>CM033406.1:20524966-21034120 GCA_019426215.1 Buddleja alternifolia
ATTTCTAAATTTCATCCAAAATAGCAACACTTTAAATTAGGGAAATGAATTCTTAAAATTATCATTTAACTCTAAATTTGCCTAATATAAGACACTATACTCAACAAATCAAATAAGTAAAAAAGTTTCACGTAACAGACAACATCTAATACAAACATATGACAACTTTTGTCTTCAAGAATTTGCGTTTCATTTATTTCTTCTCAGAATTTACGATACAAGCAATTTTCTGTAAGTAAGTATATCATATATTTAGTTATAATATTTTTAAATCTGAAATAATATGTGCAACATATATTTCAAGATATATTTCAATTTATTTTGTGTGAAGATTGATAAGTTAAATGAGAATTTTCAAGATATATGTTAGTTAAAATTTGTCATTAGAGCACGAATGATGTTAATTTTTTGGTGTTTTTGAGATTATTTTTTAATTTATATGTTAGAACTTTTTTACTTATAGTTTTTGAAAAGAGAATAAATTCGGGCCAACTCTGGCTCAGCTCGAAGCTCGTACTAATTTTCAAACCGAGCCCGAGCTTTGGAAAAAAAAGCTCATACAAATTCAAATTTCGGTGATGAAAACTCTTATAATATCAAGCCGAGCGTGAGTCTGGCCAGACTTGGGACACAAGGCTTGATTGACAGGCCTAGGGTTGGGTTTTGGGGATGGGGAGGGGGAGGGGGGCGGCCCTCCGTCCCCGTTTGTTAGTTTATTTTTTTGTATTCTATGTATTGGTCCACACTCTTGTACATATTGTAATTGGACATAGGAAGTCTTGATTATAACTTGATGTTATTAATTAGTGTATGCATCTGCATTTTATATACAGGAGGACACTATTGTATAGTCTGGAGTCATTTCTGTCGAAGGAAGCGGAGAGTTGGGAACCATTTCGATTAATGAAGCGGAAATCTTGGGCCTCAGAACGGGACTTAGTCTTGCATGAGATCAGCGTGTGGAAAACATCGAAGTGGATGTGAACTCCGAAGTTGTGTTCAAGGTGGTTAATGGGAGTGATGTCAGTGAGCACCCCATGGGATCAATCATTGAAGATTGCAGGTGACTTTTTAGAAAACCTTGGAATTTGTCAGTTTCGTCATGTCTTTCGTGAGAGCAATGTCTGGGCAAATACGTTGGCTATAATGGGACACCAACCGCCTCAAGGAGTTCGCTTTTGAGATCTTCCCCCAGAAGGTGTTGTTAACTTAGACTAGAAAAATGAGTTGACTCATTTCCCATTGCAACCAAAAGAAAAAAAGTATAGTCTGGAATATAGACCCACGTTAGTTCATTAGGATATATAAACTGTTGTATTTTGTATACTAGTAGAGTGTACGTGCGTTGCACGTAGAATACAAATTTATATGCTAAAGAATTTTAATATTCAAGTACTATATCTAGAAATATAAAGAAAAAATTTAATTCAAACTTGTTCATATGAAACATGTTGATATAGAATGTATTTAACTATAGTATAAAATTGAAAGAAGAAGAAGATAGATTTAGAGTCTAAGTTGCATGAGAATTGACAGTTGATCGGTTGATCCCGTTTAGACCAAAGTAATGCACCTCTAAAAGAGATTTTGCAGTTGAAACCTGTTCGCGAACGCCGCCATAGTTAACTTGTACACATTATAGATTGCATTTGCAGCCTCCTTATCAATGACGCCGTAGTTATGTATGTATGCAACTAAACAAACACAATTTTAAAAAAAATCATTTAACAATTGGTATCTATACTTGATGTGCACCAAAATATACCTAAGGGCACTATGGTAATTACATGTGTCCCCAAGCCGGGTCGGGTCGCCACCGGAGGGTGCGCATCCGTGGATAACCCGCCATACGAGCCCAAAAATGGCGGAAGACCCACCAAAGATAACTAGGTCTTATTACTAGTCTAAAAGACCATAAGATCAATGAGATTAAATCTAATGGGTTATTAATTAAATTGGGCCCATGACCTGTAGCCCACTATCAGGTCCCTATAAATACCTTAAAGGAGCTGGAGAGGCTTATTATTTACTCCCCCAGTAAAAATTCACTGACTATTGAGAGTAACCCCACAAAAAAACTACGAACTGACTTGATCCCACACTGTTTGGGTACGTAGGTAGCTCGAAGTAACTGAGTGTAGTCTATAACTTAATATATATATTTAATCTAGTTTGTAGTGAGTTGGATTGGTTCCTTTATCCCACGTGATCAATCACGTGACAATCACTGTCCGACGATTTTTACCATGATCAGATTGGCGCCGTCTGTGGGAATAGTGCTCCAGCCACTGAGTATGCAAACTAGGTCCCCAGTTCATACTACTGGAGATAGGATGACCAACAAACATTATCTAACTGCTGCTGATGAGACTCCCAACCCCGTGTCTAAGGATTGGCCTCGCCATCCTCGTGGGGGAAGAAAATCTCCCCAACGGTCCGACTGAGAATGGAGGTTCGGAAGTAGCATCCCCGATTAGTGAGCACAATGGGCCACCTGTGACACCAGCGGTGATCCCACTCCCTGCTTCCAGGGTGTTCGAGATCACCCAAGAGGCGCTACTTACTTTAGTAGAAGATGCCACCATGAGAGCTGCAACAAGGGCGGTTCAGCAATATGCCTGGGCACATCCATCCTCGGCATCCCAAGGTCCAGTAGCTAGCAGGGGGAAAGACCCCCATGAGAGGAGCCGTCCGGAGGCTCCCAATCCCCGCGAACAGGGGATGCAAGATCCGCCTCCACCATCTGTTCCCAAAGGTACTGAGCCTCGTGAGAAGAGTCGCCTTCACCGAGGGTCGCTAGGCTAATCCCCATGCCGAGGTCGAGAATCTCTGAACCCCGGCGGGATTGGTTCAAAACGATCCAACTCCCTGGTGAATGGCGCTGCCAGAGAAGGAGAGAACAGTGTGGCCTCACCCCCTGAGAGGCCACCAAGAGGCAGATATAGAAGGCTAACGCCTCCCCGATCTCCATGCTGAGGTCACATCTCCGTGACCCCCGAGGCATTGTCAAGGCATGAAGGCTGGAGAAGGCATGAACTTCGCCGTGATAGAACCCCAAAAAATTATGGGAGATACGCAGACGTGCAACTAGTGCCACTGGCGGTGGCTCCATCGAAGAGAAGTCTCTTTTGCGTAACAATATTAGCAGAATCCTTCCCCCCAGGACTCAAAATTCCACATCAAAGTGAGTATAAGAGAGATGGAGACCCTCAAGATCATCTTGACAAGTTCAACGCCAAGGCAGACATGTACGACGTCAGTGATGCGGCTTACTGTAAGATTTTTCGAACCGCCCTTACTGGAACGACACTTAGTTGATTCAACCGACTGCCCGCCGGCATTATCGTCGGCCTAGAGCAGCCGACCAAGCGTTTCCTCACTCACTTTGTCATAAACAAGAAGTACCACACGTCAAACATGAGTTGATATCAGGAATGGTGCAGAGGAACTTACCAACAGTAGGTTCAAGAAACCTATAACTGGAAAGCCCCCATCAGCCATGGAGGAGTTGCTAGACAGAGTTGAATAATATATAAGAATTGATGAGACAGAGGGGTAGAGACGGACTCAAAGATGGATAACCCTCCAGTGAGGGAAATAATAATGTTGATCTTGAGATGCCCATTAGGGGGTGACTCAACGAACTTATGGAAAGTTTCTCTGAGGGCTGCTACCGATCAACATGCCATCAGCTCCCCATGGGGAGGGCAAGTGAATCAAGTGGAGCCAATGGCTCGAATCATAGAGATTGGAATATAAGACTTGGGAAACATCCCATTGGTCACTGATGCCTTAGTGATATCAGCAACCATCCCCAACCTTTGGGTGAAGAAGATTCTGGTCTATGGTGGGAGCTCAGCAGACATCACCCTCTACAGTGCCTTCACCCAACTAGGGGTGGACAACACACTCCTTCAAGCGATCAACACCCCTCACCGGATTTACGACTGAGATAGTGGAAGCATTAGGAGAAGTGTCTCTACCCATATCCCTAGCTGCATTCCCAGCCCGCTCCAAGAAGGTGCTGAATTTCTTGGTGGATAAAGCCCCCTCCACTTACGCCGCCATGTTGGGGAGGCCGAGCTCAAACCTGCACCAAGATGTCGTATTCACCTTCCATGTGGAAGCTGTTGGTAACGTGAAGATAGTAAGAGAGTGTTATGCTAACACATTGCAGAAGCCTGAAAGGAAACATGACATGGATCACAGCGACCAGGGGGAACAAGGAGTGATAAACTCAACCTCACTAGAGAAAATTTGCTTGGGGGCAAGATCAAATCAGTCCATACTTGGTGAAAATCCCAGCTGTTAGATGTCTATGAAAAAGACACATGCCAAGACATGCCACCCCAAGGAGACAACACCTATTTCAAAAATACAGCAACCACCGCTGATGAACAAGACTCCGAAGGGACGATAGCACCGGCAGTGGCTACCACTGTCGGTGCCACTAGCGGGATGACCCCATTGGAAATATCCCTCAAGCTTGATAAGATGTCAAGCCTTATGAGGCTTTATCAGGTAACAAATAAAAACAAAACTATCTTTTTTCCTACATTACTACTGAACAAGTCAAGCATTGAGTGGGAACGCCCAGCAGTGTCGACTACTTTTACTTGAGTTTTGAGGTGCCTAAGTGCACCCCACACATTTTTATTGAGTGTTGGATGTCTTCGTTATATGATTGCTAAGTGCCTTCAGGCACATTAACTATTACGCAACTAGATATGCTAGGCTTGTTTAAATAGCAGGCTTTTCACGTCATACAAAAGAGTATGACATTAACAATGGGTGATTTAACAACACCCAGAACCGAAGCCCCTCGGAATCATTGTATCTGATGGAGGTTATTACAAAACTCCATTACTTAGTTTATTTTTGTTATTATACGAGTTGCCATGACAGCTGTTGTCGGTAATTGTTGATTAAACGTTTCACTCACATGAGGGCGAAACGAAAATACAAATAAGACCCCTGGAAGCTCACTACGTTTCCACTAGAGGCCTTACGCGACCCCACTTGAGGTTAACATGGGTGGCACCGCTAAAATCCCCTGAGCCATATATGACTCGCCAGAGGATGGGCGACCCCATAATCCCTCCATAGTACTGAGAGAGGTTGAGGACCTATAAAAGGTCTCCCCACTCCCTCCAAGGCTATGGATGGGGATCATGCCACATAGTCCCTTCATAATACCGAGAGAGGCTGAGGACCTACAAAAAGTCTCCCCGCTCCCATTAAGGCTATGGATTGAGATTATACCCCATAATCCCTCCATTAATACCTAGAGAGGTAGAAGACCTACAAAGGGTCTCCCCATTCCCATTAAGGTTACGGATTGAGATTGTGAACATACCAAGAGGCATCCATGCCCATTAACAAGTGACCGCTGGTAATGCGAACCATGTCACCCATAAGAATAACTAAGAGGCAGCCATGCCCATAATAAGTGGTGACTTTTGGTATCTCGAACTATGTCACCCATTCAATTAAATAAACCTCCTTGCTCCGAGCATTGTTATCAAACACCAAAGAGATAGCAAAACAGAGGTAACTAAATATATAATCAACATCACTTCATGGTCCCAATGCGTGAAAGTAATAGTTGACTAAGCAAAATACTGAATACACCGCATGCCAACTATCTTGCTATTACTTACACACCTATTCTCCAATGAGTAGTATAGGAAGTGAGTATTAGCAAGAAAATAACAATTGCGGACTGATAGCCACCTATTGAAAAGCTGATCAGTCAACAACCGGTTACTAAGTAGCCACATGAATTACTATTCAACCCCTCCATTCTATGCATGGGGGTAGACAAGGACCGAAGGTCAAAAATAACAACAATTTTCTAATTCCCTTACTATGTGGTCACTTACTCCTAAATTTGACTAACACATAAGGAGTATGGGGCATATAGAGGAATTTATAAGAGGAGAATATATAGCTAAATAGCTGACTGTTGGATGGCGAAATCACCAGCAGTGAAAAAATCATCAGCAGTGGAAAAATCACCAACAGTGAAAAAAACCACCAACAGAGTGTTAAAATGGCTAAGTACCTAAACTAATGCTCATGAAGCACAAGGTACTATGGAAAAACGAGCAGACAAGAGATAGTCTTGCTGGTCACAATCAAACGCCACTTCCTCAAGAAGCGCAAGTAAAGGATGAGACCAAGCTCTAAGTTATCCCTCCGCTAGCGAAAGATAAAATATATCCTGTACAATCCTTACTCCCTAAGGTGTTAACCATGTAAATACACTAAGGAGTGGGGAGAAGGGAACATCATGAGGTGCTAAGTCCACCTGTCAAAAGTATCCACCCACCAAATCTAATCACGGGGGTAGGAAAAATGAAACGTGCCATGAGCACAGTAGTGCCATCATGGGCACCCATTGGCATCACACGGCGCTAACAAGTAACGCCATCGCTGACACCCCGACTTTGCTCATGAAGCAATGGGGTTGGAAAACAAAAGACATACTGAAAGCCTACTAAGGGCCAATGAGTAGCTCACAAACATGCTAAGTCAAAAGCAAGAATGCTGCTAACGTTTGATTAGCTCATAGTCGTACAAGCAAAAAGCGATCGTAAGATAAAGTACACGAATACGTACATAAGGCCTATGAAAAAGCCATAAGTCGCCCCCATTAAAGAACAATAAGCACTGGGTCAACGACCCGGAGGAAGGCGCCTTGTGGCCACCGCGAGGCGAGATGCCTCGCAGTGACCGCCGCGAGTAGGGGTGTTCACGAGCCGAGCTCGAGCCGAGCCTGGTGATTTTTCCAGGCTCGAGCTCGATTATTTCCACCTGAGCTCGAGCTCGAGCTCGCGAGCTAAAACATATATATTTTTTATTTTTAGTAAATTATATTATTATATTAATATATAAATATTATAATGTTTATAATAATATATATTAAAATATATTAATTAAAAATATATATTAAAGGGAGCTCGCGAGCCGGCTCGCGAGCTCCCGAACACTTACAAACGAGCTTGAGCTTTTTTCGAGTCGGCTTGGCTCGGTGAACACCCCTAGCCATGAGGCACAAATGCCTAGCGGTGACCACCGCGAGGCGCTATACTCCGTGGCCCGACCGCGAGGCCGACTTGTCGAAGCCACTTGGCGCCCCCGGGCTCCGTGAACGGGCGTGATGCCCCTAGTAAAAATGCTCTGAGGGTGAAGAGGTCATGAAGTGAATCAACTAAGTGTTGGCAAAAAAAAAAAAAAGACCTCCACACATAGAGACCAAAGACCTTGCCCATTCGCAATAGAGGCTGAAGACTTTGCCCCTCCACCTCGAGGCAAAAGACCTCGCAATAAAGGTTGAGGACTTTGCCCCTCCACCTCGAGGCAAAAGACCTTGCCCATTCGCAATAGAGGCTAAGGACTTTGCCCCTTCACCTCGAGGCAAAAAACCTTGCCCGTTCGTAATAGAGGCTAAGGACTTTACCCAGCACGACCAGTCGCAACCAGTGCGACTAACTGTGGGCACCAAGTCCCTCGCGACCAGCACGACCAGCTGCGTGGCACCAAGGTCGTCTTCTAGCACCTCTATCTTTATTCATTAAGCAATGCTTGCTACACCATCGAATAAAAACCAACGACCTTTATAAGAGTGCTCCTTGAGGGCGGAGAAGTCATAGGTTAAATCAATTAAAATAGGGGTAGAAGAGCAAGCTATCTCCTAAATTAAATGGCACTGCTTGAGCGGGATTATTTCTACTCTCGGGTATCCCACCCGGAGAACCCGGGAGTGGGGAGAATTATGATGTGCACCAAAATATACCTAAGGGCATTATGGTAATTACATGTGTCCCCAAGCCGGGTCGGATCGCCACCCGCCGGTGAGCATCCGTGGATAAATCGCCATACGAGCCCAAAAAGGGCGGAAGACCCACCAAAGATAATTGGGTCTTATCATTAGTCTAAAAGCGTATAAGATCAATGAAATTAAACCTAATGGGGTATTACAAATAAATTAGGCCCATGGCTTGTAGCCCACTACCAGCTCCCTATAAATACCTTAAAGAGCTGGAGAGGCTCATTATCTACTCCCCTAGTAAAAATTCACTGGCTATTGAGAGTAACCCCACAAAAGACCTACGAATTGACTTGATCCCATACTGCTGGGGTACGTAGACAACTCGAAGTAACCGAGTAAAGTCTCTAACTTAATATATATTTAATCTAGTTTGTCATGAGTGTTAGGATTATGACCTCAGATGCCATAGAGGATAGAATGTATAGGGCATATATTTTGTATTGAACTTAAACTCTTCTTAAATAAAAGACATTATTGAGTTTTCACTTAATTCTTATCTGCATCTATAAGTTGTGTAAAACGTTTTGTCTATGTTTTCAGTGCGATCCCTCTATTTCCTATGGGATAAGAAGATTGACACTAGAGAGATCGATCTTGATTACTAAAATAAGTTCACAAGTAATATGAAGTCTTTAATGGACAAATAAAAACTTCGAATACTTGTACAATCTTAGCTCCGACATGGGAGTGCCTGTCTGGTATCATGGGATGATAGGAGATTAAGATTGTAGACACATCAGTGGAACTGATATGTTCGAACACGACTCGCATCGGTTCTGTCACATGGGTTTTCACTCTGTGACTGTCAATGACGGAACTGATTATGCGTAATAGGTATATGTGAACCTTTGACCTGAAGTATCAGGCTGAAGATGCACTTGTGACGTCAAGTCTTTCACTAGAGTAGTTAGACCCAATTCACCCTTTAGTGGGGTCAACCTCGAAACCCGGACTTGATGGGCAAGTGGTAATCTTAGCAGATATCTAATATGAGATTTGTTCTCTCATAAGTGAATGAGTATGTACCCTATGTAATTATAGATAAATAGAGATCAAAGTCTTTGGCCAAAGTAAACGAGAGGATTGTGCTTGACACTAAATCGATCTCAATGATCTCGTATTTATTATGATTTATACATATGGTCAAGTCCAGTGAGTTTCACATAACCATGACTCTCACTTGACCGGGGAACGTGAACAAAGCTTTTGTACATATACGGTATTTACGATTGGAGGGTTTCGGAATGATCCTATCATTCGTTTTCGTTTGGGTTACGAAGTGGGCCACGTGACTGGCTAGGTGTTACCCACTTCCTTTGGTTTCCTCTCATTGCCAAACGAAACGAACCTAAAGAGTCGCGCTAAAGGATTGACAAAGAAAAATGAAGAAAAAAGAATTTCTATTATTTCTTCTGGGAGTTTTAATTTATCGGATAAATTAAATAATTAATTATTCATTAGATGAAATAATTAATTATAATGATAAGATTAATTATTAATTAATTTCCTTGCAAAATATATTAATGAATTAATTTATCTAATTAATTTGGTTATTTAATTATTAATTTATTTATTGGATATAATAAATTATTAATTGAAATAAGAAACTAATTAAACAAAACAAATCCCGGGGCTAAATAAGGAGTCCAATTGGAAGCGTACTAGGCCTCAATGTGGCGTCTTTGAGAGGCCACATATTAAGGCTCTTTTGTTTTGACTTGTTCAATAAATCATGAGGTATATAAGGACTCTTTGACTTAGAACAAGTAAGAAGAGAACACACAACTCTCATAACTCTAAAAAAAAAGAAAAATATTCCTCCCCTCCTCTATACCTAGCCGTCGACCATAGAGAAAGAAGAAAGAGGATTTTTCGTTTGTTGATTCGTGCATGACGATTTAGAGACAACGTATTTTCGTTGTTCGGATCAAGTTCAAGTTTGAAGAATCAAATCAAAGAATTGAAGATTTGGAAGCTTCAATATTTCGAGTTTGGAGAAGAAGAAGTTTTTCTCCATCATCATATTCATATTAACGAGTAAATTTTATTCGTTATACGCTTTTAGATTCAATTATGCGAATTAGAGTACCAATTGGGTTTTCGTTTTAATTTTTGAAATCCCTTCCACTGCGTTTATGCTTTTTCGAACGAAACCCAACAGTGAGTTGGACCGGTTCCCTTAGCCCACGTGGTCAATCACGTGACAATCACTGTCTGACGATTTTTACCATTATCAATACTAAATCGGCAAGGCTAATGAAAGTGAGTGCTTGCTACTAATTTCCACCTTATATAGAATTCAAATATGGCTCTTAGAATTCTAGTCTATATAGTAATGTCTATTAATTTAGTGTAAATTGACCATTCAGTTTCTCTTTTATGACCATACATTTTTTTAGGCTAATGGTTGAATAAATATAGTCTAATTTGTACTCTTTTTCAATACATATTTTTCAATACATAGTTGATCTATATAGTAATGATAATTAATTTGGTGTGAGATGACTATTCAGTTTCTCTTTTATGACTATTCATTTTTTTAGGTTAGTGGTGGGATAAATATGGGCTAATTTGTACTCATTTTCAATACATATTTTCAATACATAGTTGAGGGTAGAAGTGTAAAATCACAATTGTAACAAACACTAAGATATTCACATTTTTAGTATTACAGTATATAGATATAGATAGTATAGACAATTGAATAATCATAATACAACAAATACATACTCAACAAACTAAGAAATTGTCAGTTAATGTGCTAATTATCGAAAGCATTTCACGCTGTTTAATACTACTGACTGGGATTTAGTATTAAATGGCATTAGCACTAAGTTTCTCATTTCATTATCGTATTTTCGCTTCACCAAGCAGCCATTGCCTGCTTTATCTCTAATACTCTCATAATAGACTTTTTTTTTTGGTAGAAAGTAACTTTATAACATCAACAAGCATATTTACAACATGTCACACCACATGGTAGTACAATTAGAATCTATTACTCATGTGTGCAAAACCAGAAACTATCCCCTCACTTCTAACTATTTAAAATATCATGTAAGTAAGTGTTGTCTCTATTAGTTAATCTTTGTACAGTACAACAGCTAAATCTTGCACATAGCTCCCTATTTAACCTGGCAGCAATAACATGTTGGAGTTTCCAAATTGTGTATGCAGTTTGTGATTTCTTTCTACCCAAACCATATAGACAACACCAACTATAGCAGCAGTCAAAATCTTTTGTTTGAATTTCCATCTTCTAAATGCATATTTGAACCATCTGATCCACCTCCCATAATACTGAGAACACCCCTTCACTTTCAACCAATCCATGATACTTTGCACTATTGGTTGCACCCAGTTACAGCCAAAATATAAGTGCTCTACAGATTCATCTACACTACCACACAATAAGCATTTACAGTCAGGTATGAATATGAATTTACCTATCTTGTCTCTGGTTAAAAGTCACCTATGCAATGCCAGCCAAGAAATGAAGGAGTGCTTGGGGATATTAAATCCATTCCAGGCAATCAGGGCTCCCTGAAATTTTTGCTTTGGGCCTTGTAGCCACTCATAAGCACTTCTCACATTGTATATCCCTGTTTTGTTAGCATCCCATCTAGTCTGATTAAATCCAGCCTGTAGTTTGAGTTTCACAGAGTTTATTTTCCTCCAAGTCCAGCTACTATCCATAGGGGGGGAGTAGTCCCAAAAATCAATAGTTTTTAAATACACCCCACTGATCCACTTTACCCATAAAGTGTCTTTTTTCTGGGATAATGCCCAGACTTGCTTACCAATGGCAACCACATTCCATAGTTTGCAGTTTTTCACATTTAGACCACCCAACTCTCTCCTTGCACAGATAGTCTCCCAACTGACTAAGGCCATTTTTGCCTGATTCTCCTTTTCCCCCCAGAGGAAGTCCCTGCATTTTTGTTCAATGAGTTTGATAATAGATTGAGGCAACAAAAATACTGAAGACCAATACATATGTAGAGACATTAACACAGTGTTAATTAACTGTACTCTGCCTGCATAGGAGAGATTCCTAGAGGCCCAAGTAGTGAGTCGAGCAGCCATTTTATCCACAATAGTTTGACAGTCCATTCTAGACCACTTTGTGGGTGATAAAGGTATCCCCAGGTATCTAAAGGGGAACTCTCCCTCCCTGAATCCAGTTAACTGCAGTAGTGCCCCTTTAATTTCTTGTGAAACTCCTCTTACATAGATACTGAATTTATTTTGGTTAGCATGCAATCCAGTTGTGGCAGAAAACCTCTTGAACTGACTCCATAAAATATTCACTGACTGTTGAGAGGCCTTGCAAAATAGCATCAAGTCATCTGCAAAGCAGGTATTTGTTAATTGCATCGCCTTACAAGTAGGATGAAATCTGAAATTTTCATTGTGAGTTGCAAGTTTTAAGCTTCTTGTCAGGTACTCCATTACTAACATAAATAATAGGGGGGAGATAGGATATCCCTGTCTAAACCCCTTTTGCCCTTGAAAGAAACCATGATGCTCCCCATTGATGGCAAGTGTGAAACTCACTGTGCTAACACATTCCATCACCCATTGTCCAAACTTTTGTGGAAATCTGTAACCTTCAAGCATCTCCCTTATGAATTCCCATTCCACAGTATCATAGGCTTTTCTCAGATCTATCTTCATTAAACATCTTGGTGAGACCTTCTTTCTATTGTATAGTCTTATTAATTCTTGACTAATAAGCACATTGTCAATTATGGATCTATCTTTGATAAATGCACCTTGGTTCTCATTCACCAAATATGTAAGGACAGTGGCCATTCTCCTAGTTATAAGTTTGGAGATGCACTTGTATAGAGTATTGCAACAAGCAATAGGTCTATACTCTGATGCATGTGTAGGATTTTCAACCTTTGGGACTAGAGCCAGTGTGGTATTATTCAATTGTTTTAGGAGCCGCCCATCTTGAAAGAAACTCAAGACTGCATCTGTTATATCTTCCCCCACTATCTCCCATGTTTTTTTGAAGAAGTCACTGCCATAGCCATGAGGGTCAGGGCTCTTATTGCTATTGATGCTAAAAAATGCCTTTTTTACCTCTGCCTTGGTAAAAGCTTGCACTAGCTCCAGTTGCTGTTCCACTCTTAGCCTGGGGCCTGCTGCATAAACCTCTTTGTCTGAGTTAGTTCTAGTCTCCTTAGTACCCAGCATAGTCTTATAATAATCAAGGAAGTGCTCTATGACTTTTGGATACTCTCTTAATACCGAACCATTTTCATCAGTGACTGTAACAATTCTGTTTTTGTATTCTTTTTTCTTCAAGTACATATGAAAATACTTGGTGTTTTGATCTCCAAAGTTTATCCAGTTTGCTTTAGATTTTTGTTGGTAAAATTCATCAAGGGCAACTGTTTTTTCTTGCATAGCTTTCATAGCCTCTCTATCTTTCCTCTGTATTTCAATGTTGAGGGGATCCACTTGTAATTGGCCTTGAATATCAATAAGATAAACCTTTGCCAATTCTGCCTATTTCTCAATGTCACTGAATCTGGACTTATTAAGTTGTTTTAAGTGTCTTTTCAAACTCCTTAGCTTTTGAGCCACTTTATACATGCTGCCGCCAATTTGCCGCTGATTCCAAGTTTATTCTACTATTATTTTGAATTGTGGGGCTCCAACCCACATATTAAAATATTTAAATGGAATAGGTCTTTTCTGTTGCTGTACATGGAAGAGAATTATCATTGGGGAGTGGTCTGAGATACCTGGTTCCACAAAGTAAGTTTCAGCTGTTGGGAAGTTTACACACCCTTCATGATTAATCAGAACTCTGTCTAACTTTGAAAAGATTCTCATCCCCGGTTCATGGGAATTGTTCCATGTGTACTGATGGCCTCGCCATTTCATTTCCATCAGTTCACAATCATCAAGGCAGTTTTGGCAATCACATGTTTCTTGAACAGCCACAGGAGCCTCTCCAATTTGATCATCCTCTTTTAACATTGTGTTAAAGTCCCCGAGTAACAGCCAAGGGAGATTAATGTGTGCTGCTTCCATTCTAATATCCTCCCACAATGCCATTCTCTCCTGCTGGTGGTTAAATGCATACACAAATGATATGATGAACTGCTTTTGAGTAGTTATGTGATATCCCTTACAATGAATAAGCTGGGGTGTGGTTTTAATCAGAGTGATTCCAGATCACCCAAATCCTCCCTCTAGGATGTGCACTGTGATTTGTAATGCTACCCCATCCATGGGCTATGTTGCTGTATACTTTATCATAGTTACTGCTCTTTATCTTATATTCAAGGATTCCTAATATATTTAATTCATACTTATTACAGAGGGCTATTATTTCCCTCTGCTTCCCGGGGCTATTTAGCTTTCTAACATTCCATGCCCCTATTCTTTCCATGATTAGCAACAGTCACTGTTACTAGTCCTGGGTCAGCCTGGTACTCTTGCATCCCTTCGTGTGTTTCACCCTGCATATTTGAACTCCTCTCACTTGGTTCTCCTTTGCACTGTTGCCCACTTCTTTGAATTGTATACCATTCATGCTCCTGGTGCACTCCCTGATTTGTGCGGATTTCTTTGCCTCTATCTTGGGTATTCACTAGTGGCACTTGATCCGTACTCACCTCTGATGATTCCTTGTGGGGTTGGATATTCTTTGGGACCCATATTTGAGTGCCTTTCTTCCTCTTGCAGTGTTGTGTCTCATGGCCATATCCCTTGCAACTTTCACATAACACAAGTTTCCATTCATAAAATACTTTTTGTTCAATCAAAACACCATTCTCATTCTCAAAATAGATGTGATCAGGCATAACTTTAGTGTTGACCTCAACTAGAATCCTAGCAAATTGGATTCTCTCTTTTTCCACAGTCATTTTATCAGCAACAACAGGTGTTCCAATTAAACTAGCTATTTTGCTCAAGGAGTTGCAGCTCCAGTATTTAATATCAAGATTTGTGAGCCTAATCCACACATGGACTCTCTCTATTTCACTTCTATTATAGTTAAAGTTCTCAAACCAGGGAGCTACAATCAATGGCTTCCCATCAAAGTGTGTTACACCTAACTGCAATATGGTATCCCTACTGTCTATGGAATTAAATCGTATAAAAAACATATCATTTTGTTTCATCAGCATTTTATCTATCCCATACTTACCCCAAACTCTTCTTATGTATCCATTCATCACAACAAAAGGGGGGTTGCTTCCAAGTACATAACATACTACAGCAGAATTCCAGTAGGCAATCTCAGATTGAATGTCTTCTTCTAAAATTCGCCCCACACTTTGTCCATTTTTGTCTTCTGGTTCCATGTAACTCAACTTGCACCCAACTCCCTTTAGTTTTGTTATGTCAAATGAGCTCCAAACATTATCAGTAGGTTTCTGTGGCACTGTATGGCTGTCACACTCTGTTTGTATTTTAGGCATACCCCTCAATTGGTCCTCCTTGTGCTGGACCCTCTTCAAACATAGCTCGATTGACTTCAATATCTCCAAATCCTGTTCAACCATAGCTCGATCTCGCACTTGCTTCAAAAATTTCTCCAGATTCTCCGATTCAGTATGCTCTAGCTCGCCTGAAGCAGTTACCCTAATTGCAGAGTTACGCACTGCGTTGGTCTTGCCTGATGTGGGTGTCTCCAAATGGTTCGATTCCATCGTAGTGACCTGCGTGGGATTGATTCTCACCCGCTGGTTTTGGTGGTACCTTCTTCCTCTTGGCCATGGCCAATCGGTGCACGATAGCAGGTGAGCTATCTTACGCCAGGAGAGAGAGAGAAGAGACTTTTTTCACACAATAGACTTTTTGTTTTCATTGTTTATGAGCAATCTTGCTCTTCCTTCTTGATCAAAAAGTTGCAACTCTTGTGAGCTATAAGCTATAGCACTTTTCTTTAATGTTTTTTTTTTTAAAGTTGTTTAGTTTATAGCTACATTTTATATTCAAAAATAATAATAATAAAAAAAAAATCACGTTTTTTAACAAATTTCTATAATGGTAATATGGTATCAAGTGACGCTTTTCCTCCCACGTGACATAGAGACTACCACCGTCGTGCCACCGACTCTTGACATCATAGCTTTCTACCTTCATGATCTTTTTGAACACTGTTTTACCACCACTCACCTTCTTCCACTCAACTCGCCACCCTCACCACTTCTGACTCCACTCTCCATAACTGCAGCACCATTGTTGGTTGCTGGTGCACCCATAGCTTCGGTCGCTAAACACTCCTCCAAGTTTTCCTCTGGACTTCTCTCCTGAAGACGTAGTACCACCCTCTCCTCTTCAACAACGGTAGGTCAGAAATTCTATCAAAACAATTAACCAAAAATAATATACAATGATGTATGAATTCTTTAGTCGACTATATATACAAGTTAATTTTCTTCTATATTTCCCAAATGAAATGTGTAGATGGGGCTTTACAATCGATATATATATATGTATGTATCATAATTGAACTTTTGATTAATCAAAAAATGATAATTTGTAAATATAACATGCATGTTGTAGATAGTTTATCAACTAGATAAAACAATCCAAAAATTATATAAATGAAAACATATCCAAAGATGATTCTATTACTAGGCATCAAAAGATAGACTTAAAACAATCACTATTATGCTTTTGATCAACTCAAGACTGATCTCTCACCCCCCTCCAACTCCGAGTGCACAACTTTTTCTTTTTCCAGGCTCCCACAAAAACAATTTAGTCTCTATGCTGTTTATTCAAATCCAACAATTAATATATATATTTTTTTAATGGTCCAAAAATATTCCTTAGAGAACCTATATTTGCTATTCTCAACTCTCAAGTGCAAATAATTACTTGAATTTATGAAATTTAAAGATATTTTACAAAGTTTTATAAAATCAAGAATATAATTCCTCAAATATTTCTCAGAAACTTTGCTTTTACTATTTCTCGACGTCATTTGCTTTATCATTCTGCTCCCCTCCCCACATTTTGATCCTTTGAGCTGCAACAGAAGCCTGCATAACATCACAATTATTCATACATAGTTATATATATATATATATATATATATATATATATATTTGCTGCGTTTTAAAATAAAAAAGAATAAAATTAAGGGTTAATTTAAATTCTCAATTATGCATACCTCTTTATTCCAATTAGTTTTGTGGACAATCCAAAACAGAGCGAGCGTTTGTAAAAGTGTTCCTGATACCATTCCATACCATATCCCCTAAAGTCATTTGTAATATGCATCATTATAAAATGTCTATAGAATGAGTTTGAAAATCCAAATTTATTTTCTATAAGATAATTGTTACTTACTTTGACACCCATATGAATTGCATATCCCAATATTAGACCCACAGGTATACCAAATGCATAATAACATGCAAGATTCACATAGGCAACCAAAGTTTGCCATCCAGCTCCAATAGCCACTCCTGCATGCAACAACAAGATTGCAAACTTAATTTTTCATCTCGAAATCAAATTTTTACAAAATCATAACGAAGAATATAGAATTTGTAAATTCTCTATTCTATTATCATGTTTCATATTATTATACGCTGTAACTTAGGACATAAGTATAATACTGTAAAATCGCTGCATGCTCATTAAATATTTTAGTTGTACTTAAAGAATTCTTGCAAATTGAAGTGTTACAGAACATGTTTGGGAATAAAACACGAAAAATTATCCAGAAAGCAAAATTTTAGAATTTTAAACCAACATAGTTTAGAAAAATAAACCTGAAAGAGCAGGTTGGACATTGTTGACAACAATGCAAAAAGCAAGCAAAGGTGTCAATTGGTAGACAATTTCTTTAACTGCTAAACTGTCTGAAAATATGGACGGATATTGTTTATGGAAGATGAGAAGTGTGATGGAACATAAGAGGCCGATGAAGAATGACGATGAAACCACCACCAGCACGGAGAATTTCGCCGTTCTTGGATGAGCTGCCCCCAATTCATTAGACACTCTAACACTAAAAAAAGAGAGTAGAAAAATGCTTTGAGATATCTTATATCTTATACATTTTTTTTTTCTGTTAGCGTATGAACTTAATTAATTACGTACCTTATTGCTGCATTGAATCCAAGGGCTATCATTATTGTCCACCCTAATATATTTGTGCTGCAAAACATGATCAAGTCAATGGAAAGATACAATCATTTCGTGTGATTTTGATCTTGACTTTCTGAAGGGACTCAAAATATATATAAACATGAGTGCTTATAATGAAATTAACATCATATTTATCAATGGATATCTAACAAGGCGCTTTAACATTTTTGGCAAGTTTACATGGTTATAGAGTACCATTATCATCTGGTTTTTGAAGGCAAATTAAATTGCAATTTTATAAGACACAGCAAAATAGATAGACCATGACACTTGTAAGCAGAAAATAATAATTTTTGAATTTTTTGTAATTTAAGGATAAATTCTATCGAAAATCTAAAAAGTAGTATGTGTAAGTCATGTGATCACTATCTTGTTTAGAAATTCTGAATTTTCGAGGTACACAAGTAGTTGTGCACGCGAGGACCAAAAATACTATCCCTACTAAGTTGCACGATTAAAATTGTCATTTTGTCTTACCATACAAGTCTAGAATTGCAAGTTCACCTATCACAAAACTTTAGTTTTAGTTTTGTAAATTAAAATACAAGGCGTTTTTGGTCATAATGTGATATTTTCCTCAAAAATTGAAAATTCCAAAATTTAAAAGGTCAAGTGCAAGACACATGAAATTTCCAGCTACATTTATCCTTAATACGTCAAAATTGAATTCATTAAATTGTCAGTGTAATAATTTAATGAACTAAACTTGCCATTTATAACATGACAAATTCACAAAATTATCAATTGGGTCCGTCTAACAAATATATGTATGCATAGATATGTATGTGTTTATATATGTGTGCAAATAATTCCAATTTAAAATCTATCATAGGTGAAACGACTAAAAGATTTGCATATTCTTTACAGTATAATTAATAAGATATCAACGCACTATCGATATGAGTAGGATGCAACAGTCGAGCTGCAGGTCCATCAACTTCTCAAACAATATTGATGCTATAAGACTCTTAAATTAGGATTTTGAGTAACTTAAAAGATGTGAATATTAATCTACTTTTCATTACTATTTTCTTTTGATTATTTACTATAATTTTTTTAATTAAAATGATTATAAATATCATTACATTTAAATAGTTGACAATCAACAATTAACTTCCATCAACAACAAATAATCAACTAAAAATATACTACTAAGTAAAAAAATATTTACATAAAGGGCGAGGTAAAACATAATCAACTTTTAACAGTTGGAATTTCTAGTTCTTTCTAAAAGCTATTATATATTCACTATTTATGAACTTTGTATTTTTTTAAATCAATTAGGGATTTCTTCTGAAGATTCACCCAACTTTTAGAAAGAACTATAAATTTCAACTGTCAAAAGAGTTCATTACTCAGTTTCCACATATGGGCCCCACTAATTCGAATTAATGAAGAATAAGTTCAAATATGTAGCTATAATATTCGTTGAATGATTACCTCATTTCATAGTTTAATTTATCTTTATGGATCTAAACAAATAATTTTAGGTTCAAAGTCTTGCCAACCCACGTCAATTTAACTATGTTGAAATTGTCCAAGTTTTTACTTTTAATTTTTGTTTATTAATATTTTTTCTTATTTAATATATTATTGTTCAACTAAAATTTAATTAATGTATCCTAAGTAAGTAACTAAATATTAATTAATATCTATTATTGCAGTATTTGTATAAATTATCAAATAACTAAAATTAAGTTACTTTTAATAATCTAATAATAAGATAAATATTTTAACTAAATAAGAAAATAAATATTAATTAATAATCTTTTATTGCAACAAGAGAATTGAATATTTATTTTTCAGTAATAGTACTTGAATCGTATTTTGATTAAAAAGAATCTTGTTCTACTTAATAATAATAATAATAATAATAATAATAATAATAATAATAAAAGTTTCACTATATAATTTTCAAATTAGAAAGATAAAAATAATAATAAAAAATTAAAAACAAGTACAAATTGTAAATTAGTGCGTCTATTCAATTTTTTTTTCTCTTTCTTAATTTTCTCCCCTTTTTCTTCGTTCTCACCTAAAATCCTAACCATGACCGCACCAACACCTCCAAAACCCCGACTCGCCATCCAAAATAGCTCATCCATGAACCCCAACTCCGTCCTTGGGTGCCCCCGGCTCCGTGACTGTCGGCTACCCCCACCCAGGGTCTCCCAACCCCAAAGCTTTTCGTCCTAAAAACGACGTGCTTAAGACATGTATCAAATTTTATTACACCCTCTCTCTATATATAATACACATTAATATTTTAGAATCGTCAAAACCATGAGCCAACAACTCCGGATCAACACCTTAATCACTTACTTATACCATATTTGCGTGCATAACAAAAAAAAAAATTCCACGCATATGTAGTTGGCTGGTTCCTGTCAACTTATTTACTACAGTGCCACAGTCTCATTCATAGCTATACGTTGGCAAGCATTTAAAGGTGGTCACGTGGGTGGGTGAGTCCAAAACTAGGGGAGTTATTAAATTCACTACAACTTTAATTATTGGTACCAACTTCCATTTTTTTTTTGTCAAAAAGATCAAAAAATGTTTCATGGTATAAAACAAAATTCTTGAAGACAATTTATTTTATTTTTATTAAATATTTTAGTGTGAACATATTAAAATAATTCAGCCTACAATATCTAAAAACACGATTAGAGATAATATGAAGAATGTTACTAACATTTACATTGTGGCCTCACAAATACATGATAATTTCATCCTACAATATTCAGATAAAGTGATTGAAATAGAATAAAAATCTATTTATTATATTTACTTTATTACCTAAATCTGAAATGAATTTATTCATTTCATTTTAATTGAAAACTCTACAAACCACGTATAAATACATAAATATAATATTGTAAATGGTAAAAAAAAAGTAAAAAATGAACTAATTTTTTTAGAAAAACTAATATCTTAAGCTATTCTGGAAATAAATAATATATTCATCAATCAAAATATTGAACCAAAACCCTAACTTTTGTTTCCAACAGTCAACAATGTTTAAAATGCCAATAAAAATGACTGAAAAACTATGAATAAATAAAATTACCAATTGTATTACTAATATGCTAATTAGTACTTGATAATATTCTAAGATTTCCTTGAAGCTTTATGTGTTGACACTCTCTAATATTTCATCCAACTCCTCTAAATCATTTTCATTGATTTGGTTGTACATTGCAAATTTTTTATTTTATTTTTGTTACGACAACAATTTTAATTGTTTAGTTTCAAAGCAACCAAAAATCAAAATATATGCAACTATTAGATGGATATTTTATCTTAGAAAGTTGGGAAAAAAGAAGAACTATTTAGTTACGAAAGGGCTTTATGTTTTTTCCATACCTATTTCTTTTTGACAAAGTTTATCAAGGCTCAACATTTTTTATTTTGGAGTACATGTGTATTTACAAGGTGCAATTGTGTCTTGCACAAAGTTATATCTTTTTGGCATTAAGGATAATTTTATCCGTTTGGAAAAATAAAACAAGAAGTTGGAGTGCTAATAATAAAAGGTGGAATGTCTTTAACAATTTTATAAATCGGGTGATATGCAATTATTAAAGAAATAAGATATTGTATAAATGAGCTTTATTTAAAAAGGTAATGAGATTTTACATAATTATAATTATCTAAATGTAATGCATCACTTAAATAATTATAATTATTTATAAATTTAGCACATGGAATAAATAAAAATGATGAATTACCATATTGACAGAGCATCGACAGCAACTTCTGCGTTCTTCAAGTATCCAGCAAACAGGACCAATGCCATAAAATACCACGTTTCCAAGCTAACACCATATCGATCGAGATAAAATGTTGTATTAGAATAAACTTAAATTCACAAAAATCCGGAATTAATCATTCGAAAAACATTACGCTTTTAGGGAGACATGAAATCTCTTGTTCACACAACCGAATTAGTCACAATAGATTAGTAATGTAATGGATGTGAATAGTTATTAGTTTTGTACAATAATCAATGATAAATGTAATTAAATTAAAAAGTTATTGATTTCACAGTTCTTCCATAGCAAATGTGTTGAGTTAAAATCATCCATTTAAATTAAGTGTTTCGTGTTGTATTTTCTTTAATCAGTAAATAGTCACAAATTTTTACATCCTAACTGAACCACCTCATAAATTATTGTTGAATGTATAAAATTAAATATTTTTTGTGCACATTGATTATATACATACACTTTCATGTGATATAAAATTGGAGTAAATAATTATAATTCAAGTGAAAAACCAAGCTAATAAATGGAAACGCTCATGCAGCAGGTTTTTGGCGTCTTGCAAATTATCACCGGCGATGACATTATAAAAATGGAAAATAGGAGAGAGAAGTTTGGCACACCTAAAATGATATTTTCAGTTATACAACCTTGGTGATATTGATAGATATAAATGCATATTTTTCAATAATTTATTATATACTTGCTAGTACTATTTGTCCTGACCAATATCAATTTATATGTAGTTTTCTCATTGAATTTGGTGGCATCTCAATAATATGCCCTAATTTATGGAAAGAAAAAGATAGTCAATCTATACTCTGCACAACTTTAATAAGCCATTTGATATGGCACATCTAATAAGAGGTCCATTCCCACAACAGCCAAATTGAAACTTCTATTCTAAAATTGTATATCATCTCTTTTTTCGTTTATAATTGCATGTATCAATGTATGTCAAGTATATAAAATACACATTATTTGTATATTTAAAAAACTAATTTATAAACTCATTATACATATAAATAAATGGAAGAGGGAATGGAATACTGTTTAGAATAAAAATCCCGACTGCTCAACCACTTACTAATCTGCACCTAAATCTTTAATTCATAATATGTGAATCAATGTTAATGTCGTGCAGTATATTAATTTAAAATATGTAAAGTCATTGGGCAACATTTATTGCTGTCGCGTGGTATATTATATATCTAGGTCTAGCATGTATTTTTAATTTTTGACAAGATCCATACACCTGTAATTATTAAATTAAGTTATCCAACTTGTGTAGTTGATGATCTCTAATATTTAGATCAACATATTGAGAGATCCTAGAATTTCATCTTAGATAGCGTGAAATGACCTTTTCTTTAATCTAGTGTGACATAAATATGATGAAAGGTACAGCTGAAAATTAGTACAGATTTTCTACTTTTAAAATTGCAGTTATTATGGTCGACGAGACGAGCAAACTTAGAAAAGACTCTTTCTTCTTAATAAAATGTGTTTTACTCATTTATCAACGACATGTGTATAAAGAATTTATAAAATTATATATTGGATATGAAAACTATATACATTTGATGTATATATATAAAGTGAATACAAAGATGATATATAATTTTTAGATAGAAACTCTAAAATATTGAAATTACCCTTTATATCTGATTTCTGATCTATTTCTGTGTTTTATAATATGTTACAAAAGTCAACATCCCATTTTTGAATAAGAAAGTAAAACATCAAATTAACCTGATCAACTCAATTAAGTGATAATCTTTTGCAAATTATTTATCCAACTATATGTTTTTCACGTTTTCTGTAGTGCCTTACTACAATATCTTCAAAACTATTTCTTCCAACAAACCAAAAATTGTCCAAACGCAGACTTTTTCCAAAAAGATCTTCCAATATACAGTCTCACCGTACCACTGAATAGTATTTAGGGTAAATTATAAAGAAAACTCTATGGTAATCTGAAAGCGCTAAAAACACTCGTTAAAAAAATATACGAATTACACCCTCTTTTTTACTTAACCATCCGGGAAACCCTCATTACGTCAACAATGAACTGAGTTTGATTAACACACGCGACAGCTCTTTTAGGAGAGTTTTTATGCAAAATGTAGAATTTAAAAGACCATTTCAACCCTTCAATTTAAATAAAGCAAATAAAATAATTTAATTTGAGTAGGACATAACCTATTTAGGTGAGATGTATTTAACTTGGGTGATCCAAATTAAAAGCCAAGCCCATTGTTTTACTTTCTCCTTCCCCTTGTTTCCCCTTTTCCTTTCCCCTTTCCCTTTTCCCTTTTTCTTTTATTCTTCCCCTGCACTACCTCCCGTCAGCCCACCCGTCTCCACTTTTTTTCTCCTTTTTTCCTTTTCTTTTGTATTTTATAGAAATGATGGAAAACATGGACCATCGATCTGAAAGATCTAACGGGTGGAATTTATTTAGAGTAATCACTAAAAAAAAAAAAAAAAATTATTGCCCATGTCAATATGCCATGGTGAAAAGTTCCTTTGCCATTAAAACCAATTGACCACGGCTTAACTATGACTTTCGCAGTGGTATTTGGAAGCATGACCAAAATATTTACCATGACTTATAGCCATGGTCAATATTTTGTTAATTGTAAAAACCATGACTTTTAGTCATTGCAAAGAAAGTGTTAGAT
This sequence comes from Buddleja alternifolia, assembly GCA_019426215.1. NCBI lineage: Eukaryota > Viridiplantae > Streptophyta > Magnoliopsida > Lamiales > Scrophulariaceae > Buddleja > Buddleja alternifolia. Next base: position 20,549,386 of record CM033406.1, read on the forward strand.
AAACATTTTTTTCCACCACGGCTAGTTAGAGATTAAAATAACTAGTATTCTTTTTCACCACGGCTAACTTTATTGTGTCTATATGAAACATTTACCACGGCCAAGTTAGCCCACTTGGCCGTGAACTTAGACCGCTATAAACCACGATTTTAAGCCAGGACATATATTTTCATTGCCAGCACTCAATTTTTTTTGTAGTGAATTTTTAATTAGAATTGGACCAAAATATGAACAAAGGTCAATATAATTTACGTAAAATCTAATGGCTGATAATTTAAGTCTTTTAGAAACTTATTTCTGAAAAATGAAAGGGTAAAGCGGGCAATTCAAGAAAAAAATAACGTCGTTTTCACTTTTTTAACAGTTATGGAGAGTACTGTGCAAACTAACCCTATTTGTTTAACAGGGAGGGTTTTGGCGATAAAAATTAATACAATGGTGCTTTTAGCAATTTACCCTAGTATTTAATTACTAACTCCATAATTGATCAGAAGGCCAAATGATTGGTGGTCCATCAAATTTAAACTTATTATATTTTAGTCCCTCAAGTTTTAAATATGCCGCATTGGCTCCTCAACTTTCAAAATCATCTCGCTACAGTTCGTGGGGTAACAATTTCGTTAGAAATTAATGGAATATTCACTCATTTTGATGAAATATTCTTACACGCAAAGGAAAAATTGATAAAAGTTCATTTTCCATCAATTCTTAATAGAATTATGACAGCAGAGACTAAAGTGAGATTATTTGGAAAGTTGAGGAATTATCAGAGTTGGCGTGATATAGACTTGAGGGTCCACCAAGCACGAACAATAAAGAATAAAATAGATAAAAAGTACTCACCACATCATTACGGCGGAAGATAGAGACAACCTCACAAAACCCCAAAGGTTTTGAAATGCCATCCACGAAAACCCCATCCAAGCTCTCCCGCACGCCCCACTGAATATATAAACCAGTTGCGCCAACACTATGAACCACCATGATGCATTCAACACAATGGCTGCGCCCGCCATTCCCCACCCTAGTTTCAACATCAGCAGCCAGCTGAAAAAGACGTGCAACACCAACGCCACCGCGGAAATCCAAGCCATCGCCATGATCCTGCTCTGCGCCTGCAAGAACTTAGCTATTGGAAAATTCAACGCGTAAGCGTACAATTGAGGAATCATCCAAATCGCGAATTTCCCAGCGGATCGCGAAATGTCCTCCGTTTGGCCGATTAATAGCAAAAATGGCAACGCGAAAATGTAGAGGAACATCAGCAGAAAAGCAGTGACGAGGAGGATTATCCAGGATCTTTGCATATAGATGCCCAGCATTTCAATCTGTCCAGCCCCAAAGGCTTGCCCACATAGTGTTTCAAGTGCGCTTCCCATTCCCCACTGTTCCAATACACGATCAAATAAACAACTAGTTCAGTACATGTTTTGTGTGATAAAATTTGATATGTGTAGGGTTGCCTAGTTTATAATGGATAAACAGTTTACAAAGGAAAGTCTAGGTAAGAGGATCCCACAATTATAAATGCCAAGTAGATGAGTAGAATATGACTTTTGGCAAAATTCTAACTTTATTCTCTATAATTTCTATACTTGTTTTCTTATCTATAACGGAATTCTTCCAGTTTATTGTATGATGTTACTTGTTTCTTGAGATCAATGTTTTGTGATATTTGGCGGGGGAATTACACTTTAGATCCCTTAACTTTACCATTAAAGTTTTGGTCTTCCATTTATCGGACTCGACAAAAATGGTCCTAAATGTTCTTATTTTCAACAAATTTGGTCTCTTATGTTAACTTTGCATCCAAAAACTAACGGAATGAGCTCAATTTGGGGGGAAATGGGCGGAACCGCGCTTCATTTCATCATTTCAGTAAAAACTTTAAGCGTCTCAATAAATTATCCAAATGTAAAATCTAATTTGACTAAACTCTAATTTTCAAAAATGTCCAATTTTTATAAACCTTAATTACGATTTTTTTTCCGTGTAGTTTTAACAAAAATGGAGGTAGATTGTGCAAATTGATGTTTTCAACTCCAAAATCGAACAACTTCCCCCAACTTGAGCTCGCGTACGGCTATGGCGTTAGTTTTTAGACGGAAATTTAATGGCAGTGAGGAAATCTTATTAAAATTGTAACATTTAGGATCATTTTTTCGAGTCCAATAAACTGGGGACCAATTGTAGGGGTAAAGTCAAGGGACCAAGAATATAATTTTCCCAATATTTGACTATACCAGTAGTACTTATACTTACCATGATGCCGAAGGATAAACCGGCGATAACAGAGTTCTCTATGGAGAAGGCGGCGAGGTCTAGGGTTCCGACGTGGCCGGAGAAGGTTTGAGTTATGGCGCCGAGTGAGTACTGGCAAATGGATGTGAAGATCGCGGGCCCCGCCAAGTACCATAGCTTTTTAGACTCTTTGACGAAGGCGTCGTAGAATTTACGAGCGTCGTTGATCGGAGGAATATCATCACCTTCATCCACGAAGGATGTTGTAACGAAGGAATTATGAACTGACCACCGTTGGATTAAGTAATCCTGCGTCGACAGCTCTGGTTCTTGCTGTTCATGATCATCGTCTATGGGCGGAAGAAGTGGCTGCTTATTGGAGATGCTCTCCATTGATCTTTACTAGAGAGAGAGAGAGAGGGAGGGAGAGAGCGCTATGTTGTTGTGTTTTCTTGCGTAAGTGATTGTTTTTTGATATGTGGTCGGAGGGTTGGTAAGAGAATAATAATGATATGTTAATTTGGGAAAATTTTAATCCGGACCCGATTTGTTTGACCGAACCCAAATATAATTCATCAGGAGACACTACAAGAAAATTGAGTATTGACAATGAAAATATATGTCATGGCTTATAACTGTGGTCTATAATGATCTAAGTTCATTGCTAGATTGGCCATAGTAGATGTTTCATATAGTCACACTAAAATTAGTCATGGTGAAAAAAAATGCTAACTATTTTAAGCACTAATTAGCCATGATGGAAGAAATGTTAAACTATCACTTTTTTACCATGGCTAAAAATCATGGTCTTTACAATGAATAAAACATTGATCATGGCTATAAGTCATGATAAATGTTTTGGCCATGTTTGCAAATACCACGGCCAAAGCTGTAGTCAGTTGATTTTAATCATGACAAAGGGACTTTTCACCATGGGATATTGACATAGGCAATACTCATTTTTTTTTTGTAATGAGAGTGAATAATGCTATATGATTGATTACAAATTAAGTAAATTACACTTAAATTCAATCAAATCGAATTTGAGCTAAAATTTTTCGTCAATTTGGTTGTCGACATTTAATGAAGAATATGGAGAAGGAAATGTATGAGTTGGCAATGCTTCTAAATTAATGAGAAAAAATAAGGCACGTCCTGCTTGAGACGGAACGTACGTGCATGGCACTTATCATTGGCACGCCTAAACTTTTCAGGGGCTTAGGTGAATTGAGTTGATTTTAATTAAATATTGTTTTAATTTTATTTGAGTTTAAAAAAATGTGTTTGTATTTTGTATACAGTTGGAACAATCCTTAGTCAAGTACTACGAGTGATTTGAAACTTTTACACACGTTTTAATGTCTATTAACTAATTGAGTCGAGTTCAAACTGAATTTTAAATCTTATTAAATATTAAGAATGTTTTTAAATTTAATTGTGATGTTAAACGAATCGAGCTTTAGCTTAAACGAACTCCTAAAAATTGTTATCGAGTAGTAACTTCATTTCTTATTCAGGTATAAAACTTTTCTTGGTGAAATCTCTAAATTCGCGCAAGATGGAGAATTATTTTTAGAAAAATATTATACGTTACCAAATAATTTTTATTTATCACTTTTCTTTATACAGTAAAATATCAATTTAACCACGAGGTGTGGCGTAATTGGTAGCTCATTTTGTCCCTTAACCATGAGGTCAGGAGTTCGATTCCTGCCCATGGGAGTGGCCAGCCGTTTACCTCCAATTGGAGAGCCCCCGCGGCGACGGGAATAGTCACTGCTATCGGTGGTAGATACCCGGGCCTAGACCAAAAAAGAAAGTAAAATATCAATTTCATGATAGGTTCAAGTTATCAGATATAGGTAAGTAACTTTGGCATAAATCCAAGGTTTTATAGATTTCACTTTTGAAGCATTGTATTATACGTTCTCCTTGGTTTATCAATAACAGGGGCGGATTTAAATGTATGGAGGGGGCAGTGCCCCCTCAATTTTTTTTTTAATATATACATATTTTTTAATTTAAATTTGTAAATTACATTAATGCCCCCACTCAAATTTTTAAAGGCCCCCTCAATTTTGAAAAATCATTTTTTTACCTCACAGAATTTTTTATATTTGAATTTCACCCCTCCTCAAGATCGAAAAATATCACGTTTTCTCCATTTACTTTGAGTTCATCCCCCCCAAAACCCAAAATCCTGGTTATAACGAAAGAGGTATAAGAGTATAAAGTATGTCAAAAGTTGTAATTGAACCTATTTCCTTATTATATTTTCCCCCATAATATAGCGTACCGTACCGCGGGGGCCAAGCCCCCCGCACCCCCCCTAAATCCTTAATCTATTTGGCAAAAAACAAGTTGTATAACTATATCAGAACAATATCGTCTCTGTCGGTAAAATTCTTGGCTCCGTCCATGGTGCCCCCACTGACCAAAATTTCTAAATCCGCCACTGATCAGTAATCAAGTTAAGTTTATATTTGAGCTAGCTTCCTTCAGAGTTGAATAATAATGAAAATTCAAGACAAAATTGTAAGTTTAGTCCCATAGGATACAACCATTTTAATTTTAGTCTCCAGCTTTATGCGATTTAAAAAGTAGTCCTAATCATTTGACAAAGTTCCAATGTTAATCATTTTTTTAAGCAATGTTGATCCCACACTTTACTTTTCGTTAGTTTTTTTATGGTTAAAAACTACCGGATTTGACAATTCCGTCAAAAACTAATGAATGGTCAACTGAAAATTGCATTTTGCCCCCTGAAACTGCATACCCTATATCAAACACCCCCTAAACATATCCTTTTGTCATGTACCCCTGAAAAATAAAAAGAAAAAACAAAACAAAATCATCATCTTCCCAACCGTTTTTAATTTTAATTTTATTTTCATGGTAAGTCGCATGAATATTTGTTTAAAGGGTGTTTAATACAACTTGTAAAAGTTCCGGAGACAAAATGTAATTTTAAGAAAAACATTCCGTAATTTTTCATTAAGTTTTAACGGAAAATAAAGTATGGGAGTAATGTTGTTTAAAAAAAAGGACAAACTTTACAACTTTTTTAAATTATAGAGATTATTTTTTAAATTCACGTAAAAGGCAAGACCAAAACTAAAATGACCTTATACTAAATTTGCAATTTTTTCGAAAATTCACGTTATATAGTTTGCCCTGGAACGATTGAATATCAGCTTTGACAATACCTTTTTGCTTTTCATGTGTAATAAAATGTTTTAAATTTCTCAAATATATGGTTAGGTGGTTTGATAAATTCTTCTCTATGAATAATATATGTGCATTATGGTAACACCCGGTAACAACAAGGAATCAAACAAATAATATAGTAGTAAATAAATATCATCTTCATAGGAAGATTGTCAATTATCAAACTAAGCCTATCTTATTATATATACCATCGATTACCAGAGTTGAAATTTTAAATTAATAAAAGCATAAATAAAAAAAATGATAAATCAATTAAAGAAAAGTCAAGGGATTAAGATTTCATCAAGCTACTTTTATGGATTTGTGACTTTTAATGTGTTGTCAATCTTGTCTTCACTAAAGACCCAATTTTCCTTAATTACATGAACACTCTCTCGATAACCAACTAGATTCGTTCCGGTCATTACTATGATCAACAACTAATCTAGATGCATGAATCTATTAATCTCTATGAAAATTATTTAACTAGTCTCATGTAAAATTACTAATTACCTATTAAGCAATTTAAACATGTTTATCAAATCTCCTGATTATTCTTAAATTATCTTAAATTGTGTAATTAGTGATCAAGCAACTACAAGTTTTAAAAACTCAATGATAGATTAAACAAAGCAAGAGTAAACTCAAATAATATCAACTTTTCATATAAACAGATAAGATTACATAGTCAACCCTAAAAAATAAATTAGCTACGCATAAGTAGAGAAGAAGAAATTATCGGCATCATGTTCTACAATTTAAGAATCAATAAAAACAACTTAGAGAAGAAGAATCCAAAAAAAAAAAAAAAATCAAGAAGAACCCCTTTGGTTGGTAAGAATCCAAGAATTCTCTCTCCTATCTTCAAGAAAACTCATTTAGTTCATTTTCAAGTCATCTCCTCTCAAGAATGCTTATCTTTCTCTCTCCAAAGGTGTCTGCGATTTTTCTAACTTTTCTACCTTAATGAGGATGTCTAATTACAAAATATGTTCAACTAAAAGTCTAAAAATCGAGCCCATTATAATCTCTAATTCTGCGCACGGCACAGTGGTGCCAAATACTTGCACCACAATACCAAACTTGTTGGCCGGAATTTTCTCTATATTTTTTTTAGCTCAAATATCTTCGTTTGGCCTCTCTCTTGCACTTCCTTAAGTCTCTTAGTTGACCTTATTTTGCTCTTTTTAATAATCCCCGTTCTTTGCCTACAAAAGCATGGAAACGATATAGAAGCCAAAATACGCGAACAAGAATAAAAGGACAAAAAAGATCAATTAAAAAACACAAGTTAAAGATAGATGTGTGGCAAAACATGGTAAAATGATCTGAATGAATTTTAAGACCTAACACATTATAAAAACCTTGTCGCTTTAAAATAAAATATATGTAAAAAAAAAATGATCTTACAAGGTTCTGTTTCTAGGTTGCATATATATATATATATATATATACATATATGTATGTGACAAATGTAGGCACTACAGATAGAATCTTCGAAGATCAGACAAAATCATTATACCATGCAGATAATGTTGGGGGGAAATTTCACTTTTGGTCTCATAACATAGGCTTTTTTCAATTTTGGTCCCATTGTTCACGGGTTTATCACATTTTATCTCATAGTTTCCATTTTTTATCCATTTTGGTCTCATTAACGATTTTCGTCCAAAAACTAACGGAGTTGGCACGTGCGTGGCACGTGCTCCGTTAGTCAAACCTTAAAAAAAAAAAAATCCTAAAAACTTATTTTTTCATTATTTTCTATTTTTGATTTTGATTTTGATGTTTTCTTTCTCTTCTTCATCTTCTCCACCAAAACTTATACCCACAAAACCCTAATTTTTAATCTCTACACCAACTTCATTTGTACCATCAACACCTTCCCCCCACCTCCACCGCCGCCACTACCACCACCTTCAAATCAGCCGCTGCCACCACCACCACCTCCTTCAATCCGCCGCCACCGCCACCACCACCACCACCACCACCACCACCTTCAATCTGCCTCTACCACCACCACCATTCAATCCGCCATCACCACCATCACTCATCCTAATCCGCCTCCACCTATCCAAATCCGCCGCCGCTGCCACCACTCTCAACCCCGGATCCGCCGCCACCTTCAATCCAACGCTACCACCACCACTCTCACACCTTCAATCCGCCGCCACCACCACCACTCTCACCCCCAGATTCTCCGCCACCACCACCACCTTCAAATCCGCTGTCACCACCACCACCCACCCCCCATATCCGTAGCCACCTCCACCACCTCCAATCTGATGCCACCATCACCGCTCTCACCCCCCCGATCTGCAGCCACCACCACCTTCAATCCGCCGCCACCACCACCCCTCATCCAATTGGTTTATATGTATATGCATATAAGTATATGTATACGCCAAAACCACGGACACGTGTCGTCTCCCTGATAGTTTAGCTAACGGAAATCACTAATGGGACCAAAATTGAGAAAAAATACAAGTTATTGGATAAAATATGATAAACCCATAAACAATGGGACCAAAATTAAAAAAAGCCTAAGTTATTCCCTATGTATGTATGATTTTCATTTGTCTTTTAGTTTCCTTTTGCTTGTACTGGTCGCTAGGTCCTGGGACTGAAATGTGATAGACTACAATCTCAACTTGTTTTTAGTACATCGACATCTAAAGTTCATTATCGTTGGGAAAACCTAGCAATTTATCATATAAGATGATTTATTTTGTACTTGTCATATAATGTAATAGGAGATATAACACCATTTACAATAGAGGATTCGGAGTCAGTCAGCAATTTCAGCCTTGTTCAATTTCCAACCTGAAAATATGCAGTGCATAGAAATAATAATAAGACTTGGAAATAATAAAGCGAAGATTTTTAGATATATTTGCAAGACTAAAGGACACATATTAAGGAGATATTCGTCGTAAACTACACCCCTGATGTAGAGATAGTAAAAACACCCTTAATCAACCTTTTAGTACATCTAGTGGACGGAAATCACTAATGGGACCAAAATGAGAATGAGTGCGGCTAAGCAGTCTGCCTATATCTCACGTTGCAGCAAGCAGGTTGGCTTGTCGTGGTGCGAGTCCGAAGTTGTGTGGATCCTAAAATAGTTTTGGGGAGATAAACCCATAAACAATGAGACCAAAATTAAAAAAATCCTAAGTTATGAGACCAAAAATGAGATTTTCCCTAATGTTGGAGAAGTTATGATTTTCATTTGTCTTTTAGTTTCCTTTTGCTTGTACTGGTCGCTAGGTCCTAGGAGAGGTTGATCCATAGAGTCATACGTCAGAATGAAAGTATCAGTAGTTGAGAGGGCAAAGCTGTGTAGTCAAGAGATGAGAAAGGCAGAGTTGTGCAGCCAATGAAACAAATTTATGTAGATAGAAACCATTAGGCGGAGGCACGACACCTGTTGGGCAGGCGTGGAGCCACGAATCATGAATCAGGATGTGAAGCCAGTTAGGCAGATTCGCGGAGTTGGGGTTTGTTGGCAGAAAGGAGTGACATAGCTCATGCAGATATGTGGGTGACTCGAATTAGCCATTGAAAAATCGAGATTCTTGACGAATAGATCAAACATAGCTCATGTAAGGGCATAGAGTAGATATGTGAGGTATTTAAGATTGCCATGGAAAAACTCATTGGTATAAGGAGATCAGCAGACAGGTTGACCAAGGTGGTTATCTTCTAGTAAGGAGGAGGATGAAATTGGGTGCAACTGATGTTGTGGGCTTGTAAAACATGTTCCTAGTCTTAGGAGGAACGTATATCTGAGGGTCAATTGGACCAAGAGGGGTATGTGATAGGTGTGAAATTTATGTATTTTAGAGCCTCATATTCATGTGATTTATATTGGTTTATGCATGATTTATGCCCCATATGCTTGTAATTTGTGTGTTTATTGAGTAAAGGTTGGAAATCATTGTAATCGAGGGAAAAAAAAGCTATATAAGCAGTATTTCAGCATCTTTAGAGAACAAATTTGATAAAGTTTTCTTCTACAAAGTTGTAGATCTATGTTTTAGCTTAACGTGGAAACTTAAATCACCCAAATCTAAGATATGTGAAGAATGTTATGAAAGAAACACAATCATTGCGCAGGTAAAAAACATACAAATCCAGAAGAATTTGTTTCCGACGTCCGAACGTGAGACATCCGACGTTCGAACATCCTGAAGGCTAGAAAAAGTCAACTTTTAATGAAAAAATCAACGTCCAATCATGGGAAAAATGCAATGTTCGAACGTTGGGGTCGGCAAGAGCAGTTTTGAAAATTTCCAATTCTAATTCAAACAGGAGTCTTTCACCCCTTGATTATAAATACCAGATCAGTTCTCTAGGGTTTGTAACACAAAATAGAGCCCTTTTAGTGTAGTTTTAGTCATAAAATATGAATATTTTCAAGAATCCTTGAAGGTGAAGAATTCAAGATAGCAAGGAAGAGATGAATATCGAAGTTCAACCATTCAATATGAGAGGGAGTTTTCTTATATTAGATTCGTTTTTGTCTATGAACATGAACCTTTATTAAAGTTTTTATTTTTTATATTCTATGATGAATTAAATTCTATGAACTAAGGCCATGTTGAGCTAAATTATGATAATTGAGTTATAAATTGTATTTTTCATATTAATTTTGTTGTTTGTGTCTTAATCTTATACTTAATGCTTCATGTGTTTGACCAATATATGTATAATTTATAGCTTAAATTATAACACTCGGGAGAGGGTAATTTAAGGTGAAAGAGGGATTAATACATCTTCTAAGTTAGTTGATGCTAGGAGTGGCTACATATTCCAGATGCTGTTAGCCGGATTTTTTGAGAGGAATTTCTAGTTATCTAATGCTTGCATATGATTGATTACCCCCAATGAAGCACATGTTAACAATACAGAGGGACCGCTTGGTAATAAACTTAAGAAAACTTCCACCTTAGCAACATTAGTCTAATAATATGAGAACATGATTATAGCAAAAATTAATTCATTTGTGCCAATGCATGTATCTTCTTTACTCTCTTCCATCGCTATCTTGTTTTCATCATGTTGTTTTCATTATCTTATTTACGCCTATATTGGTAAAGATGCGTATCATACCCGTTTATTCCCGTTCTGCCGTATCTTTCAAAATACTCTCCTTCAACGTTTCTGAATCAATTGTATGGAAATATACCTGTTTTATTCACCTTTCTCGGTTGTTAGCGAAATTAACGCCGTAACAAACAAAAACCTCAAAAATATGGAAGCAAAGAAGATATTGAAAGGATTTTTTCAGATTTGCAATCCAAACATAAACTTAAACAAAAAGAATAAACTTAAAACCCTTTCACAAGCACGGCTCCATCTTCAAAGTTCTTAAATCTTCATTAAAGTTGTGAAAAATCATCCACTTTCGGTATTGATTCTCCAAAACATGTAAGTAACTATAATTCTAATGTTCTTGCTTGTTCTCTTTTTTTTTTCCTTCATTTTCTGGATAAAGAATCATGTTGGTAATAGAATTCGGAGGTGAAAGTTTGAGATTCCTGAGATTTTGAGTAAGAAGAAAAGAAAGAGAGCAATTTTGTTTGTTGAATCTTTTTTTCTTTTTGGTATTTTCTTCTGTTGAAAATTACGCCATAACCAAAGCTTGAAGCCTTGGGAAAGTGAAATCTTTCTCCTCTTTTGTACAATTAATAAATGGCCAGCAACTTGCCAACAAACAATCCACTATTTTATTTTTCTTTTTCTTTTATAACATATAATATAATAATAATAATAATAATAATGGCAAGAATGGAAGCTAGCTCAACTTTGGAGTCTTTGACACGTGAAGACTGCAGACTCACACCACCTGAACTCACTTTTTTTATTTGACTTGTCTCTCTACATTTGTTTAAATTATATACAATTATATTACAAAATAATGCTTATCAATATATATATATATATATATATATATATATATATATTATAAAAATGGACTTTATCTTGAGATGTTTATGAATTACTTTGAGTAATTTATATCTAATTATTTCTGTTATTATATTCTTTCTTAATGACTTAATATAATAGTCTTTCGTTTTTATATATTGTACTTTATTATTTATAGTTGATAACTTGATATTAATTTATAATGCAAAATGAAATTAATACTTGATTTTAATTTTTTTTTATCTTGTTTGGATGTAATGCACTGATTAGTTGCATCAAACTATTAATCATTAGTTAGAATTAAACTTTCAAACTAATACGCTACTAGGAAAACGGGCCCGTTTTGGGAATATGTGGAACCATTGGATGGTCGATTTATATGCAAATTTTGTGAGCGTAACTTTCCTGGAGGTGTCCCGAGAAATAAATTACATTTATCAGGAATCACTGGTCGTGATATTGACATTTGTACGAAAGTACCTAAGGTCGTTCGAGCAAAAGCATTTTTAGCTATTGGTGGTTCTAATAAAAAGGCTAAAACTAAAGAAACTTCGAATAGTTCCGAAGAACATAGGATTGCTTCAACTTTTGCAAAAGACTTGCAACAATATACTATTCCTGGGATGTATAAAAACAAAGATAAAGATGAAGTTGATAAGAAGCTTGCAAAGTTTTTCGTTTTGAATAATATTGGTTTCAATGTGATCCAGACATCACCCTTTAAGGAGTTTTTGACAAGTGGGATGAAATATGGCTCTAGCTACAAGATACCAAGTTATTCGACACTTCGAGCAAAGTTGATTCCAGACTCAAGGAAAGAAGTTGAGGAATATGGTTTAGTGGTTAAAAAGTCTTGGGCAACGACAGGAAGCACATTGATATCTGACATTTGGAGTGATTTAAAACATCTAGCTTTTATTAATATTTTGGCTTATTCTCCAGGAGGTGGTGTTCGTTAATTCATTTGAGGTCTCTAAAGAAAAGAAAACAAGAACATATCAGAAAGATATTTTGGTATCTGTTATTGAAGATATTGGAGCAGAACATGTGGTCAGTTTATTACTGATAATGCTTCAAATTTTGAGTCTGTCGGAGATATGTTGATGGGTAGATATCCCCACTTATACAAAACTTGATGTGTTGCTCATAGAATACAATTGCTTTTGAAGGACATATATGTCGAAATTGAATGGGTGTGCAAGGTTATAGATGATGCCAAATTAATTATTACATATGTGTACAGGCATACAACTATCCTGTCATTGATGAGAGATCACACAAATAATAGAGAGCTAAAACATCCTTGTGCAACTCGATTTGCATCGAACTTCAAAATGGTCGAGTCTTAATTAATGTTGAAAATGCATTGAGGATGTTTGTTGCATCATCTACTTGGGGAGGGTTTCAAAGCTCTAAATTTTGGAGATAGGGGAAAAAGGTGTTGCAAGCTTTGGAGCCTATTGTCCGAGTTCTTCGATTGGTTGATGGAGAGAGTTCCACTTCTGGCTATTTTTATGAAGCAATGGAAAGAGCATAGGAAGCAATCAAACAAAATTGTCATAATAATCAAAGTATATACACATATGGACTTTGATTGAAGTGAGTCGAACTGGAAATATAATTCATCCAGTCCAGGCTGCAGCTGCTTTTCTCAATCTTGCCTATATGTGCAGTGAGAATTTTAGGGAGGACAAGGAAATGAAGGAAGGCATTGCCTATTTGCTTGAAAACTGAGTTGCATTAGAAGAGAAGGTCACCTTTCTTAAAGAGGTTCAACTTTATAGGATGAAAGCTTCATTCTAATTTACATGTACTGCAATTACCATGCTATAGACATCACATCCAAGTAAGCTATTAGTTTTTACTTTATCCTATTATTCTAATTTATATGTTTCAAAAAATATTACAAGGAATTTATGTCATATATTCATGTAGGAGTTTGGTGGGATTATTGTGGGGATCCTTCATCTACACTCTGTAAATATGCGATTCTAATATTAAGCCAACCTTGTAGCTCTTCCGCGTGTGAAAGAAACTGGAGTGCTTGGAAAGCTGCACAAACAAAAAAAGAGAAATCGGTTAGCACCTCAAATGTTGGATACTCTTGTATATGTCAGAATGAATACATAAATGATGGAAAAATTTAACGCTTTGGAAGCGCGAGACTTGGAGCCTATTGATCTCGATAATTTGAATGAACTTCCTGATTATTTTGATCCTGACCAAGATGAAGATGGCTATAGATCAGATTCAATAGAGTCCAATACTATATTTGATGAAGATTTGTCTTGGTTGGATGTGACTGGAGTTCGTCAAATTGATGATTAGCTTACTACTTTTTGTTGCTTTTAGAACAATTACCATTGAATTTTTTTATCTTCAGCACTTTTCTTAGTTAATTGTTTAAGGACAACACTTTTAATTTGCTATTTTATTATTGTCATTTAAGTTATTTTCTTACTTTTGCCACTTCAAATTTTCGCTTTTAGTAAGCAAAATATTAGTTGAATTTGATATAAAGTATGTTCCATGTGTAATTTCTACATAATTTAGAGATTGATTTAAAGTTATTTTCTAACTTTAAATATTATATAGTTAGAGTTAGAATGTGATTTTTTGTTTTTTTACTATTGGATTGAGTTTGTCATATAATTATCTAAAAAAGAATAATACAATTTGCAGTTTTTTACATCCCGTACTTTTGTTTGTTATACGTAATATACATGTACATATGACAGTACGTATTATTTTCGTCTACTTTTTTTCGCAGAACTTTTCACAATATTTTTGTCCAAAAAATTGAATAATACTCGTACCTATATTATAACGTTTAATACAAGTTCCGTATTTTACTAACTATGGTTTACGCATCATTTAAGTTGTCAACCTTTATCCTTTAGTTTTAGTTTAATTCTTGCTTGTTTTAAAATCACGAATTTAAAATTCAAGTCTCTGTGGGATCGATATTCCAGACTTTAATTGTCCACTTTATTACTACACACTACCAGTCCACTTGTTGTACAACACGATTAGATTCTTCGTGTCAGTATGCGATGACATTCAGGAGTTGACTGATCACCAAAAGCATAGACTAGTGACGAAGGGTTCAAAGAGGGGAACATTGTTCACACTAAGAGAAAGAGAGAGTCAGTCAAGCGGGAGGCATCGAGGGCGGATGAATTGATGAGACATGCAGAGGTCTCCGAGTTGATTTTCATTGGGTTTGATGATTTTTCAACTAGATCGAGATTCATTGGGGGAAAGTGAAGTGGTTTTTCAAGTTGAGATTCGAGAATTTTTTATCAGTCTTCAAGTGGGAGATTGTTAGGATTTTGTAGAGCCGGATCAAAAAGGGGATTGAGAGGGGAAAAAATGGAGTCAAGACGGAGACGAAATGGGTTGGGGCAGACTCGGTATCGCAAAAGGGTTGAAGGATTGACTTGGGGCAACATCGCGAGAAGGCGGGTGCTGCTACGTTTGTTTTTGGCGCCACAACACGAAACATGAGCCCTCTGCAGTGTGCCTATAACTCGTGTTACAGCAAGCAGGTTGGCTCTCTGTGGCGCGAGTCTGAAGGCTGTACGTGGATCAAAGGCATGTGGTGCAAGCGTTGGTGAGATTTTGGGCGAATTTTGGCAGATTGAGTCTCTTTTTGATTGGAGAAGTTTCCTATTATGATAGGAATTGTTCCCTTAGTTAATTACGATTGTGTTTTCTAATTTTCTAGGGTTTAAAATTACTCCTCTATTATAAATAGTAGAATTTAGTTTGTAATTGTTTGATTCACCAAAAAATAAAGATGTAGATCTAGTGTTGACTTGTGGATATGTAGACAGTTTTTCGAATCATGTTAAATCATTGTGTCATCTTAGAGTCTTAGGTTTAATTTTATTTCTTATTTTTTTCATGCTGAGTTGCTACCATTCCTAATATAGTGGACTTTGGTCCAGGTCCATAATCGATCACCCTTTGACTAGATTTTGCTTTTGAATTGCATCATAAATATATAGTTGTAAATTTCTAGATGGATACTTTTCTTTTCGCGACTGAGGTATGTGAAATTTGTTCATAGAGTCCTTGATATATTCTTATTCAGCTATGCGGAACTGTATAAAAATGGAAAGATTGAGCTTAATGATGCAACTTGGAAAGTTATGCATTGTTATACAATTCTTCTCTTACTATTCTCTGAACCTTTCCCCCATTTCTCACTAAGAGGGTGTTTGGCTGAGCTTATAAGCTCTTCAAGACATCTTACAAGATGTTTGGGAGCATATAAGCTCCATCAAAGTGTCTTAGCCAAAAAAAAGCTCTATTAAAGTGTTCAGATAATTTTTTCCAAAATAAGAAGTTAGGAGGTTACATAAGTAAATTCCACCCAACTTATTTTTTAAGACTTTATAAGCCTTATGTTGTTTACATTTAAAAGACAAAACCCCCCAATTCATTCTCTTTTGTTACATTAATGCCCACCATGAACACATGATGGCTGATACTTGTATTCAAAAACTTAAATGTGAAATTAGGAAGGAATGAGGTACAATACAGTAAGCTAACATTTGAAAATGTCGATTTTAAAATTGTTAGATTGCAAGTGTTGACCTTTTTGGAAAATAATTGGACTAATTTTGACAATGACAAGGAAATCTCATTTTAACATAATTATTCTTGCCTTTACTTTTTCGCAGGATGCACACTTAAGGGAAGTGACATAAATCAATATTTCTTCCAAAGGAAAGCAATATCATTACATCAACCATCTCTTAAAAAGGGAAGTGAATCAATCCTATCTCCTTTAATTGCTTAAAATCATTCATTAATTGGAAAGTATCCGTTAAACATAAATCTGGAAAGAGTCATTTTCCAATCTGCTATATTTTCTCTCATCTCTTTTCCTATAAATGCTGAAAGTAATTTCTCTCAAAGAATCACGAATTTATGAAGTATTCTTAAGCTTACACTCATTACATGTAGTTCTTTTTGTTAGGTACAATCTTCTGTTCCAGTGAGGAAGAAGAAGTGTCAGTCGCTGCTTCAAAATTCCACTTATCAAACACGAGTGATTAGCGAGGAGTTTTTGGAGTCAAGTCTCTTTTGTAATCCATATTAGAGTAGTTGTGTGGAAATTCCATTTAGTTCCACACCTAGTCTCTAGAATACTTTGAGCGTTACTCAAATCCTCATATCGAGTGTGTTTGTCATTTCTTTTTAGATAACATTAGTTGATTTTCAGTTTTCTTCTGGATTTTGTTTTGGAACTTATATGTTCCACCTTTTATCATTCAATAAAATTATTATTCAGTTTATAATTTTGGTGCTTATTAAGTTTCGCCGTCAAATTTTTAAACACCTAATTCACCCCCCTCTTAGGCAATTCTTGAGTTACATTTGGCATTAGAGCCAGGTGGCTCATTTCTAAAGGTTTAAACACCCGAGTTGGAAGATCCACATGGCCGTCTCCATTGACGATACACATGCAGAGGGGCAATCACATTCTCGCCCACCATTTTTTGACGGATCTAACTATGCAGTCTGGAAGGACCGAATGAAGAAACTATGGAGAATTATTTTGAAAGGTCCAACTATTCCCACTAAAACAGTCAATGGAAGGAATGTTCCCAAGGAGTGGGATGACTATGATGACGAGGATGAAATATCCCTACAAATGAATGCTAAGGCTGAAAACATCTTAGCCTGCGTTCTCACCAAAGATGAGTACAATTGCGTCAGTATTTGTACCTCGGCCAAACAAATGTGGGATATGCCATAAGTCACTTATGAAGGTACCAGTCAAGTTAGACAACAAAGGGTTGCTCTATTAGTTCACCAATACGAGATGTTCCAGATAAAGTCCGATGAAACCATCACTCAGATGTACACTCGGTTCATGCAAGTCATAAACCCAATGTTTGGACTTGGAAAAATTATTCTTGAAAATGAGCAAATTCGGAAGATACTAAGATCTCTCCCCAAGGAATGGACTCCTAAAGTCACTGCCATACATAAAGCAAAAGATTTAAATGTTATGACTATGGGAGAGCTCATTGAATTTCTCACTTAACATGAAATGACTTTAATGTCAAAAAAAGAAAGGTCGGTCTCAAAAACTCAAAAATCTATCGCTTTCTCTACCGACATCTTGGAACCAAAAGAAATGAGCGATGAACAGTTTGGAGAGGAACTTGCAATGGTCACAAGACGTCTACAAACTCTTAAGCAAAGTCGAAAGTTCCAATGCAATCCCAAAAACAACTTCAAACAAAGGGACCCACAGAAAAACAACAAAATTGTGTGCCATGAATGTTTTGAACTAGGTCACATTCGACCAGATTGTTCGAAACTAAAGAAGTTCCAGAGAAATGATGGAAGTTCAAAACAACGTGCCTTATCCTCCCCTTGGGATGAATTAGAAACTGAGAACTTTGATGATGAGGATGACTGTCTCATGGTCAACAAACAGGTATCTAAAAATCCAATCTTGAATTAAATTCTGATGATGATTTTGATGAAAGCCAAGACATGCTTGATATCATTAAGGATTATGAAAATCAAATTGATAACTTGATTTACAAAAACAAATTTCTCCAAGTAAGTCTCACTAAATATCTTAATGATAAAAACCAATCGGAACTTTGTACTAAAACCTTACTGAAGATAAATTCTGTCTTGAAAAATAAAGAGATTATCTCACTAAGGAAAACATTTCGGTTTGGAAACAAATTTAAGATCTTAACGTTGGGTTTCGTGTAAAAATTCATAAACGCAGTGGAAGGATTTCAAAAATTAATAAAAAAACCCAAAGTGTTTCTCTAATCGCATAATTGAATCTATAAACCGCTTTAACGAATAAATACAACTTACCCGTTGAAGCGAGGTGGTAGGGGAATCCAATTCTTCTTCAAAACTTTAGATTGATGAACTTCTTGAATTCTTCAATCCTCGTGTTCTTCAAGTCTTGAATTCTTGAAGTTGATTGTAGATGCATCCAACAACGAATCACGTTGCCTCTAAATTATCACACGTGAATTGATGACGAAAAATTCCCTTCTTTTCTCTATATGGGCAACGGCAATGTGTATAGAGAGGGGAGGATA
This sequence comes from Buddleja alternifolia, assembly GCA_019426215.1. Classification (NCBI taxonomy): domain Eukaryota; kingdom Viridiplantae; phylum Streptophyta; class Magnoliopsida; order Lamiales; family Scrophulariaceae; genus Buddleja; species Buddleja alternifolia. The sequence continues at coordinate 20,567,859 of CM033406.1, forward strand.
TTTTTCTTTCTTCTATTCTATGGCGAGTTACAATAGATGTAATTCAATTGTTGTCTAGGTTAAAGTCAAGAGAAGTCTCTTATACCTCAGTAAATTATTGACCAAGACAAAACAAAAGAGACCACTTTGACATCCAACTAGCCCTAATGAGGACGCCCCCCAAGGGGCCCGGGATTTCTTCTTTTGCTTTGTTAATTAATTCTTTATTCAATTAATTATTTACTTTATCCGATAAATAAATATATTAATTAAATAATAAAATTAATTATATAAATTAATTCATTAATATATTTCTCTAAGAAATTAATTAGTACTTAATTTTATCCTTTTAATTAATTATCTTATCCAATAAGTAATTAATTAATTATTTATTTAACTTATCTAATAAATTAAATCTCTCCAAAGTAAAGTAGAAAATAGAAAATCCTTTTCAATTTTCTTCATCAATTCTTTAGCGCGACTCTTTAGGTTCGTTTCATTTGGCAATGAGAGAAAACCAAAGGAAGTAGGTAACACCTAGCTAGTCACGTGGCCCACTTCGTAGCCCAAATGAAATACGAATGAATGGATCATTCCACAATCTTCCAATTGTAACCACCATATATGTATAAACCATTTGTTCACGTTCCCTGGTCAAGTGAGAGTCATGGTTATGTTAAACTCACTGGACTTGACCAAATGTATAAATTATAATAATACAAAATCATTGAGATCGATTTGGGGCCTAGCATAATCGTCTCTTTTTCTTTGACCAAAGACTTTGATCTCTATTTATCTATAATTACATAGGGTACATTCTCATTCACTTATGAAAAAACAAATCCCATGTTAGAAATCTGTTAAGACTACCACTTGCCCATCAAGTTCGCATTTCGAGGTCAACCCCACCAACGGGTGAATTGGGTCTAACTACTCTAGTGAAAGACTTGACGTCACAAGTGTATCTTCAGCTCGATACTTCAGGTCAAAGGTTCACATATACCTATTACACATAATCAGTTCCGTCATTGAGAGTCACAGAGTGAAAACCTATGTGACAGAACTGATGTGAGTCGTGTTCGAGCATATCAGTTCCACTGACGTACCTACAATCTCAATCTCCTATCATCCCATGATACCAGACAGCCACTCCCATGTCAGAGCAAAGATTGTACAAGTATTCGAAGTCTTTATTTGCCCATTAGAGACTTCATATTACTTGCGAACTAGTTTTAGCAATCAAGGTCGATCTCTCTAGTGCAATTCTTCCTATCCCATAGGAAGTAGACGGATCACACTGAAAACATGGACAAAATGTTTTACACAACTTATAGATGCAGATGAATTTAAGTGAAAACTAAATAATGCCTTTTATTATAAATAAAATTTAAGTTCAATACAAGATAGATGCCTTATTCACACTATTCTCTATGGCATATGAGGGCATAATCCTAACACTTAAAAGGACTATCAAAGGCAAATATATCATGCACTCTCCTCATCAAAATCTCTCATTAGATATTGCCTAAAGCTCCTGTACAAAAATTTCTTTATGGCAAAATCAAAATATAAGGCAACCTTATAGAAAGTTCCAAAGGAAAATGAGTCATACATATGGTAAAACTGGTCATATCTCTCGAAGATGTTTAGTGAAACAAGATATTGGTACTAAATTTGTCTGGGTTCCAAAACTCAATTATGCTAACCTTGCAGGACCCAATGAAAAATGGATACTTAAGAAATTATAGCAATTAATTCAGGATTCGCCTCGGAACCAGATCCGAAAAAAATAAGTGGTAGTGGGATAGTGGATGTTCCAGACATATGATAGGAGACACATCAAAATTCATTACTCTAAATGATTTTGCTAGTGGAAAGGTCTCCTTCTGGTGGTCCCAAGTGGCATACGAAAGGGTCTAGAGGGAGGGGGGGGGGGTTGAATAGACCCTTAAGTCTTTTTCGACTTCAAAAAATTTCGTATCACTTTTAAAGATTAGAACGCTTAGGAAGCTGAGCGCTTGGGTTAGGCTTAATCAGGGTAACTTTTAAAGATAACTTAGACTTAGTGATTTCAGCAATTTACCAAAGTAGGGTAACACTTAGATAGCTTAATCAGGGTTAGCACAGCGGAAATGATTTTAAAGCTTTAGCCTTCGTTTTGGTTAAATAGTCGCTTAGCAGATTAACTTGTCTTTTTCAGAATAAATGGTATAAAAATTAAAACAAGACAATAATGAAAGTAAATGACACAAGATATATAAGGTTCACTGGGTGATGTAATCCCAGCTACGTCCTTCTTCTCCTTTTTCACTTGGAGGGAATTTACTAAGATGATTATCAAAGAATCACACAGAATCTTCTACAAGATAGTAAATAGGTGAAAATGATCTTGGACTCCTTGATCACACAGAAGTCAGCAACAATGAAGATCTTCTTCTCCAAGCTTCTCTCACTCAGAAATACTGCCTGTAAGGGGTTTCAACAGCTTTTTCACTCAGATGAAAGGTTGAGGGTTTTTATCACAAGGGTTTGTTTATTTTTGGAAAGATCAAACAACTTGGAATATCTCAGTAAGAATTTAGGTTTGTTCTTTGGAAGAGATTTGAGATATTTGTGACTGTATGGAATGTATGTAGAAAAGCTTGAAAGATTTTGGCTATGGAATTTCTAAGCTTTTTCTAGCAAATATTTCTTGTGCATATACGTATTTTTCTCTCTGTGTGTCACTATTTAGGGTTTGCTGGAGGTAAGGTATTTATAGGCAATTCTTGGGATCTGTCCATTGGACACATGTAGGAGTGTGCCTATCACGTGGCACGTGATTGTACCTTTTCTCCGATATTCCTGAAATTCTGCTGGTTCCGTTTGGACGGGAGCAGTTATAAACCCTGAAGTTCTGACAGTTTAGTCAAAAAGGTGGCTTGTCCACAAGTCATAATAGCTTATCACATTTAATGCACTTATCAGGCATTTAATGCATTTGAATTTATTTCCCGTTGAAAATAAATCCGTTGAATGATTGCATTTAAGTCCTACATGACTTGAGAATTTATTTCAGGTGAATCTGATATTGATCGCTAGAGTGCTTTGAGCGCTTGATCCATAAATCTTGAAATAGTCCTTTAGCGTTTGACAGTTGCTAAGAACAAATCTTCATCTTCAATTGACTTCAGACGCTGATCTTCAACTTCTTCTCTAATAGACTCACCTAGAATTCTATTAGCGATTCAGTATCTAATACTTAACCTAAAATCTACAAAGATAAAAATTACAAGCCTAACAAAATTACATACTTTCAAACGCTTACACATTGGTCTAGAAAAACATAAACTTACATTATATTTGGGGTCTAACATAAAGTCCTATCTAGTCATCATCAAAACATCCGAGATGAAATTTCCTAACAATTTTCCCTTTTTTGATGATGTCAAGACCTTTTAACTCTTTTATAGTTTAAGAGTTTTTAAAGAAAAGCCCAAATGAATATAAGTTAGCGTTTAGAAAGTTAGTAAAGTTAGCTAATGTTAGATTAGCCTCAACAGATTGTTTCAGCGATTAATCATTCATTTTTGTAGACGAATAAGCATACATGATTTATACTGAATGTGCGATAATTGAAAGCAAAAATATAAAATAAAATAAATAAAGCATTCATTTTTTATATCGCTTTGCTCTTTCTTCTCCTTGGTAGATCTCATTTGCTAGGTCCATAAGGAGTCGATCGATGTCGATCATGGTGGTATGTTGAACTTCATCATAGTCATGCCTTCGTTGTCTAGCACTTTCATTTAGTTCCATCAGCCTTTCCACCCATTCCCTTAGAGGAATACCAACTTCACGAATTAAATCGTAATAGATGTCTTGTCTTTTATCGTTGGATGGTTTCCAGTTGATAGGTCGTCTAAGCAATCCAGCATAAAGATGAAATCCCATACTTTCCAAAAAATCGACGTCTAAGTCCGGAAGCAAGTACTTTCCTAGATAATGTCTTGGCTTTCTCTTTTTAGTTAGCATCCTTTTTATGCTCACTTTTTCGTCAAACATTGGTCGCTAATGTTTATTATCTGTTTTAAAGACTGATGCTTTTCTTTTTCATTTTCCCCCCTCTTGGCATCATCAAGAGAGGTTTTCAGCTCAGCGATATCTCTGCGCAATAGCTGAACTTCTTCAACAAGTAGAGCGACTTGTTGAGCGATACTTTGGGCAACGACATTGGAAGAGTTGTGTCTTTCAGTATCAGTTGAAACGCTCTGGGCTAAATAATGATTGAATTCTGAGGAGAGTCCAGCGATTAGAGGTGATATGCTATCCATGATGGAAATAGTACTCTTGTTAGCAGCGTTGGAAATATCACGACTTCAAGTGTCAGACATTATTCGGATTTGCCTATCAGCGGCGTAAAAAATCTTTGAGCAAGAACCCTCAATGTTGCTTAGCGAGTTCCTTACTGCTTGTCTGAAATCTCGAGCGTCTGGATCACTCTCTGAATCAGAGTCCGAAGAAGAACGCTCAGGAGATGGAATAAGTCCGTAAGAGCTAGAAACTGCAGCCTTGCCTTTGGTTTTATCTCTGATAAAAGGCTCTTCAGGTGCTTTAGCAATTTCAGCATGAACTTCTTCTATCGCTTGATCCATGGATGGATCTGCAATCGCTGACGGGGGCTCGACTACTGGGGCGCTAGAAAGATCTGGCAAAGAGGCCTCGGGAATTTGAGCGGCATCCACATTAAGAGTTTGTTTCTCGTCCATTTCAACAACCTCAATTGGAGAAGGAGGATTCTCAACAGCAATGACCCAGAGTGGGCCAATTGCTTCCATCACATGCCTTGGACTTATCAAGTTTGTCTGTGGAATAAAGAATATAGCGTCTTCACGCTCTTTAGTACTTAGTGCAAGTTGTACTCCTTCCGGCAAAACAACTCTTGAAGTATAGGAATTATAGAAGTCCAAAATAAACAGCATAAGCGCTTGAGCTGCTTCTTGGTCCACAGGCCTGATTAGCGATATCATCTTGGCCACTTGAATGTTCTATTCACAAAAGAGCACAGGGTGAAGATTATATCCTCGGAAGTTGCTTAGCCCTGAATAGTGGTTGAAAGTGACATCTATCGCTTGGGCATTTTCTATCACTACTCTTCTGTCTCTATGGAGTTCAACAAACTCAGCGTGCTCATCAGCAACATTAACATGAATGATACTTTGTCCTGGAAAAAGCGGATGTTTACTAAAGGAGGCTTCTTCGTTCAAGTCTGGAAAGATGTGTTGAACAAACGCTTGTCGAGGGTGAAGCACATAGCATCCGCCTTGACTGAATAAGGCTAGCTACTGACGAATATAGCTCTCGATGGGGTGTCTGTAACTTGGTAAGTCGCTAACATTTCCGGCAATATGCTGACTCTAAAAAGGTAGCAAACCCTCGGCGTCTGTATTTAATTCCAAATTCAAATAGAAATGGATATCTAACGAGTTCCTCCAGAGTATAGAAGTGTAGAACGAACTCTTCAGCCCATCTGGCTGTATCCATCATCCATCGCTTTCCAAGTTTATCAGCTTTCTTCTGCTCTTTTCTAGCGGCAAGAAACTTTTCAAAGCGTTCAATTTCTTCATCATAATCCTCTGCCCATAATCTTGCAAGGTATTTACAGGCTTCATCTTCTATCCAAGTGTGAACTGGATTTGGACGCTCAGCAATAAGCGGTCCTTTTCCTTTCCAAAGCTTGAGTGGATTAAGAGAGGAAGCATTCTGAGGAGAATTGAAGACGGATGGAAGAAACGAATATCCAATCCTGTTGAGATCTTCCTCATGGGATTTTTTAATCCAATCGCCCATGTGGGGATTCTTGATGACGATCTTGTTTGAACGAAGAGGATAAAAGGACTCATCAGAGCGACCGGTGAAATTGAATCGTGCTTGGTCAAAATTTGCTCTGTTGAACGCTGGTCGTCGAATATACTCAAGGTGAGATTGGAGTCGCTCCAAGTTGTAGAGACCTAGGTCGGCAAAACGCTCGAAGAATTCAAACTTATGAGAATTTGAAATGTCAGGCCGATGAAGAGTGGTTTGAAAGTTGATTTTGGCTTCAGCAAGGGTCTGGGTGTCTCGTTCTCTAGCGGCATAATAATATTCAATTTCAGAGAAATATCCGCAAGGAAAGAAATCGATGACACGAGGAGGAGGTCCAGTTGGAGTAGGGACAAAGGCAATAAACTCTGTTAGGATAGGGGCCACTTCTATCGACCGCTCAGCATGAGGAGTCGCTTCCCTAACTGGAGATGTTTCAACGTCAGGAAGGACTTAAGCTACTTCTTTAGCTATATCCACAACAGTTGCCAGATCAACATCTACTTCAATGGGAATCTCTGAAGGTGGAGGTGCTTCAGCGTCTGGTGCTTCATGAGCTGATACATGTAAGCGTTTGAGAAAAGCAAACAAATTTCTACTACGTAGAAATTACAAAGAAAAGACTTCAACGCTTACCTTGAGGAATATCATCGATTGTCTCAGTCGCTTGTTTTTCAACAATTTGTACGATTTCCTCAGGCTCCGGGACAACTTCTTCTGGATCTAAATCGAGAAAATAAGTAATGGGATCAACACGAATGGGAATATGCAAATCCTCAAGAGTGTTGAGAACAGTTTGAATATTGGCTTCACACTCGGCTGAAAAGAACTTATCCTAGCGTTAGAAACTTAGAAACTAACGAAGAAAGGATATAGTACAGCGCTTTGCACAGGTACTTACCCCGGACATCAGAAAGCCTCTCAGATGGAGTAGTGGCTTTAGGAACTGAGCTGATTTCAGGCACAGCGTCAGAAGGAGCAGGACCACTCGCTGACTTTTCAAGCGCTGGCTCTGCTGAAGCACTTATTGAAGCAGCTGGAGTGGAGAGGGGAGAACGCCTTCGGGCAAGCGGTACATCTTTTACTTGGTCTACTTCTTCTTCGTCAGGGACCGTGAAGATAAACGCTGGAGGAGGAGAGGGTGATTTAGGAGGAGGAGAAGGAAAAGGAGATTTTTGTTTCTTTTTGGGCTCTAGCTTCTGCTTCTTCTTTGTCTCTGGCTTTTGTTTCTTTGTTGGCTTGGCTGGCTCAGCGACCTTAATAGCGATCTTTCTTTTCGGTCGCTTAACCACCACCTCTTCTTCCGATGAAGATGATGATGAAGACGAAGACGCTTGTTCTTCATCATCACTTCGAACAACTCCTTTGGCAAGAAGTCGCTCACGCTCGTCTTTGGGAGCCGCTGCTCCACCGCGTTTCCTTGGCCTTAGTAGCTCGCCAATCATCTTCTTTCCGTAGAACTTTAGCGCTGGGATCATCTTTCCATCGGAGTTGGTGTAACCTCTAGCGCTAAGAATACGACTTAAAACAATCTCGTAGGGCTTGGGATTAACTGACTTGGCCATCGCTGCCTTGAAGCGATTAAAAACGTAAAGCAACCAATTTATCTTTAGTTTGGTCAGAATGGCCACCATCATCTTGTACTGAGGGTTTGTAACTTTATCGAAAGTTCTCTTTCTGCATTCGATCATCTTGGCGCAAATGTCCGTGAGAATGACATATTTGCCCTTCATATCGTTTTTCTTGAAATTGAGTTCATAAGCAGCTTCAACTTCATCCTTCTTGATCAACGCCCAGACTTTGGTAGCGTCACCAAGAGTGACATTTTCAACTTCGGCTCCATCGTTTGGCAGGTTTAGTAAAGATGAAATCAGAGAAGGAGTGAGGACGAAGGTTTCACGGGCAAAAGGAAAGACGCAGGAAATGAAGTTTCCGTCTTCGGAGATTTTCGCATTATTGAAGAAGAATAGAGTTTCTTCCTCAAAGAAGTTGAAAATGGAAGTTTTCATGTCTCTTAAACCAGATTCTTGGACGAGTGGAAGAACAATCCTAAGAGGAAAGTTCTGGTTATCAAAGAGATAGTCCCAGTTAACAAAAAAATCGGCATTAACAGTGACTGGTTTCTCTGATTTGGAAGATTTTCTGACAGCAGATATGGAAGTTTTGGGTGCCATTGATGAACTGAAAAAGCTTGGGTAGAGGAGAGAAAAAAAAAATCTTTTGCCTTAGAGAGAATTTTTACAGTAGAAGATTTTAGAAGTGATAAAGCTTTACTGTAAAGGTTGTGAAGGGTTTAAATAGGAGGCAAAAAAAAAAAATAACTCCTCAACTGGTAGATGAATGACACGTGCACAGAAGTTAATTTTGAAAAATAAAATTGAAATCTGAGCCATTTACTCATAAATACGGATGTCAAAACAGTGCGGCAAAATGGGTAACTACTGTGGAATATAATGGTTTGAAATCCGCAGTTACAAAAAAAAACATTTGAATAAATTTGAAATTTTCAGCGTGAAATACCGCGCCTGATAGTGCACTGACACGTACTCAGACTGGTGCAGTTACTGAACCGCCTAGTTTTTAGATAGGTATCATTAACCGGCAGTTTGATTTGATAAGCACGTGTGAGCAGTTGTCAAATCTAATCTTTTGGACTTATCCACACGTTACTTTCAGCGATGAAAACTATGCATGATTTTCAGAAAAGAAATTACTTAGCATTAAAGTGGGAATCTTTTGACGCTGAGGTCTTTTTGAGAACAAAATTTAATTTTGTAAAGTAAAGGATAAAATCAATCGCTTGGAATAGTATAAGACATTTTCATTTATTAGAGACTGATTTTGTCATGCATAATAGATAAGCGCTAGTGATCAATGCATAAATTTTCAAGGTCAATTTTGATCACAGTCGCTTATGAATTGTGACAAGTACAATTTTAAAGTTCCCCCTTAAAATTGGTAACTTATTTCAAATATTGAGAAAACATTTTGGACATAAATTTAAAGTGGATTCCACCTAAATTTCATGCCTATAAAATATGATGCTTTATGATTTAAGCGTTTAAATTGATCATACCTAATTCACTTCTCAAAGTGAGAAAGCGTTGTTCGTTGAGCGCTTTGGTGAAGATATCTGTCAATTGTTTGTCAGTTCCAATAAAATGGATGGAGATATCTTTCTTTTGAACATGGTCACGCAAGAAATAGTATCGAATGCCAATGTGTTTAGTTCTGGAATGAAGAACAGGATTTTGGGTCATAGCTAAAGCGCTTTGGTTATCACAATGAATTGGGGTAGGACCTAGGATTGTTCCATAATCTCTAAGTTATTGCCTCATCCATAGGATTTGTGCACAACAACTCCCAGCGGCTACATACTCTGCTTCAGCGGTAGAAGTCGCTATGGATTGTTGTTTTTTACTATGCCACGAAATCAGTCTATCACCTAGAAATTGACATGTACCACTAGTACTTTTTCTATCTATTTTGCATCCTGCAAAATGTGCGTCTGAATAACCGATTAGTTCAAAAGGAGAGTCCCTTGGATACCATAAGCCCAAATTTTGTGTGCCTTCTAGGTATACTTAAGGATTCTTTTGGTAGCATTTAAGTGTGATTCTCTAGGGTCAGCTTGAAAGAGTGCACACATGCATACCAAAAACATAATATCAGGTCTACTAGCGGTAAGATAGAGAAGTGATCCAATGATACCTCTATAGTTAGTGATATCAATTTTCTATCCACTTTCATATTTATCTAGCTTAAGCGTTTGGCTCATTGGAATTTTTGAAGATGATGCATTTTCCATACCAAATTTCTTAATCATATCTCTTGTATATTTAGCTTGGTTTATGAATATACCATTAGGGAGTTGTTTAACTTGTAATCCTAAGAAGAAAGTTAATTCACCCATCATGCTCATTTCAAATTGATCTTGCATCATTTTCGAAAATTTCTCACACAATCGCTTATTAGTAGAACCAAATACAATATCATCAACACAAATTTGAACTAAGAGAATATCTTCATTATGGGTAATTTTAAATAACGTTGTATCAACGCTGCCTTTGGAAAAGCATTTACCTATAAGGAAGATAGAGAGAGTGTCATACCATGCTCTTGGTGCTTGTTTAAGGCCATAGAGTGCCTTATCCAATTTGTAGACCATACTCTTGCCATGGTTGTTGATGAATCCTGGTGGTTGCTCCACATAAACTTCTTCTTGGAGTTTACCATTCAAGAATGCACTCTTCACGTCCATTTGGTATACTGTGAACTTGTTGAATGCGGCAAACACTAGGATCATATGAATCACTTCAAAATGGGCTACTGGGGCATACGTTTCATCAAAATCAATACCCTCTTCTTGACAATAACCCTGAGCGACTAATCTGGCTTTATTTCTTATAACAATGCCATCTTCATCCATCTTGTTCCTAAAAACCCATCTAGTTTCAATAACTCCTTGGTGAGTTGGTCTTGGTACTAGCATCCAAACCTTGCTTCTCTCAAATTGGTTAAGCTCTTCTTGCATTGCTTCTACCCAACTTGAATCACTGAGTGCTTCATCCACTTTCTTTGGTTCCATTTGAGATAGGAAGCTTGCGAACATGGCCTCATTAATTGTAGCGGACCTAGTTCTAACAGGTGCTCCAATATCTCCATTTGAATAGGACTAAACAAATCTTCTAGATGCAATAGTTCAAGAACTCTAGAAGTAGATAGGCATGGTTTCTTCTTAAAAGATGATTTAACTTGTTTACCCATTTGACATGCATCACATAAGTGATTCTTCTGAAAGGAACCCTTAGGCAATCCCTCTACTAGATTTAGCGATATTAACTGAGAGATTGCCTTAAAGTTGAGGTGATTCATTTTTTGATGCCGTAACCAACCCAATTCATTTTGACTTTTAGCAACAAAGCATGTGGGGTTGTTATCAATTGTAGAATTCCAAACCACTAAATACACATTTTTTGTTCTTTTTTCTCTTAATTTAGTAGACTTAGTCTTAGCGTCGTTAATATAGCAAAAGTCGCTTGAAAATTTTACTTCAAAGCCTTCATCACAAAGTTGACTAATGCTTAACAGATTGTGCTTAAGACCCTCAACATAGTATACATCACTGATCATGATGTTCCCCCTATGCATGACACCTATACCTTTGTTTTTACCTTTGGAGTTATCACCGAATATAACTTGAGGACCGTTGGTTGCACGATAGTTGACCAAAAGATTCTTTGATCCAGTCATGTGCCTTGATGACCCACTATCGAAGTACCAAACTGAAGTATCGGTGTTGGCTCTAGGTACCTGCATTTAAAAGACAATTCTAAATCTTCTTAGGTACCCATGTTGTCTTGGGTCCTTCAACGTTAGTAACCTTGGTTTGAATTAAAACCTTAGGAACCCATATTTGCCTAGTCTTCATTGTAGGAATACTGGCCTTCTTGGGTTTCACATTGTTTTGTGTGTGTTTTTTGTTCACCTTGTGTTGTGTGTGCTTTTTGGGTGAATAATAACATCCTCTATTATAATAGTAATCATAATCATAGTCATAGTAATAATCATCATAATAGCGATAACATGATCGAGACCTTTGTGGATATTGACGCTGGTATTTCCTGGGCGCTGGCTTAGGTTGCACTTTTGGTACTGGACGCTTAGCGCTTGATTCACAGTGGTTAGGTTTATCCTTAGCCTTTTGAACGTTTGGATGAATCTTTCTTTGTGAATCTTTTGCCTTTGCCTTACCCTTGCCTGAGTCAGCTTTGGCTTTCTCATTTGGCCTCGTACTATTGTCGCTTGGTTCATTCAACGTTTGACTTTGTGAACCTTTCTCAACAAAGAAAACACCCTTTCCTTTGTTGCTTGCCATAACATTAGATTTATTTGGTTTCTTACCGAATTTATTACATCCTAAACCGGTCTTTTAACCAAACATTCTTGTTATTTCAGTCACATTATCCAACTTTCTTGAAGCTTTTAATAATGATGAGACGAGTTGCTCTGATTTAGCAAGTCTAGCGATCAGATCAGCTTCTCTTTTGACTATTATATCAGGATCGCTTTTCAATTGAGTAATTTCACTCTCAAACGATTGGTTCTTCTCAATGCATTGTTGCTGAACTTGCAACTCTGCTTTGAGCGTTACTTTATCACTTGTGAGCGATGAGATAATAGCGAAGTGATTTTGATATATTTTGGCGGCATCTTGACAATCTTTATAATATTCATTAACTTTGTCAAGTAATTCATCATAAGAAAGAGGATGAGATAATTCATTGTTTACCTCAGGTAGCGAATCGTCAGACGCTTCATCATCTCTTGCCATGAGACAAATCAACGCTTAGTCGCTTGTAGGCTCATCATCACTACTTTCATCTGATGATTCCAAATCCTCTTCAGGTGCGGAGAGTGGTTCAGATTCCGCTAGCAATCCTTGTTGGCGAAGGTTGCTCCTGAATTGGTTTCTATCCGCATAGTCTTGTTTTGTGGGCTTAGACACATTTGGATAAGGGCAATTTACCTAGTAGTGCCCTGGTTTCCTGCAATTATAGCACAAATTAGTTTTCATTTTCTGTTCAGTGGTTAATCACTTTGAAATTACTGGCGCTGAGAGATTCTGAGTAGGGGACGGAGGCGCTTGATATGGAACTGGCGCTACTGGTTAAGGTGTAGAGTACACTGGCGCTTGATACTGAGGCGCTGATGCTGGGGGAGGAGTTTGAAATGAAGTTTGTCCAATAGGATTTTTCTTTTCATATCTTAGAAATTTCTTGAATTTCTTGACCAATAAAGCCATCTCCTTTTCTTCATTGGATTCTATTGATTTAACCTCAATAACTGCTTTACCCTTACTTTTGGTAGTAGCGATTAAAGCTCCTAATTCAGTCGCTAAAGTCGATGTGTCGCTGACTTCACCCAATTCGAAGTCAAATGCCTTTAACTCTAAAAACACATGTTTGGAGTAAGAGTCTCCAATGTCTGTGATTCTCTCATAGCAACAGTCTTAATCAAATACTTGCTTGGAAGACTTCTGAAAATCTTATTGACCATTTTCTTGTTGGTCAATTCCTTGTCTAATGACGCTAACTCGGTAATGAGCAAAGTAAACCTTGTGTCCAATTGTTCTAGCTTCTCATTGGGCTGCATCTTGAAATGCTCAAATCTTTGCATGGCTATAGAAAGCTTGTTCTCCTTCATTTGTGCTGATCCTTCACTCACAATAGCCAACTTATCCCATATTTCTTTGGAAGTCTTACATTGCTTGATCTTGTTGAACAATGCATCATTGTCTCCTAACGCTGAGTAAAGTGCACTTCGTCCAACATTGTATAAATTCGCTCTTTTTCTATCTTCTGGCTTCAATTCTAACTTGGGTTTCTCGACATATCCATCTGGAGTTGCTTCATCAGCTCCAGGTGCTCGATTTATCACTTTCATGATCTTAATGGGGCCATCTGAAATTACATCACACATTTCATTATCGCAAGAACATAGATACGCGAATAATAAGATGTTTAAGAGAAGATTTTAAAGCGACTAAGTTTAGAAAAATGGATCTAAACAAGCAGTTACGCTTGGAAACACTTAGGTTTCTACTTCAACCGCTCTGATACCACTTGGTGGTTTGAAGTGGCATATGAAAGGGTTTAGAGGGGGGGCGGTTGAATAGACCCTTAAGTCCGATTTCAAAGAATTTCGTATCACTTTTAAAGATTACAATGCTTAGGAAGTTGAGAGCTTGGGTCAGGCGCTTGAGTAAAGATAACTTAGACTTAGTGATTTCAGCAATTTACCAAAGTAGGGTAACGCTTAGATCGCTTAATCAGGGTTAGCACAGCGGAAATGATTTTAAAGCTTTAGCGTTCATTTTGGTTAAATAGTCGCTTAGCAGATTAGATTGTCTTTTTCAGAATAAATGGTATAAAAATTAAAACAAGATAATAATGAAAGTAAATGACACAAGATATATAAGGTTCACTGGGTGATGTAATCCCAACTACGTCCTTCTTCTCCTTTTTCACTTGGAGGGAATTTACTAAGATGATTATCAAATAATCACACAGAATCTTCTACAAGATAGTAAATAGGTGAAAATGATCTTGGGCTCCTTGATCACACAGAAGTCAGCACCAATGAAGGTCTTCTTCTACAAGCTTCTCTCACTCAGAAATACTGCCTGTAAGGGGTTTCAACAGCTTTCTCACTCATATGAAAGGTTGAGGGTTTTTATCACAAGGGTTTGTTTGTTTTTGGAAAGATCAAACAACTTGGAATATCTCAGTAAGAATTTAGGGTTCTTCTTTGGAAGAGATTTGAGATATTTGTGACTGTATGAAATGTATGTAGAAAAGCTTGAAAGATTTTGGCTATGGAATTTCTAAGCTTTTTCTTCAGCAAATATTTCTTGTGCATATACGTATTTTTCTCTCTGTGTGTCACTATTTAGGGTTTGCTGGAGGTAAGGTATTTATAGGCAATTCTTGGGATCTGTCCGTTGGACACATGTAGGAATGTGCCTATCACGTGGCGCGTGATTGTACCTTTTCTCTGACATTCCTGAAATTCTGCTGGTTCCGATTGGACGGGAGCAGCTATAAACTCTGAAGTTCGGACAGTCTAGTAAAAAAGGTGGCTTGTCCACAAGTCATAATAGATTATCACATTTAATGCACTTATCAGGCATTTAATGCATTTGTATTTATTTCCCGTTGAAAATAAATGTCTGTTGAATGATTGCATTTAAGTCCTTCATGACTTGAGAATTTATTTCAGGTGAATCTGATATTGATCGCTAGAGTGCTTTGAGCGCTTGATCCATAAATTCTGAAATAGTCCTTTAGCGTTTGACAGTTGCTAAGAACAAATCTTCATCTTCAATTGACTTCAGACGCTGATCTTCAACTTCTTCTCTAATAGACTCACCTAGAATTCTATTAGCGATTCAGTATCTAATACTTAACCTAAAATCTACGAAGATAAAAATTACAAGCCTAACAAAATTACATACTTTCAAACACTTACACATTGGTCTAGAAAAACATAAACTTACATTATATTTGAGGTCTAACATAAAGTCCTATCTTGTCATCATCAAAACATCTAACATGAAATTTCCTAACACCTTCGCTGACAACACAAAAGGAAACATGATAGGTAAAGGATCCATTGGTAAGAATGGATCCACCATTATTGAGAAAGTATGTTTGGTAGATAGTTTAAAACAAAACCTTCTTAGTATCAGTCACTTTTGTGACAAGGGCTACCAAGTTCGATTTTATCCAACTCACTGTTCCATTATGAAAAATGATACATTAATCTTTAATGCCTTTCGTGATGGAAACGTCTATTGTATAAATCTTTATGAACTTACTAAACAAGATGTTAAGTGTTTGGTAGCTGCAAATGACAGTACTTGGATCTGGCATCGAAAGATGGGACATGCTAACATGGAGCCTCTCACCCATCTATCTAAAAAGGATCTTATCAGAGGCATTCCCAAAATTCCATTTATCAAAAACAAGATTTGTGATGCTTGTCAGAAAGGGAAACAAGTCAAGTGTTCTTTCAAACCAAAGCACAACATTTCTACTTCCAGCCCATTGGAACTTCTCCATTTGACCTTTTTGGACAAATGAAAAGCGCAACCATGGCAGGTAAGAAATATGCTTTCATAATTGTAGATGACTACACTCGGTTCACGTGGGTACTGTTTCTAGCCCATAAAAATGAAGCTTTGGATTCTTTCATTCCCCTCACTAAACGTTTGCAAAATGAAAAAGGAATTTCCATCAAACGCATTGGTAATGATCACGATACTGAATTAGAGAAAAACAATTTTACCACTTTTTGCGAAGAAAATGGATATAATCACAATTTCTCCTCACCGAAAACTCCCCAACAAAACAGGGTTGTAGAAAGGAGAAGTCGTGTTTTACAAGAAATGGCTAGAACCATGCTTTATGAATATGACTTACCTACCGTCTTGTGGGAAGAAGTCGTGAACACTGCCTGTTACGTGTCAAATTGAATTTTCTTAAGGCCTTTAATTAGAAAAACACTTTTTGAATTATGGTATGATAAAGTCCCAAACATATCCTACTTTACGTCTTTGGATGCAAATGTTTTATCCTAACTGATAGGGAATATCTAACAAAGTTTGATTCCAAGGCTGATGAAGGAATTTTTATTGGTTACGCTACTGGTAGTAAATCTTATCGTGTCTTCAATAAACGCAAAAGAATCATTCAAGAATGTATGCATGTTACATTTGATGAAACTAACCCTTCCACAGCCAAAGAATCATTAAGCTTGGAACCTGCAGGTATAACTGGTACTTCCACGTGCACAAACTCCGATATTCTTCCAAAAGATCCGGAAGTTCCAAGCACAGATGTTAACATGAACAATGATGCTGTCAATGAAGAAGAATTGGAAGCACCAACAGAAGCTGGAACTTCCAAACAAAAAAAATTCAAGCTTGATTCAAGTCACCCAACTGATATCATGTTAGGCAATCCAAATGCTGGAATTATCACCAGATCCAGTTTAAAGCAAGATTGGACTAATGCTCCAAACAGTGATAGTTGTGCATTCCTTTCTCTTACCGAACTAAGAAACATTGATGAAGCCTTAAATGATGAATCCTGGATAATGGCTATGGAGGAAGAACTTTCAATTAAAAATTAATCAAGTTTGGACTCTGGTAAAGAGACGCACTGATCATCTGGTCATTGGTACGAAATGGGTCTTCAGAAACAAACTCAATGAAAATGTTTTTCAAAAGAAATGCAGCAAGAAACTAATTCGTTTCATTTGGCAATGAGATAAAATCAAAGGAAGTGGGTAACACCTAGCCAGTCACGTGGCCCACTTCGTAGCCCAAATGAAATACGAATGAATGGATCATTCCACAACCTTCCAATCGCAATTACCATATATGCATACACCCTTTGTTCACGTTCCCCGGTCAAGTGAGAGTCATGGTTGTGCCAAACTCACCAGACTTGACCATATGTATAAATTATAATAATACGAGATCATTGAGATCGATTTGGTGCCTAGCACAATCGTCTCTTTTGCTTTAGCGAAAGATTTTGATCTCTATTTTATCTATAATTACATAGGGTACATTCTCATTCACTTATGAGAGAACAAATCCCATGTTAGATATCTGCTAAGACTACCACTTGCCCATCAAGTCCGCATTTTGAGGTCGACCCCACCAACGGGTGAATTGGGTTTAACTACTCTAGTGAAAGACTTTATGTCACAAGTGTATCTTCAGCTCGATACTTCATGTCAAAGGTTCACATATACCTATTATCCCATGATGCCTAACAGGTACTTCCATGTCAGAGCTAAGATTGTAAAAGTATTTGAAGTTTTTATTTGCCCATTAAAGACTTCATATTACTTGCGAACTAATTTTAGCAATCCAGGTCGATCTCTCTACTGCCATTCTTCCTATCCTATAGGAAGTAGACGGATCGCACTGAAAACATGGACACAATGGTTTACACAACTTATAGACGCAGATAAGATTTAAGTGAAAACTAAATAATGCCTTTTATTATAAATAAAATTTAAGTTTAATACAAGATAGATGCCCTATTCACACTATCCTCTATGGCATCTGAGGGCATAATCCTAACAATCTCCCACTTGCACTCAATGCCACTCATTGTGGTATCTAATACCCATCATTTCCAGGTGTCGGTCCAAAACAGCCTGAGGTAGTGGTTTGGTGAACGAGTCAGCTATATTGTCAGCTGAGGCTATTTTCTGCACTGCTATCTCTCCTTTGCCAACGATCCCCCTGATGATATGAAATCTCCTTTCAATGTGTTTGGATTTGTTATGAGACCTCAGTTCCTTGGCTTGCGCTATTGCTCCATTGTTATCACAATAAAGCGGAAACGGAAGCTGAGCACTAGGGACCGATTCAAGTTCTTCAAGAAACTTTCTCATCCAAACAGCTTCTTTGGCTGCCTCTGAGGCTACCACATACTCAGCTTCAGTGGTGGAATCAGCGGTTGTGCTTTGCTTAGAACTTTTCCAAGACACCGCTCCACCATTAAGAGTAAAAACAAACCCTGAAGTGGATTTTCAGTCATCAACATCAGACTAAAAGTCTGAATCAGAACAACCTTCCATCTTCAGGTCTCCACCTCCATAGATGAGAATCATATCCTTAGTTCTTTTGAGATACTTTAGGATATTCTTCACATCTATCCAATGTTCCTTTCCCGGGTTCGCCTGAAATCGACTCACCACGCTTACAGCATAGGCAATGTCGGGTCTAGTACACAGCATTGCATACATCAGGCTACCAACTGCTGAAGCATAGGCACGTTACTCATCTCCTATCTATCTTTCTCACTTTTAGGACACATAGACTTGGATAAGTGTACCCCATGCCTCATGGGAAGAAACCCTTTCTTAGAAATGTCCATCCTAAACTTCTTTAGGACCTTTTCTAAGTAAAGGGCTTGGGAGAGACCTATCATTCTATTCGTTCTATCTCTATAGATACGAATTCCTAGAATATATGTCGCTTCTCCCAAGTCTTTCATGGAAAACGTACTCAAAAGCCATTTCTTGACTGTGGTGAGCATTCCCACATCATTTCCTATAAGCAGAATGTCATCCACATATAGTACTAAGAACGAGAGTTTGCTCCCACTAGTCTTCTTGTAGACACAGGGTTCATCTTCGTTCTTAACGTAGCCATATCCCTTTACTACTTCATCAAAACGAAGATTCCAGCTTCTAGATGCTTGCTTGAGACTGTAGATGGACCTCTCAAGTTTACATACTTTATGGATATTGGTCTCGGAGACAAAACCCTTTCGCTATTCCATATAGATATCCTCCTCGAGGCATCCATTCAGGAAAGTTGTTTTGATATCCATTTGTCATATCTCATAATCTAAGTATGCAGCTATGGATAACAATATTCGGATGTATTTTATCATGGCCATGGGCAAAAAGGTTTCTTGATAGTCAATTCCTTCTCTTTGACTATACCTTTTTGCTACGAGCCTGGCTTTAAAGGTGTCAACCTTGCCATCGCCACCTATCTTTCTTTTGTAGATCCACTTACATCCTATAGGTTTGATACCTTCAGGACGATCTACCAAAGTCTAGACTTGGTTCGATTGCATAGAGTCCATCTCTGTTTCCATGGTTTCTCGTCATCGAGAAGCATCAACATCACCATCGCTTGATCATAGGTATAAGGATCATCTTCATGACCTTTTTGTACTACAGTGTGAAGCTCTGGCTCCTCCTACAGTAGATACCCATACCTCTCAGGTTCATGTGGTATTCTACCAGATCTACCTGGTGGTTGTGCTACTATTGGTTCAGGCCTTGGTTCTTGGACAGATGTCTCTGAGGGAGTTTCATTTTGTTCTTGTAGAACAATTTTCCTACCTTTGCCCCTTTTCAAGATAAACTCATCCTCAAGGAAGTGAGCTTGTAGGCCACAATGATTCTCTGATCATCATGCAGGTAAAAGAAGAATCCCATGGAATCTTTAGGATAACTAATAAAATGTCCCATGAGGGATCTTGTCTCCAATTTCTCCACTTTAGTCTTCTTGACATAAGCGAAACACCCCCAAATCTTAATGTGGTTAAGACTTTGTTTCCTATTACTCCACATCTCATGCGGAGTTTTAGGAACGAATTTGGAGAGACATCTGTTCAATATATAAGCAGCAGTTAGGAGCGCATATCCCCAAAACCAAATGGGTAAATTAGTATAACTAAGCATGGAACGAACCATGTCCAACAGTGTTCGGTTCCTTCGCTCGGCTATTCCATTTAGTTGGGGAGTTGCTGGTGGTGTCAGTTGTAACATTATTCCCTGTTGTCTAAGGAATTCATCAAACTCGGCACTCATATATTCTCCTCCACGATCCGATCGTAGAGTTTTTATATTTTGTCCACTTTGATTTTCTACTAAGGCTTTGAACTCTTTGAACCATTCAAAAGATTCAGACTTTTGCTTCATCAGATACACCAGACCATATCTTGAATTATCGTTTGTGAAAGTGATGAAGTAGTAGAAACCCCCACGAGCCATTTCTCCAAATGGTCCGCAGACGTCGGTGTGCACTAACCCTATGACTTGAGTAGCTCTTTCAAAAGTCCCTGTGAAAAGCGATCTAGCTATCTTGCCTAAGAGATATGATTCACATGTTGGATAGGGATCCGACCCCAGTGAGCTTAATAGACCATCTTTTTCTATTTTTTGGATCTTCTGCTCTCCGGCATGGCCTAGTCTAAGATGCCACTTGAGTTTTAGGCTTCTTGCCTACCACGTTTACGAGTTACAACATTTACATCTGATGATTTATGGACATTTAAATAATACAAACCATTAACTAAAGTAGCATTGCCAACTAATTTATTTCCAGAATAAATGTTGCAATTTAATTTAGAAAAACGGAATGTATATCCAATCTTAATTAAGATAGGAATAGAAATAATATTTTTAAGCCCCTTGGGCAAAACTAAAACATCATCTAATAACAATAAATGTCCAGAATTCAAATAAAGAGAAGTAGATCTAATCCTAGTAGCCGCGACGCTTCCCCGCTGCCTACTTTGATCATCACTTCTTTGCGGCCCAACTTTCTACTTCTTTGCAGATCCTGATCCAAACAACAAACATGGGCACTAGCCCCTGAGTCCAGAATCCACGAAGTAGAAAAGACGGTCATAGAACAGTTAGTTTCAAAAACAAAGAGTTCCATACCTTTTGCACCTTTGCCTAATTTGGGACAGTTTCTCTTCCAGTGGCCTAACTCACCACACTCGAGACATCTATCCATTTTCTTAGGCCCTTTGCTTTTATAAAACCCTTGAGCCTTTCCCTTACCTTTATGAACACCCCCTTGAGCTCCAAGTTTGCCAGACTGCTTCTTGTTGTTCTTCTTCTTAGATTTAGACTTTTTAGGTCCAGAAGAGATGATCAAGGTAGTTTTCTTTCCCTTTGGTTTCATTTGAGATTGTGCAGTAACCAATTTGTTTATTAGCCCAGCTAAACTGCACTCTATCTCGTTGCAGTTAAAGTTAACTACAAATTGGGAGAAGGAATCAGGAAGAGACTGCAAGATTAAGTCAGTTTGAAGGATGGCGTTCATGGTGAAATCGAGAGCTTCCAATTTCTCAATCCTTGAAATCATTTTGAGGACATGATCACCAACCTTCTCACTTTCTTTCATCTTGGCTCCGAAGAGCTCTTTCGATATACCATATCGAGCAGTTCGACTGTGCTCACCATAGAGCTCTACCAGGTGAGCAAGGATAGCTCTTGCAATGGGCATCTTATCATGCGACCTTTGAAGATCATTGGTCATAGATCCCACAATGTATCCTCTCATCCGGAGGTCGTCCTTAATCCATTTTTCATGGGCTTAGACCTCTTCCTCGTTAGCACGTGTTCTAGCAGGAGCCGCCGGGATATCAGCCTCCAAGATGTATCCCAGAGATTCCATATTGAGGACAATCCTCAAATTTCTAAGCCAGTCCACATAGTTGGGTCCAGTAAGAATATTCTTTTCGAGCAGAATTGAAAGTGGGTTTGTCATATTTGAGAGAGATAAACGAGAAAATAACTGCAGAAAAGAACCTGATTTAATTAGATTACTTGTTTTGACTTAACCAAGAAAAATTAAGGACTTAAAATTAATCTTGGCTCCCACTGCATTTTTCGAATCCCACACTCCCATGTGAAAATTGGAAATCATCATTGGCATCGATTCCATAGCGGGTATTGAGGTCCTCAATTAATTAAATGGGTTGCAACCTAGTTGGTTTCTGGCCCATTAATTATTTGAAGTGATATCTAATATCAATTTATCCAATAAACATTTCAATAGCTTTCCCCATAGTTCACCAAACCGCAACCGAACAAGTTTCTAAGCTCGTGAACTACCTGAGTTCATTTCCACTAACTCCTATAATCTAACATTTGAATTTCACCTTTCAACCGAACAGGTTTCTAGGGTGAAATATGCTTCGATTAAGGCATTTCATGCACTTAATAAAATTTCAAATTATTTCTAAATGTATAACCCCCATAACTGGGAAGCATTACACATTTATAGTAATTTTAATTTTAGAAAGCTTAGTGGAGGGTGAGGATGTCAAACATCCTTTTCTAACTCAGTATTATTTATTTAGGAGAATTTAAATTGTCAAAAGTTTTGGTCTCACTTTGCACATTATTCAATTTATATAGCGCTTTTATTTCATATTGATCATGCATAAAAATACTACTAATAATCATGGATTTCAATATAAATATTCATGGAATTTAAATAAATTAATAAATAAATCCATCACACGATCATGGACTTTTACTAGAGGGACCGAGCCAATGGACCATCACAAAAGGCACAAATTAAAATCTATTAAACATTCATGGGCCTTTTGACTTTATCAATATTGAACTATTCTATTTCAATTCCTAAAACGACTCATGCATTATTTCTGAAAATATAATAAATAGCCTCAAAGTTGATAACCCAAAAAACATAAAGGTAAAACAAATAAACCTAAATCCATGATCGGTGTTTCAATCACATAAGACATGCTCGCATCAATTAATACATGCTCACAATATTTAAATCACTTATGTTGATTATTAAAATTTTAGTCCAACTAAAAGTCCTTCATTAAATTCCCAACCTTTTATGCATTCATTATTTCAATTAAAATCATTATAGTCCAACTAGATGACTTAGATATACAAAATTAGAAATTAAGTACATCTACCTTTAATTAAAATAATATCAGTCCTACTATTAGAATACATAAAATAGAATTCTATTTTATTTTGATTTAATGCCATCTTTTATTGGAAATGCTTTTATTTGATCAAAGAATTAATTATTAATCTCTAAGAAATATAATTATATTCCTCATTCAAATATTAAGTAATTTCCAAGTTGAGGAAACAATAAGAATATTTAATCCATAAATTAATTGTTAATCTCTAAAATTAAGTCTAATTAAATATTATATTCTAATTGATCTTATTGGGCTCGATTTCATCATACCCAAGTCACCATCCTTTTGATCTACTTGGATTTAATTTAATTGGGCTCAAAATAATTAATTACATAACATGCACATTTTATTAATTTCTTATTGGGTTAAATTTAATTTAAGTCCAAATCACCAATCTAATGACCCATTTAGATTTAATTAAATTAAGTCCAAACTAATTAACAAATCAAAATTGGATAATTTTCAATTGGGCTTAGTTTAAATTATTCGGGTCATCATTCTTTTGATCCACCCGATTAACTAAAATCACCCAAAACCCAAATATCAATTTCGACCCACACATAGCCCGTTTTACGACCCAGATCAACGAATCGGGTATCAAAATGCAAGACCCGGTCGGGCAATGCACACGACCCGACGGGCGTGTGCTGGGTGGCCTGGCCGCCCGACCTACTGTGCGAAGCAACGCGCGCAGCGTGTTGTGCACGTGCGCGCTACTGCGTTAAGATTTTCGGGGCTCTTCGAGCCCCATTTTTCCTCGGTAATTTTGATTTTTCAATATCATCAAATATTCCCAGATTTACAATAACAAAAAATCAAAATTCTAGGCAAAAACCATAAAACGTAGATTTAAGAAAACATACAAACATGCTTCAAAAACACTTATCATGCAAATCTTAAATCACGTATACAAGATCAAATATGCAAATCGAAGATTGGCTCTGATACCACTATTGGGTTTCACGTAAAAACTCATAAACGCAGCGGAAGGATTTCAAAAATTAATAAAAACCCAAAGTGTTTCTCTAATTGCATAGTTGAATCTATAAACCGCTATAACGAATAAATACAACTTACCCGTTGAAGCGAGGTGGTAGGGGAATCCAATTCTTCTTCAAAACTTTAGATTGATGAACTTCTTAAATTCTTCAATCCTCGTGTTCTTCAAGTCTTGAATTCTTGAAGTTGATTGTAGATGAATCCAACAACGAATCACGTTGCCTCTAAATTATCACGCGCGAATTGATGACGAAAAATTCCCTTCTTTTCTCTATATGGGCGACGGCTATGTGTATAGAGAGGGGAGGATATTTTTCTTTTTTCTATTCTATGGAGAGTTACAATAGATGTAATTCAATTGTTGTCTAGGTTAAAGTCAAGAGAAGTCTCTTGTATCTCAATGACTTAGTGACCAAGACAAAACAAAAGAGACCACTTTGATCATCCAACTAGCCCTAATGGACGCCCCCCACGGGGCCCAGGATTTTTTCTTTTGCTATGTTAATCAATTATTTATTTTATCCAATAAATAAATATATTAATTAAATAATAAAATTAATTAGATAAATTAATTCATTAATATATTTCTCTAAGAAATTAATTAATAATTAATCGTATCCTTTTAATAATTGTCCTATCCAATAAACAATTAATTAATTATTTATTTAACTTATCCAATAAATTAAATCTCTCCAAAGTAAAGTAGAAAATAGAAAATCCTTTTCAATTTTCTAGATCAATTCTTTGGCACGACTCTTTAAGTTCGTTTCATTTGGCAATGAGAGAAAACCAAAGAAAGTGGGTAACACCTAGCCAATCACGTGGCCCACTTCGTGGCCCAAATCAAATACGAATGAATGGATCATTCCACAACCTTCCAATCGTAACTACCATATATGTATAAACCCTTAGTTCACGTTCCCCGGTCAAGTGAGAGTCATGGTTATGTCAAACTCACTAGACTTGACCATATGTATAAATTATAATAATACGAGATCATTGAGATCGATTTGGAGCCTAGTACAATCGTCTCTTTTTCTTCGACCAAAGACTTTGATCTCTATTTATCTATAATTACATAGGGTACATTCTCATTCACTTATGAGCGAACAAATCCCATGTTAGATATCTGATAAGACTACCACTTGCCCATCAAGTCCGCATTTTGAGGTCGACCCCACCAACGGATGAATTGGATCTAACTACTATAGTGAAAGACTTGATGTCACAAATGTATCTTCAGCTCGATACTTCAGGTCAAAGGTTCACATATACCTATTACGCATAATCAGTTCCGTCACTGACAGTCACAGAGTGAAAACCTATGTGACAGAACTTATGCGAGTCTTGTTCGAGCATATCAGTTCCACTGACGTGCCTACAATCTCAATCTCCTATAATCCCATTATACCAGACAGGCACTCCCATGTCAGAGCTAAGATTGTACAAGTATTCGAAGTCTTTATTTGCCCATTAGAGACTTCATAGTAATTGCGAACTAGTTTTAGCAATCAAGGTCAATCTCTCTAGTGCCATTCTTCCTATCCCATAGGAAGTAGATGGATCGCACTGAAAACATGGACAAAATATTTTATACAACTTATAGATGCAGATAAGATTTAAGTGAAAACTAAATAATGCCTTTAATTATAAGTAAAATTTAAGTTCAATACAAGATAGATGCCTTATTCACACTATTCTCTTTGGCATTTGAGGGCATAATCCTAACACTTAAAAGGACTATCAAAGGCAAAGATATAATGCA
This sequence comes from Buddleja alternifolia, assembly GCA_019426215.1. Taxonomy (NCBI): domain Eukaryota; kingdom Viridiplantae; phylum Streptophyta; class Magnoliopsida; order Lamiales; family Scrophulariaceae; genus Buddleja; species Buddleja alternifolia. The sequence goes on from CM033406.1 coordinate 20,593,254, forward strand.
CTCTCCTCATCAAAATCTCTCATTAGATATTGCCCAAAACTCCTGTACAAAAATTTCTACATGGCAAAATCATAATATAAGGCAAACTTATGGAAAGTTCCAAAGGAAAACGTGTCATACATGTGGTAAAACTAGTCATATCTCTCGAAGATGTTTAGTGAAACATGATATTGGTACTAAACTTGTTTGGGTTCCAAAACTCAATTATGCTAACCTTGCAGGACCCAATGAGAAATGGGTACCTAAGAAATTATAGCAATTAATTCAGGATTCGCCTTGGAACCAGATCCGAAAAAATATATGGTACTTGGATAGTGGATGTTCCAGACATATGACAGGAGACACATCAAAATTCATTACTCTAAACGATTTTGCTAGTGGAAAGGTCTCTTTCGTTGACAACACAAAAGGAAGCATGATAGGTAAAGGATCCATTAGTAAGAATGGATCCACCATTATTGAGAAAGTATGTTTGGTAGAAGGTTTAAAACATAACCTTCTTAGTATCAGTCAATTCTGTGACAAGGGCTACCAAGTTTGATTTTATCCAACTCACTGTTCCATTATGAAAAATGATACATTAATCTTTAATGCCTTTCGTCATGGAAATCTCTATTGTATAATTCTTGATGAACTTACTAAACAAGATGTTAAGTGTTTGGTAGCTGCAAATGACGGTACTTGGATCTGGCACCGATAGATGGGACATGCTAACATGGAGCCTCTCACCCATCTATCTAAAAAGGATCTTATCAGAGGCATTCCCAAAATTCCATTTATCAAAAACAAGATTTGTGATGCTTGTCAGAAAGGGAAGCAAGTCAAGAGTTCTTTCAAACCAAAGCACGACATTTCTACTTCTAGCCCATTAGAACTTCTCCATTTGGACCTTTTTGGACCAATGAAAACCGCAACCATGGCAAGTAAGAAATATGCTTTCGTAATTGTAGATGACTACACTCGGTTCACGTGGGCACTGTTTCTAGCCCATAAAAATGAAGCTTTGGATTCTTTCATTCCCCTCACTAAACGTTTGCAAAATGAAAAAGGGATTTCTATCTAACGCATTCGTAATGATCACGATACTGAATTTGAAAAAAAAAATTTACCACTTTTTGCGAAGAAAATGGATATAATCATAATTTCTCCTCACCGAAAACTCCCGTACAAAATGGGGTTGTAGAAAAGAAAAGTCGTTTTTACAAGAAATGGCTAGAACCATGCTTTATGAATATGACTTACCTACCGTCTTGTGGCAAGAAGCCGTGAACACTGTCTGTTACGTGTCAAATCAAATTTTCTTAAGGCCTTTAATTAGAAAAACCCCTTTTGAATTATGGTATGATAAAGTCCCAAATATATCCTACTTTGTGTCTTTGGATGTAAATGTTTTATCCTAAATGATAGGGAATATCTAACAAAGTTTTATTCCAAGGCTGATGAAGGAATTTTCATTGGTTACTCTACTGGCAGTAAATCTTATCGTGTCTTCAATAAACGCAAAAGAATCATTCAGGAATCTATGCAAGTTACATTTGATGAAACTAACCCTTCCACAGCCAAAGAATCCTTGAGCTCGGAACCTGCAGGTATAATTGGTACTTCCACGTGCACAAACTCCGATATTCTTCCAAAAGATCAGGAAGTTCCAATCACAGATGTTAACATCAAGAATGATGCCGTCAATGAAGAAGAATTGGAAGCACCAACAGAAGCTGGAACTTCCAAACAAAAAAAATTCAAGCATGCTTCAAGTCACCCAACTGATATCATCTTAGGAAATCCCAATGCTGGAATTATCACCAGATACAGTTTAAAGCAAGATGGGACTAATGTTCCAAACAGTGATAGCTGTGCATTCCGTTCTCTTATCGAACCAAGAAACATTGATGAAGCCTTAAATGATGAATCCTGGATAAAGGCTATGGAGGAAGAACTTGCTCAATTGAAAATTAATAAAGTTTAGACTCAGGTAAAAAGACCCACTGATCATCCGGTCTTTGGTACCAAATGGGTATTAAAAAACAAACTCGATGAAAGCGTTTTTCAAAAGAAATGCAACAAGAATTTGAGAAGAGCTTAATGGGAGAACTGAATTACTTCCTCGGTCTTCAAGTGAAACAAACATCTACTGAAATTTTCATCTCTCAAGAAAAGTACACAAAGGATCTCCTTCAGAAGTCCCGAATGGACCAGTGCAATCCAGTGTCAACTCCAATATGCACCTCCACGAAATTTGATAAAGATGAGTCTGGTAAGCCCATTGATGAGAAGCACTTTCGAGGTATGATTGGTAGTCTACTTTATTTAACTACTAGTTATCCGGATATCATGTTTGCCACTTGTGTAAATGTTCGATTCTAGTCTGAACCAAAAGAACAATTGATTATGGTCTTAGGTACCCTTCTACTACCAGCTTTTACCTCATCAGGTATTCTAATGTGGACTACGCTGGTTGCAAGGTTAATCGCAAAAGTACTAGTGGAACTTGCCAAATCCTTGGCAAAAGTTCAGTGGCTTAGTATAGCAAAAAGCAAAATGCAGTTGCACTTTCAACTATTGAGGCTGAGTATATGGCTCTTGGTAACTGCTGCACTCAATTCTTATGGATGAAATAAACTTTACAAGATTACAATCTTTATTTTGATAAAATTCCAATCTTTTGTGATAACACAAGTGCCATAAGTATTACCAAAAATCCAGTACACCATTCCCGTACCAAGCATATAGAAGTAAAACATCATTTTATTCGGGATCATGTGCAAAAGGGAGACGTTCAAATTTATTTTTTTAATTCAAATTCTCAATTGGCAGATATTTTTACTAAGTCTTTGAACATTGACCAATTTTCTAAGTTAAGGAAAAATCTTGGAAATTCAAATATGTATTTTTTATAGCAATTATTGTCTTTCCCGCCTTTTCCTCTTAAATATCTTTCGAAGCGGGACTTAGTTTCTTACAAAAGAACTCTGAACCGGCAGTCACTTAGAACTACCTTCCACACTCTCTTTATTCTCAACAAATGGCGAGTTTTTTGGGAAATGTGCCAGAAAAATGCAAAAGGTAAGTTTATTTATTTTGGCAATCAAATCATCCTCCCTATTTCAGTCACTTTATCTGCAAAAATCTCTCCCATCACACAACTCTTAATGGCAAAGAAAGGAAATTCACATCTTATTCTAGAACCTTCTCTCTCTCAATCTCCGCCTTCTCCTCCAAACACTCACTCAGTAAATATCCCTCTGGCTCGCCGTCGTACAAATCCGAACATGGCAACCTCCTCTATTAACCCAAATCCTACTGAAATCCAAAATCCCAAAAACATCCTTATCTCCTCCGTCTCTGAAATTGATACCACTGACCTCTCTCTCATTGATCCTAATCTTTTGTTCTTCAATACCAATGCTGAAGAAATTTTTCGACAAAAGATCGAAACACAGAAACTCAACCAAGGAAGGTGCATAAAATTTCTTCAAATCTCTCCATCCCCTATTCACAATTGGGTTTCTATCATGGGCTGGGACAAGATGATGGGAATTGATGTTTTAGCTTACCCTCTAGTGGTCAAATTATTCTATGCAAATCTCTATTATTATATCTCCGATGACGAGCAGGATGTTAATGTCAAATCCTACGTTCTCAGTAAGTAAATTGTTCTTATGCCAGAAAAGGTAAACTTTATGTTAGATCTGGAATATGATGGAGTCTGTTTCTTTGACATGAATAACTGGAGCAATGAATCCTATTTTGACTTGGATGATGCTTATTCTCTTTTTTGGCAAGGAAATAATTTTAAACTTTCGGGCAGTGTTGCTTTAAACAATCTCCCCATTGTGCATTTTCTTCTTCATAAATTGATCACAATGTCTCTCTTATCTGGTTCCAGTCTTAGTGGAGGACACACCACCGACATGAATCGGTTGATAGTTTCTTTTGCTCTACATGGCCATCAAAGGTAAAAAGGTAGATGTGGAATACCTCATTCTTCGGTACATGATAATGTCATATGAACACTCTTCCAAAAATCTCCCTTATGCCATGTTGCTCACTCACTTCTTAAAATATGAGGAAATTCACCTTCCAGACCTCTGGTAAGAAGATCCCTCGGAACACAAAATGGTTGACATGCACTGCCTCCAAAAAATCCACCTGGATATCTCTGAAACCAGTGACTGGTTCAAAAGCAGTTATAAAAGTCACAACTTACCACTGCGTCTCCCTAGTATTCGTCAGGCTGCTACTCGCACAGTTATTGGTTCCAGCTCTGATGATTCTGATGCTCCTGGCTCTCCTTCTACTCCTGGTCCAAGTTTCACCAGTTCCAGTCCTGATATCTCTCGGTTCATCAACTCTGTTCGTTCCAAACTTAAGGGTGCTCTTGCCTCTCTTAAGAAACTAGAAAAGAAAGTGGGGAATCTCCCCTCCTAGACCATTTTGATGATGAAGGGGGAGAAGTAATAGTGTTTTGATGTAGTATTAATGTTTTGTGGATTCTGTTAAAAAACTTGACAGTCTTATGGGTGGTTTATGTTTCTTTTGTCCTGTGTGAACAATGCTCCACTTTGTTGATCTTATATGCATTTCTATGACTATCGGGTAGTTCCAATGTTCTTAGTAGTACCATTCTTTTTCTATCCGGTTCTAACATGCAGGGGGAGAACATATGCATTCTTATAGTTCAATTATTCTTGGTAGTACCATTCTTTTTCTATCCGGTTCTAACATGCAGGGGGAGAACATCTGTCTAGGGGAGTTCTCGGTACTATCTTTCTTATCTCTTCTCTATCTTTTTTGATTCCTTGTCATCATCAAAAAGGGGGAGATTGTTGACCTTTTTGGAAAGCAATAGGACTAATTTTGACAATGACAAGGAAATCTCATTTTAACATAATTATTCTTGCCTTTCCTTTTTCGTAGGATGCACACTTAAGGGAAATCACATAAATCAATATTTCCTCCAAAGGAAAGCAATATCATTAAATCAGTCATCTCTTAAAAAGGGAATTGAATCAATCCCATCTTCTTTAATTGCTTAAAATCGTTCATTAATTGGAAATTATCTGTTAAGCATAAATCTGGAAAGAGCCGTTTTCCAATCTGCTATATTTTCTCTCATCTCTTCTCCTATAAATGCTGAAAGTAGTTTCTCTCAAAGAATCACGAATTTTTGAAGTATTTTTAACCTTACACTCATTACGTGTAATTCTTCTTGTTAGGTACAATCTTCTGTTCCAGTGAGGAATAAGAAGTACCATTCGCTGCTTCAGAGTTCCACTTATCAAACACAAGTGATTAGCGAGGAGTTTTTGGAGTGAAGTCTCTTTTATAATCCATATTAGAGTAGTTGTGTGAAAATTCCATCTAGTTCCACACCTAGTCTCTAGGATCCTTTGAGCGTTACTCAAATCCTCATATCGAGTGTGTTTGTTATTTCTTTTTAGATAACATTCTAAATACATTAGTTATTTTTCAACTTTCTTCTGAATTTTGTTTTGGAACTTATATGTTCCACCTTTTATCATTTAATAAAAGTATTATTCAGTTTATAATTTTGGTACATATTAAGTTCCGCTGTCAAATTTGTAAACACCTAATTCATCCCCCTCTTAGGCAATTCTTGAGTTACAGCATGGGTCGGGACATAACCTGTGATCCAGATTGCATCCATATGTAATTGGCATTAGGACTTTTCCAGATTGAGTAGGATAAAGTCCTAGAGTGATTTGGAAAACTCATCTATTCAGTTAGATGTATCTCCCCAGAAATCACACATCAGATATTATGTATCATTCATAGATAATCTAAGTTCCATCTTCTATCCCGTATTATCTCTTTTCTCTCCCAGAAAAGTAGTCTGTCTCTCCCTCTTAGAGATTCAACAGTTTCTCTAAGGGTTTAAAGTGTGGACAAAAAGTAGAAGCTCTAGCAGTAGCCATTGCAGCGAGGAAGAAATTGAAGAGCTTATTCAATCGATGGCTGTAGAAAATCTTGAACCCGGGACACACGTCAAAAATCCGCTGCGAAGTGCCAAAGCTCGGAACACAATTCTGAAATCTCATTTAAATCGAAAAAAGTATCAATCTGACCCTATTTACGTGTCTACATGTATGACTATCAATTTTTCTTTAGTGGTATCAGAGCCTTTATGGCTCGACTCGCCTGTTTGATTAAATCTTTTTTGATAGCATACTTATTTATGTATGAAATTGAACATAAAATGGTTTCTCTTAAAGCATAAAATTTGGCCTTAGAAATTTCACCAGAGGAAATCTTTTGTGAATAAATTATCCATGCTAATTTTGGTGAAAATCGGATCAGAAATTAGGAAATTTTTTGCAGCTCTATTAGAAACCCTTTTCTTTATGACTAAAATCGAACCATAATTTGTAGTTATAATTGCATGATTATGCTAGATTTTAGAGCATGAAAAGAGGTTCGAAACGGTATATTGTGCATAAAAAAACGGACTTAAAGAATTTATTATGATTTTTTGAAATCTGTCCGGATCGCTAACATGGCGAAACACCACTGCTAGCAAGAAAAAAAAAAAGCCAAGCCGCAACTCAAGCTAGCAGACCATGCTAGACCACTGGTCCAACAGTCCTAAGGGTATGTTTGGCGCACGAAGTTTTCAAGAAATTCATAAAAAATAGAAATCTTTCTGTTTTTTTTTTACTTCTTTTTGGGTAGATTAGTAGTTTCATGTTTCTTAAGGCCTAGCATATGATCATTCACTTGTTTAAAGTGTTTGAGATTATTGATAACATGCTTTTTCAAAGTAATTATTTGTGAAAATTGCATGATATGGATGAATTGGGCGTGACATTAGTGCTCATGGATTATGTGTTTAATTATTTTTATCACTATTATGTTGTGAGATAGTTAGTGGAGATGATGGTAATGCGGTATCCCCTATTTGTATATTGATGTACTAGGCATTAATTGATGTAATTTATGTATTTACAATTTTTTTTCAAGGCATTGTATTTCTGGGGCCATTTTTAAAGGCCATGTATTTTGGGAGATATGTTTCGCTTATTACCACCATAGGCCACAAATTGTCTCCACATGAAGCACTGAACGTCAACCCAATTTTTTTCAATAATAGCATGTTATTTCGTATATGGACATTTTATTTTATTCATGATTGGTGAAATTTTATTATGACTTTTAATTTGGTAGGAGATGATTACTAGCATAGTGCGAAATTTTCGATTTCACTAGATTAAAAGAAATAATAAAAATTTACTTTGATCTGAAATAAAATAATTGGACAAGTACCTAACTTAATTGCGCATATTTCAGTAATGGAAACTCCAACAACCTTCTCTGACCTCTACGGCCTTGACAAACCAGATGGCCAGAACTATGCCATGTGGCATAGAATAATCCAATTGTTACTCCATAGAGAAATGACATTTGACAATCTCACCACCACTATGCCTATGCCTGTTGAACTAGAAAATGGACAAACATCCCAATATCGTCGCGAAATGGACGCATACAATAAGTGGCTGGATTAAGATAAGAGTGTTCGCTTTACTATGTTAAGTTGCATGCACAATATTTTGATCCGTGAGTTTGAGAAATATCCCACGACTAAGGAGCTATGGGAGGTTCTGAAGGTCACGTACGGTATCACTTCTGCTACAAGATTGAGAACGCATACGCTCAGGTTCAATTAGTACGTACTTGACCCGAAGCACTCGATGCCTCAACATTTTAATGTGATGAAGGACATGATTCGAGAGCTTCAGAGTGCTGAAGTTGAGCTCACAAATGACAACAAGTTCTGGCTGTCTTTAGGTTGCTGTCTGAGCAGACTTGGGGACATATTAAGTTTGTGCTAAAGCATAATGAGCGAATAAAGACTTTCAACAGTTTTGCCAGTCATCTTAAGCTTCAAGCTGATTGAAAAGAGTCTGAATGTGCACATGTATCTGCTCTTGTCGTACATGCTGGTCAATACAAGCCCAACAAAGGCAAGCGAGGGATTAAGCAGACTGGTGCTGGACAGAGACAAAACTAGAACTTGGCCTACTAGGTGACAAGGCTAGAAAACGTCGCCCAGGTAAGAGGGGTGGACATAACAAGTTCAAATGTAATAGCTGCAAGAAGCCGGGTCATGTTGCTTGTGATTGCACTGAGCCGAAGAACGTAGGACCTAACCCTAGCTCTCTCAGTTGTTTTGTTTGTTTATATGTTTTTGTCACTGATTCTCTCCTTGGATGGATTGCAGGCACAGAGGCAACAAAAATCGTGACTTGCGATCACGCAGAATTCGTAGATTACCATCGAGTGCCAGCATGCAGCCACCACATTGCTATGGGAAATAGAGCACGATAAGAGGTTCTTGGAGTTGGGAACTACCAGCTCAAGCTCGGCACGGGGCGTGAGCTACTCCTTAGTAATGTGCAATATGCATTTAGCATTTGATGTAAATTTACTTTCAGTTACTACACTCATGAGACTTGGTTTTTGATTTCTATTTGAGCAAACTAGTTTGTCTATTCTTTTTTGAAAAAGACCTTTATGGCTTAGGTTTCATGAATAATGGATTTTTATGTTAGAATTATCCAGTGATTGCTGATATATGATATTTTTACACCAGATTTTCCCCGTTTATCGATTTTGTTTGATTGTTTCTTTGATAATTTGAAACAGGTGATGTTTTGACCCTTGTTTTCTCATATTTTCTAGAATATAGTAATATTTTGAGGAAAAGAACAAGGATTGAACGTAAATCATTCATGAAGATACAACGCAAGGTAAAATGCAACACGTTTGAGAGGTTTAGTTGCACAGTGCTAGAGTTTATGGAATAGATTTTTCTACCAATATCCATAATCAACATTTAGTATATCAATGGAAAGCTAAGAGGAAAGGTTACATTTCTTATGTTGAAGACAAAGATCATATATGTATGAAAAAATGTGGAAATGTCATCGGAAGAGACGTCTTATGATGGAGTTTTTTCGTTCAAGAACTTGTGAGAACGTTTTTATGTCTTCAACATTTTATTTAGGTCTTGATGTCTTCTTAAGAGTTGTATATATTACTTTTAGGATTCTACAGAAACTTGAATCATCATATTCCGACATTGGTAGAGAAAGTTATGCAAAATATACCAAAATCCAGAGCAACAAAGCCAAAGCAGAGATGAACGCCGTTGTGTTCATCCGCGGCGTACAAGGCAAAAAGACAAATGCTGAGGCATTCGCCGATGATCGCCAGGGCGTTTGGGCCCGTCCCAAGGCATATAAATACCTGGTTTTAGGTCATTTTTTAGGACTTTGACCATATACTCATCAGTTTTTCCCCAGAAAGAGAGAGGGAGTGCTTGGGAAGAAGACTTGAAGGTCAAATCACTCATTGAAGCCTCCGAATTCGAGAGAAGAAGGAGAATTCAATGAGGAATCCACATCTATACAAGAGTTAGGTAGTTTTTACATCTTCCTTTTTTGAATTTGTTTAAATCCCCTATGAATTGTATGAATTGCGTTTTTGCTTTTGACATGAATGTGAGCTAAACTTTTTGTTTAAGGCCATGGGTAGGGCAATTATGATATTTAATTGTTGAGTTAGTGGTATTTATTAGATTAAGTTTGCATTTAGCTATGTAATCATTGTTTGACCTTAATGCTTGCATTTGATTGATCACCAAGTGTTTGATGAAATGCCTAGGTTAGAAACTGAGAGGTAATGACCTAGGGAAGATAAAATCATTGAATAACCTATAGTTAAACCGACTAGAAATAGACTTGGTTTCTTTATATGACTTTCCATTTACGTGGGGAACTCCGAAACCTTGAATGCATCGTTGTTAATTGGGTTGCATATAGAGATATATAGGAATTCATTAACAAAGGGTAGGGTTGCTATGCCAAGAGATTGGGTAGTGCGTAAATTAGGGAGTTCACCTTAGCTAAATCAATCTAATAGTCCAATAGAGCCTAAATCACAATCGAATAGAATAGTTGGATTAACCGTGTGCCTTAATCGCTTCTACGCGTCACTTTCTCCTCTAAATTGGTTGAAAATTGCCTTAGTTAATTTCCTTATTTTTGCTAATTAGTTTAATTAACCTTTTATCGACCGATCTAACTTAGAAATGGGTAATATAGTAGCCTCGATACTTAGATTATAGTTGTCCCTGCGGATGCGATAAACCCGAACCCAAACATCCACTCTACTACTGTGCGACCTAGTTCTCTTGCTAGGACTTTGTTTAAGCAGTTCATGACAAATGATATCACAGCTGCTCAGTGGGTTTGATGGGAATACTTTGGTCAAACTCTTAGACTTGACTTTATGTTTTATTTATTATAAGTCTAGATCAGTGAGTTTTCCTATTTGAGTCTTTCTCAAATAGCTTGTATGCTTTGGCCAAAGAATTTAGATCTAACTTACTCATAAATGCATAGGATAATATCTCGTTCACTTACGATGGAACGAATCTCATTTTGGATATCAGTTAAGACTACTACTTGCCCATTAGGTTGCAGTTCGAGGTCGACCTTACCAACGGGTGAATTGAGTCTAACTACTCTAATGACTAACCTAAATTTATAAGTATATCTTCAACTCGATTCCTCAAGTTAAAAGTTCAGACACACCTATTACAATTTAATCAATTCTGTCATTAACTGTAAAAAAGTGAAACTCTTGTGACAGAATCGATGCTAGTCATGTTCGAGTGCAATAACCTCCATTAGTGCACCTATAATATAGTTCTTCACTAGTCTATAGTGACTAACAGGCGCTTCTCTTGTGTCAACACTCATATTATACAAGTTTTGGTGATTTTCAATGCCTAATTGGGAATCCTTGCCTTGCGAACCAGTTTAGCACGCAAGTATTAAATTCCTCTTGTGTGATAGAAAGTTAACTCTTGTGTGCATGAAATTTATAATCAATTGACCATATAGATGAATGCCAATGAAGAAGTAAAACAACTAATGTGTCCTTTTATTAATATAAGAATAACAATTACATGATCAAAATTATCCTATTTAATTCTTTCCTTTAATGGCATTTGAGGACATGAACCTAACAGTGTCATGGTATAACACATAGGTTCGTCACTTCCAATTGATGTTTATCAAATAATGAAGGGTACGGTTGTGTTGACAACCTCCTTGTGACTCTCGCTATCCATCAAATGCAAGGAGCAACTTTGCTAAATACTCAGGTACATGTCTAAATCTACAATCCTATCGTCCTGATACACTCCCTCCATGCGCGGGAGGGGAATTGGTAACCATGGGGCTGTGACCAATCATTACGACAAGCCCACTGCTACCCGCAAGAGTCACAACCTCCATGCGCAATTTGGGCCCATATGTAATCAATAATACACATAAGGGATTCATGTATTCAATATAATATCACAATTCATGCACAAGCGAGATTACATCAGACCGATATCAGTCATTCTACAATGATTGTGATCATCTCTCCATTGTCCCATACTAATAGGAGACTTCTTTGTAGGTCATTGAGGGCAAAAATCTATTTTTCTTTTTGTTGCATACTTAGTATTTTAGATAAAGTAGAAATCTTTTGTTTTTCCTTATATTAAATATTGTCTTACTACTAACATGTTTCTTATGTATTAATAAGTAAATAAATTTCAATTACTAAAAGAATATATTTTAGATTTAAATAAGGATATAAAAGTCTTTTCACAATAAAACAAACGTCAAATGAACTATTCACACATTTATATAAAGATTAGATAGATATATACAGATTCATTTTCTTCTATTTTTTTCCGTATAAGGCTTCACAACCTATATATACACAAATATATCTATTGAAATAGATATTTTGATTAATCCATATAAGAATGAGATGATATTTATATATTATGATAACTATTATTGCACTTTAATACCTTGTAAGACATTGAATGCCCCCTTGTCACGGATGGACACAACTTAGGAGATTACATATTGTTTCGATTGAAACACATAAAATGCATATAAGAGATAACTTACTAATCAAATAGAATGATCCAATACATACATAAAATACAACCAAATTTAAGTATGATTATATTACAAAGCACCAAAAAATAGACTTAATATCATCACCATTATGCTTTTGATCAACTCAATAGTAATCTCCCTCACACACCCCCACATCACTTCCCCCCCCTCAAACACCCCCAAATCTTAGCCCACACATTTTTTTTCAGGTTCCTAAATAAATAAATTATTCTCTATGGGGTTTATTCAAATAATATATTTGCTCTTCTCAACTCTCAAGTGCAAATTTCTTCATCTTATGAAATTCTTTGGCATATCTTACCCCTTAACTTTTACAATTGAATAATTTCTGAAATATTTCTCAGAAATATTTTCTTTAACTGATGATTTTCTATTTTTTTTTTTTATTTCTCGACATCATTTGCTTTGCCATCCGGTTCCCCTCCCCACATCTTGATCCTTTGAGCTGCAACAGAAGCCTGTATAACACCCCAAATTATTAATATATTTACATAGTTATATATGCAGTATTTAAAAGCTAAAAGAAAATAAAAGATTCAAATTCAATACTCAATTATACATACCTCTTTATTCCAATTAGTTTTATGGACAATCCAAAAGAGGATGAGCGTTTGTGAAAGTGTTCCTGCTACCATTCCGTACCATATACCCTGAAATTCATTTGTAACAATTATATGTATATTTGTATCATCAAAATATCTACAATTTGAATTTAGAAATTAAAGTTATATGTATATTTGTATCATCTAAGCATCTACAATTTGAATTTAGAAATTCAAATTGATTTTGAAATAAAATAAATTCTACTTACTTTGACACCCATGTTGATTGCATATCCCAATATTAGTCCCAAAGGTATACCAAAGATATAGTAGCATGCAAGATTCACATAGGCAACCAAAGCTTGCCATCCAGCTCCAATAGCCACTCCTGCAACAACAAGATGTTTTGAGTCATATAAACATCATATGATTTTTCAATCTGAAATCGGACTTTTGTAGGAAATAATAGAGATTATAATAGAGAATAAACAGTTTATAAATTCTCAATTCTATGATCATATTTCATATTGTGTTCGGCCATTTATATTCACGTTAGTTAATACCGAATGGTGTGTATAAATTACATTTAATTAAAAAGGTTAAGTCACTAATTAATTATCTAGTGCAAACAACAAATTCTTGAAACATTGAAGCCACCGCATTGTATTTTTGATACTCATCAACTTTAATTAGTACAATAGGGTTGTAACTTAGGACATATGTATAATTCTGTAAAACCGCTGTTATACTTTACAAGCATAAAACTTTCTTGAACATCGGAGTATTAAAAAATATGTCGCGATTGAGAAATTAGTGGAATAAAAGACGAAATGTTATATAGAAGTTTAAACTAACATAATTTAGAATAAATTACCTGAAAGAGCAGGTTGAACATTGTTGACCACAATGCAGAAAGCAAGCAATGGTGTGAGTTGGTAAACAATTTCTTTAACTGCAGAACTGTCTGAAAATAATGAAGGATATTGTTTCTGGAAGATGAGAAGTAGGATGGAACATAAGAGGCCGATCAAGAATGAAGATACAACCACCACCAACACAGAGAATTTCGCCGTTCTTGGATGAGATGCTCCTAATTCATTAGACACTCTTACACTGAAAAACAAAAAATAGTAAAATGCTTTGAGATATCTTATGTACTAGAAAGCAAATACTTAAATTAAATAAACATTTAAAAAGAGACAAAAAAAAAAAAAATACGCTTGCAAATGGTTTTAATTAATTACGTACCTTATTGCTGCATTGAATCCAATGGCTATCATTATTGTCCACCCTAGTATATTTGTGCTGCAAAACATGAATATTTTTTTATCAAGTCAAGGAAATAACCACATATATATAAGGGCTACAATAAATTTCGTCTGATTTTGGTGATGAATTTTGTATGGAACTCAAAATATAAACAGGAGTCTTGGCAACACCACATGGCTGTCAAATATTGTATGTTCAACATATGGTGAATAACTAATGAAGTTGTACGTAATTGCGTAATGAACTTATAGTATTTTTGTTCTAAATAAAATAAGATGAAATATTAAGAATATATTTATCAATATCTAACAAGGAGCTAACATCCATATCAAATTACATGGTTATAAAGTACTATCACTATCATCTGGCTTCTAATTAATGGCAAAACTGCAATTTTAGTAGGGTGATAAAATTAGTCATGTAATTATGACATGGGTAATTTAAAGACACTAATTTATTTATTTTTTCACAATAGAGGACAATCTTCACCGTAAATAATTAAAACAAGAAACGTGATTTGAAAATGGCATGTGTTAGCCACGTGACCATTTAATTTGGAAATTTTCAATTTTAAATATCACATGTGTCCTTGAGGACCAAAAATGCTATCTCCTATTGTAAGTGGTAATTTTAGTTTTAATTTTTTTTTTTCAATTTTGAATCTAAAATGGCATATTTGTGCAAGTGAAGCCCAAAAATGTTATCCCCTGCTAACTTATAAGATTGAAATTGTCACTTTTATCTTATCTTATGAGATTAAAATTGTGAGTTCACATAGCACAAAGTTACACCTTTAGTTCCGTAAATTATATATCACGCATTTTTGGTCCTCATGTGAAATTTTTCTTCAAAATTAAAAACTCCCAATGTAAAATGACAAGTGCCCAACACATGAAAATTTCTAACAATATTTGTTCGTAATCAGTAAAAAAATGGATAATTCTTAAATTGTCACTTTCACTATTTAAAGGACTAAATTTATCATATAGAATTTGGTAAATTAACCGATTCGTAAAGAAGTGTTTGCAAAATTATCAACTGAGTCTACAACATACATGTGCATGCATTTATTATATAACTATACAAATAATTATTATTATTATATATATATATAATATAAAAACTTGGACATATTCTGAACGTACTAAATTTTTGCACGAAGCCCAATGCTTTGCCGTGTAATAAAATATAAAATGCACTTCTGAAACAAGATCACGTGATCTCTTCTACATTTGAGTATCTAATTCATAATTTTATTTTATTTTAACAAAGAGAACTCGATTGGATAGGATGTTATTTCTAATTTCTCATAGAAAAAATAAAAAAAATTATTTTAAGAGAGTAAAATTTTGATGATAAAAGTGTGTTTGAATGAGTCTTTTTTTTTTTAAGAAAAAATGTAATAATTAAGTGTGATGTGATATATTTTTTTTGTAAAAATTTGCCTTTTTATAATAAATGGCATGGATCGGTATTTATTTTATATAAGAAAATCTAAACAAATCTAAGTTAAACTTATTGATTCAGACATAAAAAAATATGCAAAATGAATCTTATTTTACACGTTGTGACATCTCGAATCAAGATATGTAATTTTTTTAATGAATATGTAAAGATATTGGCGGATAAAAGCCTTTTAGTTATTAGGTGAACTGTCATATCATGAATAGTAAAAAAATCTGATTTTCCAAAGAAAAATTTGGGAAAATGACAATCAAATCTATATTTCAAAGAAATTTGAGATTTTCTTATAAAATATTACCTGTATCATTTTTTTTGAGATATTTGTAAGAGATACCAAATATATGCATTTTTGATAAAAAAATTCTCTGAAAAATCGAAAAATAGTAAATAGCTATCCATCCAATTGGTGCAGAGCATCTAAGTCATAAAGTTGATGCTATTTTATCAAAATAAAAATTGATGCTACAATTAAGACTCTTAAATAAGGAATTTTATGTCACTTCAAAAATTAGAAGAAAAAACAAAGGAATTTTATGTCACTTCAAAATGAAAGGAATTTTATGCCACTTCAAAAAATGAGAAAAAATACTCACAATAACTTCTCCAAATGAGTTAAACTATTAATACAAATACATTTACTGTTTGTACTTAATTAAGTTTTGATATGAGAAACTGAATTAGTAGTTTTTATCCTAACATACTAAGCTACAAATAGCTAATTTCTATTGACCGCCATATTCCCTTCATGACAATTCTGATATGATATTAAATAAAAGTTGAAACGTAAATTTTTTGGATATATTTACTATTATTAACTTGTATCTTTTTTTAATTAATGAGGGATTACTTTTGAAAATCAACACAATATTTGGAGATAGTATTTTTCGAATATCTGCAAAAGAAAATAATAGGCTACGTTTGTTTCTAATTTGGATCTTGTTTTTAGTGCAATTATTTGATGAAATAATTTATTGGAGTTGTGTATTTTAATGAGAATGCTAAAAAAAAAAAAAAAAAAAATTAGTGAGAACGCATTTGGTTTAACTATTTTGATTAATTTTGAGTTTTTTGAGTCAACTTCCACATATGGGGCGTACTAATACGAATTAATGAAGATTAAAGTTCATGTACGTAGCTGAAATGTTGATTGATTACCTCATTTCATAGTTTAATTTATCTTTATGGCTCTAATCAAAGACTTTACGTACCTACCCTATAAAATTATATTTCTTTTTACGTACCTACCCTATAAAAGAATCCGATCTTAACTTATATATCCAACGTGCATAAGACATGAATCTAATCTCTCTCTCTATATATATATATACTTTTCAATATTTGTCGATAATCGTCACGACTGACCATGACCAAAAATTCCGGATGAAAAATTCTTATGTCGTTGAAAAGAAGAAAAACAAAGATTCCTTTTATTGGATCTTCTCTATTATCGTGCCTATGGACATATTTTTTTTGACTAGTCCGTGTCTATGGATCTATCTACCTAAGTTGAAAAATATAAAGGAAACAACTAATTATAAACTCGAATAATATATAGTTCCTTCTTATTTCAAATCTTTGGGTATATAATATTACATTTTACACATATATTACTGATTTGAAAAGTGTATGCCTGGAATGTTAGATCGCGAATTTTGCAGATTTTTCTTTATATCACAATTTATATTTATTTTCATATTCTAATTCTTTATGTTCTTTTTTTTTTTTAAAGTTAGGGTACGACTTCGATAGACTACCACGGGTCAGGACATTCTATTGCGATCAAAGGTCACTTAAAGCAGTATGTGTTGGCAATTCTAAGTCCTTATCTATATTGCCTTTTGTGTGCAGAAAAAAGGTTACACGTTTATGTAATTGGGTGGTTCCAATCAATTTATGTACTACATGTAAAATTGACAACTGAGAAATGGGCACGATTTCATTCATAACCAGATACATATTGGCAAGCATTTAATTAAAGGTGGTCCCACGAGGGATGGTTTGATAACTTTAAATGAGGAATATATTTTCTAATTATTGACTTTTAAGAAGTAATGAGGTGGAATAATTATAATTATTTGAGTATAATGAATAATAAATAATAATTATAATTAATTTATAATTTTGAGCACTGAAAAGTAATAAAAATAATGATGAATTACGTACCATATTGACAGAGCATCGACAGCAACTTCTGCGTTCTCCAAGTATCCAGCAAACAGTACCAATGCCATAAAATACCACGTTTCCAAGCTAACATCAAGAAAAGTTGAATTAAAAATAAAACTTAATTCAGAAAAATCCAAAATAAACTGTACTAAAAGAAATAGAATACGGGCTGGCATGTCTCTATCACGAGTAATATTAAAAACAAAATATTGTTCTACTTTAATTTAGGTAATATTTTCAAGGGATAATAGCAGACACCCTTAATTATGGGGTGATATGCACTTTATCCCCCAATTTATTGAAATGTGCAATTTACCCCCTCACTTATCAAAAATGTGCACTTCACCCCCTCGGGCAGCTCGGGCAGATTCAGACACTTCACTTATCATAAAAATTGGACTTTTGCCCCTGACTTATGTGTTTTTGTAGCATTTTGCCCCCTGACTTATGTGTTTTGTAGCACTTTGTACCTGTCCGAGCTGCCCGAGGGAGTGAAGTGCACATTTTTATAAATGAAGGGGTAAATCGCACATTTCAATAAGTTGAGGGGCAAAGTGCACATCACCCTATAATTGAGGGGGGTGTCTGCTATTATCCTTATTTTCAAAAGGGATTAATTTTGAGGCCTAACATAAAGTCATATTTGCTCTATACATTATTTATAAGTCATTATCATCATACATGGCTAATAGTCTAAATTAATAAAAGCTAACAACTATACAGATTAAGGAAAATGACACCGTTAAGGCCTATTGAAATTCTCAGTGGATTAAATGACATTATTGCCCATCAATGCTTGGGGTTAGAATCATCCATTATAATTGAGTATATAAAATTAAATATTTATTTAGACATATATATAAATTTGGTCTGTATGCAATGCATCTACTTAATATGAAATATAAAATTAAAATAAATGATCCGAATTCAAGTGAAAGGGTGAGCAAGAAATGTGAGTGCTCCTTAATTACACACCGTTTTGTCGTCTTGCAAATAACCACTATTGATGACACCTAAAATGATAGCTATATCAAACCTTGAAGACAGGTCTAAATATATACAAAGATTATATATATATATATATAAAAATTTCGCATTGAATTCGATCAATGATATAATTACCCTATTTATTGAAGGAAAAAGATAGTCAATCATCTACTGATCATAACTTAAATTATTATAATTTGATCGTGACAACAGGTCCAAATTACGTACATCTCATTCATGTAAAGTGGGAAAAATCTATGTTGGACCGGGTGTAATGGAGCTAGTACCTATTACACCATACATTTGTGTTGGGATGTGTGAATTTTATTATCCCAACACAAATGTGTGGTGTAATAGGCAACGATTCTATTACACCGGATCTACCATAAAATCACCCATGTAATGTGACATATTATTTAGGCATAGTATGGAGCTCTACACACCTAACGTTTTTAAATAGTTGGACTTGGACCAACATATTGAAAGAGAATAAAATTTTATAGACAATGTGGGGGAAAAATTTTCTCGTTTCACGTGACATAAGTATGATGACAGATACCTTTTATATTTGATTTCAGATTACTTTTAAAGTGTTCTGTTCATGTGGCTAAAAAGTCCAATATCTCATTTTGAAAAATGACAATATCAAATCAGTCTATCAACTCAATTAAGTGAAAAAGAAAAATTTTGAAATTATTATCCAAAAAGTATTTTCATTTTCATACTTTTCATATTGTCTAGGTAAAGCATCTTTAAAAAACAAAAAAATTCCTCCCAAAATAAGTCCAAAAAACAACCCTTTTTCTGGAAAAATTGCAAAAAAACATATAGTCACCGTGAGATGGTATTTTAAATACTACTCACTCCATACTGATTAAAAAGCATAAAATAAAATAAAATAAACAAAATACATTCAAACTTAGATTTAATTTGGTGAAATTCAAGCATAATTTGTAAATAAATTGCATGTTATTAATGATTTATAATTAGGGTAAAATTCATTTTGCACTCTATATTATATATAGAGAATCCATCGAACACTCCTTATACAACAAAAACTATCAAGTGCTCCTCTTCCTTTTAAACATCACATGAATATGTTAATGGACAAAAATGGCCTTGATTTATGTAAATTGATAATTCAAGTTGCACCACCTATTACAATTTGTAGTACTTTGCACCGCCTGCAATCAAATTTTAATTTAATTTGACCTCAAACATAATTCAATACTTTCATCAAGTAAATTAACCTTCAGGCAAATAAATAGTAATACATTACTTATTAAAAAGAGATGATCATATAACATGTACCCACCTATTGCTAAGCACAATGTATTCAATTAGTAAGCAATCTTTCTTTTCTCACTCTTTCTTTCAACGGTAAAATTAATCCTACTATGTGAACGACGTGATTTGATACATATTTATTAGTAAATAACTTCAATTTTTAGTTATCTAATGTCATAAAATTGCAACCAAAATTAGAAAACAATTTTAGTATAATTAGTACGGGCGACAAAATGAATTTAACCCGTATAATCAAAGGTTCGACCAAATCAAATCCAGACCGAAATTTACTCACCACATCATCACGGCAGAGGAAAGAGACAACCTGACAAAACCCCGTAGGTTTTGAAATGCCCTCATTGAAAATCCATTCCAAGCTCTGCCACACGTCCCGCTGAATATATAAGCCAATTGCGCCAACACTATGAACCACCAGGACGCGTTCAGCACCACCGCGCCGCCGCCCATTCCCCACCCTAGTTTCAACATCAGCAGCCAGCTGAAAAAGACGTGCATCACCAACGCCGCGGCGGAAATCCAAGCCATCGCCATGATCTTGCTCTGCGCCTGCAAGAACTTAGCTATTGGAAAATTCAACGCGTAAGCATACAATTGAGGAATCATCCAAATCGCGAATTTTCCGGCGGATCGCGAAATGTCCTCAGTTTGGCCGATTAGTAGGAGGAATGGTAAGGCGAAGATGTAGAGAAACATGAGTAGGAAGGCGGTGGTGAGGAGGATGACCCATGATCTTTGCATGTATACGCCAAGCATTTCGATTTGTCCGGCGCCGTAAGCTTGGCCGCATAGGGTTTCTAGTGCACTTCCCATTCCCAACTATTCAAAATACATATATCTCAATATTAGCCATATATATGTTCACAATTATAGAAAAAGGAAAAATATTTTTGAGCTTTTTTTCCATTTAATTTGGTTTTTGTTGTTTGATCTCAATGCATCATAGACGGATGCATCAGAGACGGAGCTATGATTTTATATCAAGGGGACGAATATGACAAATGGAAATTTTTGGCTTTTGGGGAGCAAAATTGAAAAAATAAAAAACTTGTAGGTTAGAATATAATTTTTCAGAAGTTGAGGGCCTCGCTCCTCCCTTTGCAAAGTAGAAACTATGCAAAGGTACTTCTATTAATTTTTTTTTTTTTTTTGATTTAGGAAGTTTTGAAAATAAATTTAACTTTAGTTTTTGTTTTATTGAAACGTTTTTACAAGTTCTTCTAAAATTAAACATGCGTATTATATAATTGAACATTAAGTGTTTTTGACTTCAAACGTTAAATTTGTTGAGAACTTGGACTTCTAGACTTCTAGTTGGAAAAACAGCTAGAGACTTTTCTTCATTGAAATTATACCGTCATTGATGTAAATATTATAGCATTACACAAACAAAAAATGACAAAAAGGCATAATCTTTTCTTGGAAATTCAACGATACACACACACACACGCAAAGAGGGCGGCTGGAAAGATTCCATGGAAACACAAACATATATATATATATATATATATATTTGCAAAAATATCTTTAAACATGGAATTTGTATATATATTTACCATGACGCCGAAGGATAAACCGGCGATAACGGAGTTCTCGATGGAGAAGGCGGCGAGGTCTAGGGTTCCGACGTGGCCGGCGAAGGTTTGAGTTATGGCCCCGAGTGAGTACTGGCAAATGGATGTGAAGATCGCGGGCCCCGCCAAGTACCATAGCTTTTTAGACTCTTTGACGAAGGCGTCGTAGAATTTACGAGCGTCGTTGATGGGAGGAATATCATCACCTTCATCCACAAAGGATGTTGTAACGAAGGAATTATGAATCGACCACCGTTGGATTAAGTAATCCTGCGTCGACAGCTCTGGTTCTTGCTGTTCATGATCATCGTCTATGGGTGGAAGAAGTGGTTGCTTATTGGAGATGCTCTCCATGGATATATATATATAGAGAGAGAGAGAGAGGGAGAGGGAGAGAGATTTGTGTGTGTGTGTGTGAGGATGGTTATTTATTTATGTTGTGGAGATTTATAGGATGAAAAAGTAGAGATAAATAGTGATAATATGTCGATTATGTAGACAAGTTGGCTAATGCTTCTAAACTAATTGGGTAGAGATAAATAGTGATAATATTTTTCACGTTTATTGAAATTTTTTATTGTCTATATCTTAAAAGTTGTTTTTTAACTTGATTTGATTGTTATTTGAATAGAGTTCAAATAAGCGAATTGAGACGGACTAACATGATAATTTTACATATATTTTATTATTTTTCAGCAAATTGAGTTGTGTTCCGCCTGAGTTTCAAGTTTTATAGAACAAAAATAATGCTTCAAGCTAATTTATAAAGTGAATCGAGCTTTTAGCGATCAATCTTGAATCAAGTATCTAAAAATTTGTTTTATTCTTTATTCCACAAATTTATGGATGAAATCTATAAATTCTAGCAAGATGGAATATTTTTAAAATACTACGCCATCATAAATCACACATGTCGTTAATATAATAAAATATTAATTTGTTATATTAGTCATCGATAAATTTATTTACTATCATATTAAAAAAAGTGACAAAAAAAGAATTTTAAGAATGAATTTTAGTCATCGATATTTTTTGTAATTTGGGGACCCCTAACTTTGTTTTTCCTTTTGCTATTTTCTATGAATGAATTTCGGTTGTTTATAAAAAAAAATGAAAAGAAAAAAAGAAAACATGTCAGTATTGGCAAGCAGAAAAAAACATTGATTGCTATTAGAAAATTCACCTTGACCAATCATGTGACTTATGACGGATTTGTGGGGACTTGTGTGTGACCAAGAAACGTTCAATACTTATAATCTTATACCAACAAGGTCCAGTACAATTAATAGATAACTGAATTTCTTAAATATTTATTCAAGGTTCGATTTATGGCGGTATGTTTAGAAAAAAATTTGTTGGGAGAGATAAAACCCATTTCGTGATCTCTACGTCTCGAAGGAAAATAGTCTCCGACTATCCTGGAGGAAACCCTGATATATACCAAAAAAATATACTTATAATACTATTACAGGGAAAATTGCATTAACCTCTTTTGAATTATGAACGTTTGGCAACCACACCCCTTCATATTTGCTATATTGGCGTAAACCTCCCCTTATTCAATTTTTTCACTAGATTTATTACTAAAAGACTAAAAAGCCCTTCAAATTTGGGCTAAAAAAAAGGTACAATTAAACAATTAGTTGGAGCATAGAAAAGTACCACTAAATTGCATAGTAATAAAAAATAAATAATAAAGCATCTTAAATTACAAAGATTCTAGAAATATAGTTCTAAGATTCCCAATATTTAAATTAACTAAGAAAATGCAATTTAATCGTGAACCCTTTTATGATCCCAAATAATATTACTTAAAAATATTAATTTTAACTCTCACATAATTTAACTAATGCAAAATTTCATAAAAAAGTAGGTTATTATTCTGATTATGCTAATTTAATTTCCTGCACCATTTTTCTTATTTTTATATATGGCAATCTTCAATAGAAAAAAA
Source organism: Buddleja alternifolia (assembly GCA_019426215.1). NCBI lineage: Eukaryota > Viridiplantae > Streptophyta > Magnoliopsida > Lamiales > Scrophulariaceae > Buddleja > Buddleja alternifolia. Next base: position 20,616,526 of record CM033406.1, read on the forward strand.
ATAGTACTTCTTTTTATTTCTTCATATTGTATTTAGTATAAAGTTGCATTCATGTTTAAAAATTTATGGTGATAATATGGGTATTCCTTATTTTTCAATTAAGACCAGCTTCAAGAATTAAAGAACAAATATTATGTTGTGCTATTTTTAAAATTTGAACTTTGAGTAAATATACCATTGTTTTTATGAAATACTCATAAATTATTTCTTTTCTACAACTATTGCTATATCTATTTAATAACAAAAACATATATAAGAGGTGCAATTTTTTTTTGTAATATTATTTTTGGTCAATATAATATACTACTTCTTAGCATATTTTCGGAAGAAGTTGCTGACTTATTATGAAGAAGAATATTTTAATAAGTAGAATTTTAAGTATATAAAAATTAGTCAAGTTCTTACTTCTATACTTTATGTTTCTTTCTTAAATGAGAGAATTAGAATTATTCGGGTTTAAGGAAAACGTTTGGATTATATAAACATACTTAAAACAATAAAAAAATTAGATCACATAGAGAATTCACGGTTAATCAAGAGAAAATGTTTATAGAGTTTAGAATTATGTTTCTAGAAATTTAAATTGTGGGTGCTACATTATTTGCTTTTATTATTATTATTATTATTATTATTATTATTATTATGTCATTTTGATAATTTTTCATTCACCAAGACATTATAAGTGAAAATTAACCTTTTTAATTCAAAGTGAAGGGCATTTTGGTATTTAACTAAAAAATATAATGAAAAAGTGAAAGAGGGGAGGTCCATGCCAATTTTTCAAATGTGAGAGGTGTGGATGCCAAATACCCATTATTCAGGAGAGGTGGATGCAATTATCCCCTATTATATAATTCGTCATTTCAAAAAATGTCTTCTCTCCTTTTTTAGAAATTATAAAAAATTCATTGTTCTCAAGAATATCCATTATATATATATATATATATATAAATTGACAAATACCTTTTAAAGCATGCCATTATTTTAACTTAATTTATGACTATTTTCTATTATCCATGTATGGAACTATATTTTTTTTTAAACAATTGCAGTTTTATAGTAAAAATGATTATTTTATTAAAATGAAGCGTGATAAAGTCAGATTAGACAATAAATATATATATTTTTATGGTAAATGATAATTATTTTGGGACAGATAAAAGTAGAGTAGTGGATATTCTTTTGGGGACGAAGTATATTTCTGGATAAAATACAATTGCCACCCATGTACTATACCAGTTGTGTAAATAGGTCCTTAAACTCCAAAACTAACAAATTAGTACCTCGCGTGAGTTTTCCGTTAGCGAAATTCCACGTGGCGTTGACCAGATTTTTGTTGTCCTTCTTTAGCAGTTTAACCAGCTGTTAGAAGATGTTGGACAAATTTACCCTTCTCCCTCTATTTGTATGCCTGAACACACCTTTTTTTGTTTTTTTGCTAACTTTTTAGCCATTTCTCTCTTCTTTTTTACAACAAATTTCTTTTAAACAAAGTGCTAAATATTTTTTTTTTTAATTTGACGGTCCAATTTCTATATTTCTCTATATAATAATGTAGGGTAGCTCAATTTCAAATTTACAAAGCTCGATTTCACCATGTGAAAATAAAATTATTATTTGAGCCATTTTTCTAGAGCAACTTGATATTGTGGAAAAGAAATAGTAATCAAAATTTCTTGGACTCGGCTCAGTTCTGGAAGAAAATTTGGCAAGTTTTTTTTTTTTGTTTGATCAAAAAAATTTGGCAAGTTGTGTTGGTTGGATGTAAGTATTTTGTAATTCTAATTTGTATTGTATATTTATGGATTACAATAACTAAGGCAATGTTTAGTTATGTTTTGGGATGGTATTTTGGTGAGAATTATTGGCGAGAAATTTATGGAGACATGTGCATATTTGATGAGATTGTGTTTAATTTTATTTTGAGAGTTGGTTTTTTGGTTTTTTTTTTGTGAGATAATGTTTGATTTTGTTTCCAGAGGAAACAAAAGTTACTGTAGCAGTCAAATCATGAAGTTTTTGTCTGTTAACAATTAACTAATAATTGAAAGTTAAGAGAGGGGAGAGTCAAAAGTAGGAAACAATACCTGAGTTATAAATTTTTAAATCAATTATTATTGTATTTTTTTTTACAAAAAAAGTAGCATATTTTTTGTTCAAATTTGTGTTAACCAAACATAATTGGGCCAAAATTTTGGATCAAATTGGTTTGGAAACATATTCAAACATGGCCTAAGTTTGTGAATTATGTTTGCTGAAACCAAATGATTGTCATTTCATAAGATGGCTGGAACCACAAGTTTGTGAAAAAGGCACGGAAATTGGGCAAGATTTGCTGAATTATGATGACCAAAAAAATGACAATATCAATACATTAGAGGCAGTGAAATTTCAAGGTTTTGCAGAAAAATTTAGGGCTTTGGAGGTTCTTTTAGAGGTTTTTTTTATCTGGGATTTAGAGATAAAATTGACGAAGTTTTCTAATATGATCTATTTCTTTTGACCCTGGAGAATAAATGTATTTTCTTTCTTATAAACATAACAGCTTTTTAGGGATAGGAAGTCCGTTTTTTTTTTTTTCAAACCCACTTATAGGCATTTTTGGAATCTCATAAATAGATATGACATGTGCGGACAAGCAATTCAGCTTTATGTGTTATAGGCTGATAGGTAAATGCACAAGCAAACTTAGCACCGTTTGTCATTTAACATTTGACCACGAATTTGTTAAGTTTCGGAGTTCAGGGACTTATTTACGACAATTGGTATAATAAAGGGCGGTAATTAATTATATTTTACCCAATATTTTATATATAATACATGCTATATAAAATGTGTTAATATGAAAAGGTTGTGGATACCATTTTACCTTGACAATGTTAGGTGTACATTATTGAAGTATTAAAGAAACTGACCTTTTCTGTCACGTCCCGGGCCCGCGAGTCCGTTGGACCTAAGGACAGAGCCAAGAATTATACCTGGGGGCGAGATTATTATGATATACACGCGTTTCATTTGTCTGGTAGACGAAGGATTGACGGAGGGTGCAGTACGATACGCTATATATATGCGAACAAATCGAGAATTTGGCTTAGTACTCTGTATCTTTTTAGTTAATAGTGAAAGCAAAACATATATAGAATGAAATATCAATAATACCCAATTTCGTAGAAATCGACTATGAAAAGATAAAATAAATAGAAACCAGAATGGTACTTATTATATTATTATATAGAAGAGACAAGAAACGCATTAAAATTACCCAGATTAAGTGAAAAAATTAGTTGAGGACAAATATTAGGTGAACAAATATTATCAATATTTTCTTGGGGGGCTTGTATTTATAAAAAGTTGTATACTAAATTTGAAAATTTGAGGGGAGGAGGGCGGGGGCCCCTACGACCCCCCTCCCCTCCGTCTCTGGTTGGACCAAAGAAATTCCATCGAATTAATTCACTAAGCGTAACTTTGAGTTGGACATTTGAATCATGACCCAAAATAGTTATTCATTGTTACACTTGAATCCTTAGGTTCTCTTTATAAACTAATTCATTTTTCTCGACGAGCGACGTTTTCGTCGCGGCGTAACTCAGTTCAGAATCAATCACGAGGCTTTAGGACTGTAGCGGTGGCTCCCACACGTAGCACTTTGCGCACAGCCGCAAGAGGTGGCTCCCGCAACATGTAGCATTTTGCCCCGTATAGCACTTAGCTCCTGATATTTCGGCTGGTGAGTAGCTCTGAAACCATTTGTCACGCCTCAAGACCGCAAGCCCGTTGGACCAGAGAAATCACATTGAATTCACTGAGAGCAACCTTCAATTGGACATTTGAATCACGACCCAAAATGAATATCCATTATTACACTTGAATCCTTAGGTTCTCTTTATATAAACTAATTTTGTTTTCTTGCATTAGCCCATGTGAGATACGGGCATTGCATTTTCCCTAACATTCTATGTATTATTTCTCAAATATTTAAAATTATGATTTTAAATCAAGTACGAGTCATGTATAAGTAATTAGATTTGATTATTGTTCACTATATTCAGAAAACAAAATATGTTGTATATACTCGTTGAGATGAAATTATTGGTAATAGTTTGTGATTTATTCATGAAATTTTAATTATTAATCGTATAATTATTGATATAATTAAATAATTAATCATTGTGGAGTCTTAAAATATCTAAGTAAACACTTAAGAGAATCGTACATACTTATCAATGTCTTCTAATTACTTATAAGTACCATTCTAGAAATCTCATTTCGATCGCATCACTATTCACTAATATTAGTGTTAAAATTGAAAATGACAATGTTAAAGTCGTCATTAGATATATATATATAATGAGTGACAATAATTTTTGTTTTCTTACAAAAAGAATTTTTAGTGACAAAAATTTCTTTAAGGTTGTCACTATTGATAATTAGTGACACATGTATAGTGACAACACAAATAGAGTGATAACTATAATTGTTGTCACTAAATTATCACTAAAGGTGTGTTATTAATTATCAATAGTGACAACAAATTTCTTGTCACTAAATATCAAGAGTGACAACTTCTATAAAATTTTTGTCACTATTAAACATGTAAAACATATTATTGTGACAAAACAAAAAATTGTCACTAAAAATTTGCAATTTGTGACAACTTTTATATTATCACTTGATATTTTGTCAATAATGTGTTATTTTTTTGTAGTGATTTATGTCCTTAACATTGAAATTCATGGAAAAATTCAAGTTTTTATTATACCTTACAGCAATATAATATGGTAAATGAGTATCCCTCTATCTCGATATTCTCTAAAATCAACTTACAGTAATAGAAATGTTAGGAATCAACGCGCATGAACGAACTTTAAAATAAGAATCAAAACAAGAAAACAAGACAACAGATTTACGTGGTTCGGCAATTTGCCTACGTCCACCAGAGTTTCCAGTTCTTCTACTATGAGAGAAATTTACCGATACAAAATACACACTTGAGTTTATAGACAACCTCAAGAAAATCACTCTTGTACAACCACTCTCAAAGTTATATAGAACACTACTCTCCCATCCCCCTTTGTAATGCCCCGAGAGAAAAACCCCACAAGTGTTTCCCGTGTAGCACAATTTGTATCTACCACAAATTGTTTTCCCTAGTATACACTACATTTTTTCTAGTATATACTACACTACACACACTTTGCTCTCTATGTTTTCTCTCAATTTGGGATACATGAAGTGAAGGAAATTCACTCCTATTTATAGGAGTAATTCCACCTACCAAAACTCATTTTGGTTTCACCTACCAAACAATCTCTTGGTTTCACCTACCAAATAACTCTTGGTTCCACCTACCAAACAACCTTTGGTTCCACCTACCAAAATTATTCCTTTTGATAATTTAATTTGTCTCTACATTTATATCCCATCAATAGAAAAAAGTACAATAATTGACATTTTCTTAAAGCACAATCAGAACTATGATAATAAGAATTAATAACTACCTGTCCCCAAAATCCAGAAGAATCCATCCATGCATGACCACAAGAATATATGCATGTTTTTTTAACAAGAAGACATGTCAATTGTAAGTTTTTCTCGTAATTTTTCTTTTTGGGTTAAAATGAGAGAAATGGAAGGGTAGAGATTTGAATATTTAACTTTCACTTAACCATGACACTTAATCATGAGAGACCGACGCCGCTTAACCAAATGTAAGAATATATTGGCCTTTTAATTTTATCTTAACCCCGTAATACGAAGGAAGGCTTACCATCAACCCATCTTCACCTAAATTCTCTTGCTAGCCTATTTTCTTCCCTTAATTCTATGGCATAGTTCTAGTTCTCTTTTCGAAGTTTCTTGACGTTTGATAAAGTGGGTGGCGATGGCAGGACGTCTTCTCTATAATCCCTCGTCATCCCTTTGTCCAACGAGGTGGTTCCCATTAATTGTGATGGATCAGAAACAGATAAAGATCTATCTTTGATGTTTTTTAGTTAGTATTATATGTGTTTTTTCTTCTCATATGAGAAATTTTAGGCTTTTAGTTTTTAGTTAGTATTATATGTCTTTAAAATTTGATTGCTGTTACGTTTATTGAATGTGATTCAATTGTTTTCGCTAGTCCCATGTATGTTCCTATAGGATTTTTTTTTTTTTTAAAAAAATTATTGTGGCACATAATATTATCATATACTGTATTGTTATTTCTGACGCAAATTTTGGACTTTTTTAATGGATGAAATGAACGAATTTCTCAGAAAACAATAAAAAATAAATGTAACTTCTGTTTTTTTTTATTAAACTTACACCAAAGGCATTCAAAATAACAAATTAACGGGTTTGGTCTTCCACCATGAAGCTAGATGTTGATGTATTAGTTAAACCATCAATAATAGGGGTCATTCTATGCTGGACCGAGACCATTGATCTCGGTCCAGTTTTGGCCATTGGATCCTCAATAGTGGGAGGGAGGGTCATTTAGTAAATTAAACCCCCCCTATTGTCCTATTGTTGATCCAATGGTCAAAATTGGATCGAGACCAACAACATAGAATTTCACGTATAATACATAGCATGATAGTTTAATTTGGAAGGTAGATGTTGTATTTGGGAAGCACGTTGTAAGAGTGTGTATATATATATATATCAATCCCCATACGTAATGTAATTAAGCAGATATCCTACCTTGATACTATTGTGTAAGTTCTTTTAGAATTAAAACTATATTTATATACTCTATATATTGCATTATATCTCACACAAACGCTGAAACCCTAATCATTTTCATTAAACTTCGTCCCCTATTTAATTTCTTAAATATATAACATCTACTTGTTCGTAAAAAAGAAAAAGAAAAAGAAAATCTGGAATACATGTGTATAATATTTCTTTGCAGTACGTTAATTTCTGCTTAAACAATATTAATTGAGTTGCGTTTCAAATTCAGGGAGAAGTGAGACGAATTTGACCACAACTAAAGAGCTATTAATCAAGTGTGGACAAAATAAAAAATGAGAATAATGGTACGGATTTGAATATGTTTGTCTAATATGGAAAATTCGAATTCCAAAAGAAATAGAAAGAATTAAACATTCCAAAAGGTATTCGTTTGGGCATGGTGGAGTGGTGGGGGTGATGAGATGATTATGATGGGTTTAATGATGGAAAAAACAATCAGGCTGCCACCATGTGGTCTAATGTTTTCTTCCCTTGAGAAATGAGACTTTTTTCTTTTTTTTTTTATTTTGCATTTTGAAACTTATTTGATGCTGAAGCCCTATTGTTCCTCTGAATTTCGAAAACTTCGGTTAGATCTTGCCAGGTCTCGGGACTATATTTCTTCAATTATTTTAATGAAAATCGTGTTTTTTTCTGTCAATTTTTTTTTAAAATGCACGTGCTACATGATTTTTGGATAATATTTGATAACTTCGGACAGTTGAACATATGATGGTGTTGATCATTCTGAGAGGTTTCAAGTATAGCCCATGATTTCTGCGGGTATGTCCAACTAATGATGGCAAACATTGTACGTACTTTGGTACCATTTGTTTGGTCTTTGTACCAAGGTACCAATCATAAAGATGGTATGAGACTATGAGGTCTTCTGCTTATTTCATGTTATCCAAGTGGGTATGTATTCAAGTGCATTTCAAATCGTTGAATCATTCACGATGATGTCATTATTTCACTTTATGACATCATGCACATCCAATAGTTGATAAATGCACTTAAATACCACCCATTTTGGTGACATGAAATAAACCGAGGTCTTCGTGGCTAGCTGGACTGAATTTGATGGTACAGGGTAAAGTATTCTTGTCGTAACTATTTTCTCGGTTATGAGTTATGACCGTATGGTAATCATAGCTCTAACATTATTGAATGTTTACATTAAGTTATTAACAGTATATTAATGAAAAATGAGAAATTTCGCACGCTATCCTTTGGCCATACTTAATTGTATTTTATAAAGTGAGTTCCATTAATTGTCACATATGTATTTCATTAATGTATTTCAAAAAAAAAAAATCAATAATAGGGTAATTGTAATTCACTCACCTCATAGAATACACTTAAGTGAAATTGAGTCGGAAGCGAATTAAAATTTTCGTACAAAAGCATGTTATTGCATCACTAATAAGATTTTAGTCAAAATTGAAAAGTTTATAAAAGTAACTAGCCAAAAAAGAGAACAAAATCAATAGGGCTATATATAGATTTTTATTTTTTTTTGGGTTACATAGGACTATATACCTTATAAAAAAAATAATTATTGTCCATATTAATATATTATAGTGAAAAGTTCCATTGTCATGTTTAAATTCAATTGATCATGATTTTGCTGCAGCTTTGGCCGTGGTATTTACAAGTATGGCCAAAGCATTTATCATGACTTATAGTCATGGTTAATGTTTTGTTCATTGTAAAGATCATGACATTTAGCCATTGTAAAAAAGTGTTAGGTTAACATTTCTTCCACCACGACTAGTTAGACCTTAAAACAACTAGCATTCTTTCTCACCGCAGCTAACTTTAGTGTGGCTATATGAAATATCTACCACGACCAAATTAGCTGTGAGTTTAGACCGCTATAGATCACTGTTTTAAGTCGTGATATATATTTTTTATTGACAATACTCAATTTTCTTATGGTATGACTACGGATAAATATGATTCTATATGGTCAGTTTAACAAAAATAACATGCAAAGTGGTTTACGTACTCATGCTGTTTGGTCCTTTTTTTTTTTTTCTAAATAACTCATATGTTAGGTTTTTTTTCCTTTTGAATAATTCATAATGAAATCGATAAGTTTGATGACACCGTCAATTTACTCCCCTCAAAATAGAAATGCGATGTGGTTTACGTTCTCTTTTGTTTGGTCCTTATTTATTGTGGATTTGGCTTTATGCAATTAAATGAAGTGGATATGTATACTTAGAAACCCTAAACGGTTGTTTTATTGATAAAAAGATAAATTCGACATTTTAACGTTTATCAATAAGAGCTTAATAAAATATTAAGTATAGAAAGAATTAAATCAACATGTTAACGTTTATCAACAAAAACTTAATACAATATTAAGTTTAGAAAGAATTAAAAATACAAATAACGCACTCATAACTTGGAGTGTATTTTTTTTAACATGCAAATATGATTAAACGTAGAAAAGGTAATAAAAACTAGAATACAAGACCTCGCGGTGTGAAATTGTATACGGTTTAATTGGGTGATAATTGATGGCTCCGAAAGTCCAACTCCAAATAAATATCCACCACAAGCAATGTTAAAACATAATATATATATATATACACATATATTATTATATTTTAACACTGCGTGTGGTGGATTTTTCCAGGAAGTTGGACTCTCAAGAGTCATTAAGTATCACCCGGTTAGTCATCATCACTCTGACTCACCTACTCTTGCTCGCCAAATTTATTGTCCTCCCGTTTTCATGTGTCAAAGTATAAGAACTCTTTGGCTCTATATGATTATGTTTTCGAAAATGAATTTTGAATTTTTATTGGAAGATGTGTATTATAGAAATTCGTATGAAAATATTAAATATTTTTGTTTGCTTGGATGTGTTTTTGAGAAAAGTTTGGAAATTGTGTAGATGTAATATAAAATTGATTGAATTAGTTATATATGTAATGATGATAAAAGAAAAAATTAGAATAATATTTTATTTATGATAAAGTAAGAAAGAGAATGTATTGGATAATTGAATATGTAATTAATAAAGAGAGAGAATGAAGTGATTGAATTGATTAAATGATGAGTAGTTATATAGGGGAAGGTGTAGTGAGATTTAAAATTTGAGTATTTTCTGTAAAATTTACCTTGGAGTGTGCATTTTTATTTTCTAGTGATCCAGAAAATGAAAATGCAACTCAAAAAACCTAATCTTTGGAGTTCTCATAGTGTGTGTGTATATATATAGAGATAGAATTGATATTAACACTTCCAAAGATGATAACCACATTTCAAATCTACTTCATTTTAAATCAAATTATCAAAGTGTCCATGTACTATTTGCACAAACTATCTCTTAATATGTACAACAAATATAGCTACCATTATACTATTCTTCCTTTTTAAAATATATCATCATATTTTAGTATGTATGAACACACTAGACAATGTTGCAACTTAGCATAACCTTCATTTTTATTTTTCATATTAACTCATTTTGACATTTCCACTTAATTTATTGTAAGAAGTATATAGCTATTAAAAAGCAAGAAATGATGAGAAGTTGGGAATTTTGAAATATAATAGATCATTTTCTTTGAATTTTGGATAATTTTTCAATAAATCATATTTTCATTCACAAATTTGTGAAAGAAATTGTTATTACTAAAATAGATAATTGCACTTCAATCACATTTTGAGTGAATTACCAAAATGTCCATTTACTTGAAACAACTTTTAGCTTATATTTTTAGACAAAATATCCCCACTGCATTAATTTTGTTTTTCTAGCTCTTTGACTTGTCTCATTTTCACATTGACTCCATCAGCATTGCAAAATTACTCCTTGTTGAGATTAGTGACGAGGAATATAGGATCGTAATCCCTTGAGTTGCTGAGCTCGTTGCTGATATAAATCAGCATCGAAAATCACCATTTAGCTTGGTATTTCCCTCCTTGCTATTGGGATATTTTCTTGTAGCTAGAACGACAAATTCATGAGATATATTGCAAATAATAATCTTTATTTTGAGTGCACATCTGTAGATATTTTTAATACTTCAACGGAAATTATGTGGCAATAAAAATGGAGCTCCTTAGATTTCCAACCATATGTCATTGCCAAATCCAATATATTACATGATAGAATTGTGTTAATCATCGGTCAAGTTTTTACTTCATTTATGGTGTTAGTATCTATTAGGCAAAAAGGGTAAAATAGAACAATAATTTTGAATTTATAGTATGTATTTAGTTAATGCTTATTTTGGTATTTGAGTTGAGGTTAAGAGAAATCACACAAAAGAGGGACTGAAATATTTCATGATGTTGAATTCCATATGTTGGACTTATGATGAATAGGATTTTTTTTGTGAAAAATATATTTTACTTCACAAATTTGTAAACGAAAATATGCTTTACTTGAAGAATTGTCCAAAACTAAAACTAAAATAAAATAGTCTACTATATTTTGAAATTTCTAACTTCTCACTATTTCTTAAGTTGTAATAGCTATATACTTCTCAAAATATACTAAGTGAAAATGTAAAATATGTTAATTGGAATGCAAAAGTTGCAATATTTTCTAGTGTGTTTATACATTAAAATGTGAAGATATACGGTAAAAAGGATTAGTAGTATAGTGAAAGATATGTTTGTCTTACATATTAAGAGAATTGGTGTATTCAAAAAACATGCATGGGCATTTTGGTCATTTTATAAAAAAAAAAAGTGAATTTGGAGTGTGATTGTACTATTTTCAACTCTCTCTATATGTATATTATATCCCTTTAATTTGTAGAAACCGTATTTATGTTTAGAACCTATGCTCCCTGCATAGATCGAGGACATCATTTGCTTTGACATATATTTTAGATATTTATTTTTCACTAATAAATAGTACAATGGTGAAGCAAAATAATCATATCAATATTTCATTCACATGAAAGCTCCATGTGCAATGTGGTCTCCCATATTACTTTTAAGTTTTAACTTTTAGGTTACAACATTATTTGAGTATTTTATTTATTTCGAGGCAATCTTTTAAGCTAATTCGTTTGGAAACCCACAATTTATAGTATTGAAACATAATAAATTATATAGCTTAACATAAAATATGTACCATCTATTTGGTAACTAGCTAAGCAAGCCATGGATAAATTTTATTGTAATTGAGCCATTAAATCTTTTTATGATTCGGAGTAACCATGACATCTAATTCATGTACTAAAAGAATCCCTAATATTAACAATACAAAAAGAATTTATATTATATGCATGACATGTATGAGCTTATATCGTGGGTGTATATGACCCAATTGTTATATCAATCATAATGGTACGTATATAGAAGCATTAGTTCTTGTAGAATTGTTATGACAAAAGTTTTCATTCTTAATTTTGTCAAAATGTGGTTTTCAAATTCAAAAAAACTCAATTAAGATTATATAAGAGGATGACAAATATTACTTATCCAAAATACCTCTAGATTTCAAACAATTTTTTTTTACCTCTACATATGCTTGATTTAGTTGGTCAAGTTGAGATTGGGGGTTAAAATTCAGTGGTGCATATGTGTTGTTTTCTCTATCTAAATAATAATTTATAATAAAATTTGTGTTATGAATAATTATATGGATGTCCATGTATCCTCCACTACATGATATGATGGATAATCATTTCTCCTCCTCTTTATGTTATAGTGGATGATCATTGCTCTTCCACTATTTGTAAATCCATCTTTTCCATTATGCACTCAACTCTTGAAATAATTGTACCTACTATTTTGTGCCTATAAATAGGACATGAAGTTGTATTGTTAAGACACACCAAAATCAAAGAAAGAATTCTCTTCTTAATTCTCTAGTCTTTCTACTTTAGAATATTTGTATATATTTCATAATATTTGGGGTTATTCCATAACACGTTATCAGCACGATCCGTCTCAAAGGGTTAATCATTTTAAAATTTGGCAAAAGATATACATGGGGTACTCAACGTATGATGTAACATCCATTGAGAGATTTTCGTGAGTTATTATGAGTTTGTAAAGAAAATTGATGGACAAGATTTTTAAAACAAAGCAAGAAGAAAAGGTAAAGAAAAGGTACGTATATTTCAATATTTAACAAAAATAAAAATATGCAATAATTCTCTTGATGTTTGGAAAGAAGACATGTGTATATGTGCATATATTTGATTAGTATTATTCTTTTGAAAAATCCTATCATGTTGAAAATATTTTAAGAAGTTGAATGATTGTTATGTTATTCATTTTATACTTTGATAATAGTATTATATTGATGAATCTTGAAAAAAACTTGACTTTGTGACTCTTGATATTACGAGGAAAAATTATTTTTCTTGGGCGTTAGATGTTGAAATTCATCTTGATGCAAATAACTATACTCCATTCCCTGAAATGAATGTGTTGAGCAATATATAAATTCATATATGCAAATAACTATACTCCATTCCCTGAAGTGAATGTGTTGAGCAATATATAATTATTTTAATCATGAGTCCCGTCCAACTAGTTCTGCTACATTCCCTGAAGTGAAAGTAGCAGCACATAACTATTTTAATCATTAAATAAATCATGGACGTGGACATGGTCGTGGATATGGTTATGGAAATCGTGGTGGTTATTCAAAGAATACATTTTTCCACCAGAAGTGGAAAAATAATAAAGAGAAAAATAAAGGTGGCCAAAATAGCCAATCTGTAGAAAATTTATGTTATCGTTGTGGTGGTAAAGGTCATTGGTCTCGTACCTGTCGTACACCAAAGCATCTTGTTGACCTTTACCAAAAATCGCTGAAAAGTAAAAGAAAGAAAATAGAAAAAAAATGTTGCTTTTGAAGAAGGCGATTCTGATCATTGCCGATTTTGATGACACTCATTTAGATGTTGCTGATTTCTTTGATGATCCTAATGGAAAAATTGATCACTTGATTGGAGATGGAAGTGTTCAAAAATAAATTTGTTAAATTTTAATTCTAGTACTTTATAAATAAATATTTAAGCATGTTGTTTTCTTTTTAAGAATGAATTTATTCATAAGATTATCGTTTCTTATATTAAATAATATTGTTTGATATTGATTTATTTCTTTTTATGTTTCAATAAAGAATGAGTATTTACTCGATCAGCAACAACATCAATAATGAAAATATATGTCTCGCTGATAGTACAACAACTCACACCATCCTCAAGAATAAAAAATACTTCTCTTATTTAGTAATGCAAGAAGCCAATGTTAGTACTATATCGGGTAGTGCAAAATTAATTGAAGGCTCCGGCAGAGCTAATATATTGTTACCCGGAGGAACACAATTTTATATTGATGAAGCCTTATATTCTACTAAGTCTCAAAGAAATTTACTAAGCTTCAAAGATATCCGCCGAAATGGATATCATATTGAGACAACAAGTGATGACAATATTGAGTATCTTTACATCACTAATACAATATCTGGCGATAAATGTATATTGGAAAAATTGCCTGCATTTTCTTCTGGTTTGTACTACACGCATATATCTACTATTGAAACACATGTTATCGTAAACCAGAAGTTTACAAATCAAAATAAGTTTGTTGTTTGGCATGACCGGTTGGGCCATCCCGGATCAATTATGATGCGAAAGATAATTGAGAATTCATGTGGTCATCCATTGAAGAGCCAGCAGATTCTTCAATCGAATGATTTCTCATGTGCTGCTTGGAAAGTTGATTATTCGACCATCAACAACAAAAATAGGAAGTGAATCTCTTACGTTTTTGGAACGTATTCAAGGCAATATTTGTGGACCAATACACCCGTCGTGTGGACCATTTAGATATTTTATGGTTTTAATTGATGCATCAACAAGATGGTCACATGTATCTTTGTTATCAACTCGCAACCTGGCGTTTGCGAGATTGCTTGCTCAATTGATTAGAATACGAGCACATTTTCCTGATTATCCAATTAAGAAGATACGCCTTGATAATGCGGGTGAATTTACTTCCAAAACGTTCAATGACTATTGTATGTCTATTGGAATTGATGTTGAACATCCTGTAGCACATGTTCATACACAAAACGGTCTAGCAGAATCGTTTATTAAACGTTTGCAGTTAATTGCAAGACCTTTACTTATGAGATCAAAACTTCCTATTTCTTGTTGGGGACATGCTATTTTGCATGCAGCAGCACTTATTCGCATAAGGCCAACAAGTTATCATAAGTTCTCCCCATTACACTTGGTTTTTGGTCAGGAACCAAATATTTCCCATCTAAGAATTTTTGGATGTGCGGTATATGTTCCAATTGCTCCACCACAACGCACTAAGATGGGTCCTCAAAGGAAGTTGGGAATATATGTTGGATTCGAGTCTCCATCGATAATAAAGTATCTAGAGCCATTGACTGGCGATTTATTTATGGCTCGATTTGCTGATTGTCATTTTGATGAATCAGATTTCCCAACATTAGGGGGAGAAAATAAGCAGCTGGAAAAGAAAATTAGTTGGAATGAATTATCTTTATCTCATCTTGATCCTCGAACAAAACAAAGTGAACTGGAAGTTCAAAAGATAATTCACTTGCAAGGTTTAGCTAACCAACTGCCAGACGCATTTACTGACCTAAAAAAAAATGACTAAGTCACATGTACCAGCTGTTAATGCTCCAGTAAGAATTGTTGTCCCTGAAGGTCAAAGTAATGAGTCTACTGCACGCTTGAAGCGTGGTAGACCTATTGGTTCCAAAGATAGTCATCCTCGAAAAAGAAAAGGAGCTAAGAATCAAGATGGTCTAATCGAGGATAAAATAACTCCAGAAGAGTCCCCAGTCATAACTAATATTTCGGTTCCAGAAGAACCTCAGGTACCTGAAAATTGTGAAAATAATGAGATCTCAATCGATTATGTTATGAACGGGAAATGATGGAATCGAAATGAAGTCAACGTTGATGATAAATTTGCATATAATGTAGCGCTAAATATGATGAATGATAATGAGGATCAAGAACCAAAGTCTGTTAATGAATGTCGACAAAGAAATGATTGGCCAAAAATGGAAAGACGCAATGAGGGCAGAGTTAAACTCGCTTGAACCAACGAAAAGTTTTTGGACCTGTAGTCCGTACACCTGAAGATGTAAAAGTTTTTGGACCTGTAGTCCGTACACCTGAAGATGTAAAAGTTTTTGGACCTGTAGTCCGTACACCTGAAGATGTAAAAGTTTTGAACCTGTAGTTCGTACACCTGAAGATGTAAAGCCAGTAGGATACAAATGGGTATTTGTGCGAAAACGAAATGAGAAAAATGAAATTGTAAGATATAAGGCACGTCTTGTTGCCCAAGGGTTTTCGCAACGACCTGGCATAGATTATGAGGAAACTGATTCTCTTGTGGTGGATGCAACTACTTTTCGTTATATAATAAGTCTGGCAGTGCATGAAAAACTTGATTTGCGTCTAATGGATGTTGTTACAGCTTATTTGTATGGCTCGCTTGATAATGATATATATATGAAAATCCCTGAAGGATTTAATATGCCTGAAGCATATAATTCAAGTTCTCGAGAACATTATTCAATTAAATTAAGTAAGTCATTGTATGGACTGAAACAATCTGGACGAATGTGGTATAATCGTCTCAGTGAATATTTGTTGAAGGAAGGATATAAGAATGATCAAATTTGTCCTTGTATTTTCATGAAAAGATCTGGAAATGAGTTTGTTATAATTACAGTTTATGTTGACGATTTAAATATCGTTAGAACTCCTGAAGAGATTTCAAAAACTGTTCATTGTTTAAAGAAAGAATTTGAAATGAAAGATCTTGGAAGAACAAAATTTTGCCTTGGGTTGCAAATTGAATATTTAAAGAACGGAATTTTTGTATATCAAGATGCTTATATATCAAAGGTGTTAAAGCGATTCTACATGGATAAATCACATCCATTGAACACCCCGATGGTCGTAAGGTCGCTAGATGTGAACAAAGATCCTTTTCGACCTCGAGAAAATGATGAAGAATTACTTGGTCCTGAAGTACCATATCTAAGTGCAATAGGTGCACTAATGTATCTTGCTTGTCATACTCGACCTGATATAGCATTTGCTGTTAATCTATTAGCAAGATATAGTTCTTCTCCTACGCGAAGGCATTGGAATGGGGTTAAGCAGGTACTTCGCTATCTTAGAGGAACAATGGATATGGGCTTGTTTTATTCAAATGTACCCAAATCCGAACTGATTGGATATGCAGATGCTGGATATATGTCTGATCCTCATAGTGGTCGTTCACAAATGGGCTATTTATTTACATGTGGTGGCACAGCCATTTCATGGCGGTCTATGAAACAAACCATATCGGCCACATCATCTAATCATGCAGAAATATTGGCTATTCACGAGGCAAGTCGAGAATGTGTTTGGTTAAGATCTATGATTCAACACATTCGAGGGACTTGTGGTTTATCTTCTGGAAAAATGATCCCGACGATCTTATGTGAAGATAATTCCGCATGTATCGCACAATTGAAAGAAGGGTACATTAAAGGAGATAGAACAAAACATATTTCACCAAAGTTCTTTTTCACTCACGATCTTCAGAAGAATGGTGATATCAATGTTCAACAAATCCGTTCCAGAGATAATCTTGCTGATTTGTTCACCAAGGCACTTCCTACAGCAACATTTGAAAAACTAGTCTACAATATTGGCGTGCGCAGACTTAAAGATCTTGACTGATATTGTCATGAGGGGGAGATAATACGCGCTGCACTCTTTTTCCCTTAACCAAGGTTTTTCCCACTGGGTTTTCCTGGTAAGGTTTTTAATGAGGCAGCATCTGCTTGCGTATTGAAAGAATTATGTACTCTTTTTCCTTCACTAGGTTTTTATCCCACAGGGTTTTTCCTAGTAAGGTTTTAACAAGGCATATTCGTAAGTGATGGACATCCAAGGGGGAGTGTTATGAATAATTATATGGATGTCCATGTATCCTCCACTACATGATATGATGGATAATCATTTCTCCTCCTCTTTATGTTATAGTGGATGATCATTGCTCTTTCACTATTTGTAAATCCATCTTTTCCATTATGCACTCAACTCTTGAAATAATTGTACCTACTATTTTGTGCCTATAAATAGGACATGAAGTTGTATTGTTAAGACACACCAAAATCAAAGAAAGAATTCTCTTCTTAATTCTCTAGTCTTTCTACTTTAGAATATTTGTATATATTTCATAATATTTGGGGTTATTTCATAACAATTTGTTAATAATACTTCCTTATATTAATTATTCTGAAATAGAGGATTTAATACAATAATGATTGACCACCACCTCCTGGTATATTGTGTTGGATTGTCGAAATTTAATTAACAGGCCGTGGGAGTGCGAGGTCAAACACTTCCTTCGTGAGAAGAGTTTTTGTGGGAATGCACAAGGCGTAGAGTATGGTACTCATATTTGGATCTCTCCCCCGGAGATGATTTTAGAGTTACTTAAAGGCAGACTTGTAATTCCTTTGTTTTTGTGTCTTTATTTTCACTTAGTTTGTAATGGCTTTGTTTTAAATATATATATATATATATATATATATATATATATATATGTAAAATACAATAATGATTTAATCGCTTCATTTGATAAAACATCACAGTGTGAAGAAATATGTAATCCCTATGAATAGCATTTTCTTACCAAAAAACATAAGGACCCTAGACGCTGGGCAATACAGTTCAGTACATGTGGATCATGCACTGCTTCTAGAGTTTTTCTTTTTAATTTGAGTTGGCATATGTTGGCTACATGATAACAATTGCAATTGAGTGTCATTTGAGTGAAGATGCAACCAAAAAAGAAAAAGTTATTTGAGTGAAGGACCCTATTTCTGTCAAAAAAACAAAACAAAAAGTGAAGGACCCTATTAGTAGACGCTGGGCAATAAAGTTCAGCACATGTGACTCATGCACTGCTTCTAGAGCTTTTTATTTGAGTTAACACATGTCAGCCAAATTTTTTCTAATTTAATGCATTTTTATTGTTACATTTATGCACAAAACTTCAACACTTCATAAAATCTTGATATTATTAATTTTGTCTAGATAAAAATGTCAAATTCTTGATTATTGCATTTAGAAGTAAATTAATCTAATCATAATACTATAGGTTGTTTTGAGGTCTTCACTTACATATTGTAGTAAATACGTACATTATATGCATATAATTATATTAAGTTTGTACTAAAAACAATATTTTATACACTTGAATACGTACATAAAATGAGATATAAGATGTGATCTTTTCTGGAATTAGGTAGAATTCATTAATATCAGGCCAAGCCAACTCGTTGCACAAAATAGGAAAAAATTGTAAAATTGGTACTCCAAGTTGTCATGTATTTTTTTGGGTACTACACCAACTTGCAAAAAATTGGCAATTTTTGTACAAAATTTGCCGGAAAATATCATTTGGCAGGAAATCAACTTGAATTTGGGGATTTTGCTGTAATGGAGGGAATATTAATCTTTAATTTGGGGATTTTGCTAAAATGGAGGGAAAATCACTTACTTGGACCCGATTTTGGAGGGAATGCAACTGGTGTTTTACCAAATTGCCCCCACTTTCTGACTTTTACCAATTTAACCTATTATTTAAATAAATATGATTTTTTTCCATTGGCGAAATAAATAAATTAAAAACTCAAAAAAATAAAAAAATAAAAACAAAAAAAACATTGTGAACTTTTTTTTTTGCGAAAAAAATTAGAAAACAAAACCATTTTTTAAATTTTTTTATGAAAATTCAGAAAATATCAAAAAAAATAAAAAAATAAAAAACATTACAATATTTTAGAAAATTACGGAACATAGAAGTTATATCTCAAACTAATATATAAATTTAAGTAAAACAAATTTTAATGGTAGCAAAAAAATTCTATAAAAACTAAAAATTATCGCTAAAAGCATAAAAAAAACTCAAAAAAACGTAAAAAGGACTAAAAACAATAGTAAATAATCAAAACAGTTTTGAAAAATTAGCAAATAATATGAAATAAAAAAAAAGAAAGAAAAAAAATCAATTTTTTTTTTGGAAAAAACAGAAAATAGTAAAATTCAGAATTCTAAGTAAAATGTTAATAATTTAGTTTGAATTTATCCAGATAATATTATATTTTTTTAAAGTTATTTTATAAATATATTAATTATACAAACTTTATTTATAAAAAATAAAAAATAAAAAAGATAATATTTGAATTGAAATTTCAAAAAATTTAAATGAATCAAAGAAAAAAATTGAAAGCATTTGAGTTAAATCCCCAAATTAAATGTCAATTTTCCCTCCATATTCAAAAATCCCCAAATTGAATTTTCCCTCAATTTCAGCAAAATTCCCAACTTATTCAAGTCAACCCCCCCCCCCCCCCCCCCAAAATGACATTTTCCAACGAAATTTGTAGTGAAATTGCCAATTTTGCAAGTTACTGTACCCAAATTACGAACATGCCAAATTATTGTACCAAAAAAATATATAAATGCCAGTTTGAAGTACCAATTTTGTAATTTTTCTCAAAAAACAGAGACACCACCTTTGTGAAAATCTCTTTCCTTTTATGGTCACTTTAATTTAAGCTTAGATCTTCTGTCGAAAAATAATTTTCATCTAAACATATTTGGTAGGCATGTGGATAAAATATTTCATATATTATAAAATTGATGAATTATTAACACAAGAGTGTAATGGAATACGAGATTAATTAAATATAATCTTGGACTAAAAAATTAGAAATAATCTAAGAATCAGAATTTACCAAAAAAACATACTTCTAAAAATGACTTAATGAAGTATCAGATACTTAAGAGGTATGATATTCATTGAATCCACTCTCATACATATCTGACACGCTACATGATGTGTGAAAAATTTAAAATTAAAAAAAATATGGATATAGCGTCCAAAATGTATTCAAGTAAAAAACTTGACTGAAGCCCCAAAGCTCCTATAAATGTGTTTATAGTTCTGTAGTACATGGTTGATGCAATGATGTGAGAGTCAGCCAATACCCTAACGATGACAGATTTATTGATACCAAACTTACATTAAGAGAAAACACATATGGATAAAATTGAGACAATGACGTGACAAATTAGAAAAACCAATGGCAGTGTGAGAGACAATGAATGAAGAAGACATAGCAAGAAAAAGCAAAAAATTAGAAATATGGGACGGGCATCGAGGATTGAAATAAATACGACATGACTAAGTTTGCTTACACTTTCTGTGTGTGTCTATATATCTATCTATATATATACATATATATATATATATATTATTTGATATTTTACTAGTTAGCAGCGTCGAATAAATTTATAATTTTATTTATTTGAAGTGTTTTACAGTTTCACGCCTGTTCTGAAACTTCAACCAAAGAATATAGATCCGTTAATAAATTTATATGTATAGTCACTTCTTGTGCTCGTCCTTTCTTGAAAGATGAGATTAATTAAGAGTAACTAAATATTATATATGTACAGTTTCATTTATAATTTTATGTTATATGTATAAATAAATATTATATATATATATATATATATATATATATATGAATAACCGCATTCTCGCTATATTGCATCTTAAAATAATGAAAAATTGTATGACTAGGTTCGTATTGTATCGCATTAGTATCATTGTATTCGCAATCGTATAACATATATAAATCATAACTCACCACATTTTATTCTATTCTCTTTAAAGTCCCCTCAAAATTAATTATTTTGTTTTAGAAATTTATTAATGTTGACAATAATTGTGTATAAAACTTCAACTAATCTGAACTTGTCATATTGCATATTATTGTTTATTTATTAAATTTGCATATAAAATAAGTTAAAATTCTTGGTTATTGCATTTAGAAGCACATTAAACTAGTTAGGGCATATAGTGTCTTGGGTTTTTACTTTTATCATTTATAAGTCATTAGCAAAGACATTATTTACTTTTATCATTTAAAAGTTATTAGCAAATATGACATTCTTTCGCCGTCACACACCAAATTTCACCACTTGGATTGATTCAATCTTAAACTACACCCAACGTACTCCACTTTGTGATTCTCCTGGAATCATGAGATACCTCAAAGTGCATGTGCAACACACATAGCAGCCATGACACCTTAGGTTAGAGGACTAATCTCACACTTACGCAACTGTAGGATTTCAAGTTCGACACGAAATCAATAAACAATCCAAACAGGGTCGTTCAATCTCATACTCAATCAAGTATGGATCTTTGTGCATGCACTGACCCCGAGGTCTTTGTCCATGGAATAAGGCACTCTCCCATGAGAATGACATACACAAACAAGTCTTGACGAGACTATGATCACAACCATCGATAGCATGGGAGAGTGCCATCGATAGCACATAGTCTCAATGACTTGTAACAGGATTATATGATCACAACCATCGATAGCATTCCACAATCGCACACTCCCCTGTGCACGACTGCTCCCCTAGCTATAAGTGATTCATAGGATCTTTATCTAAACTAATGAAAGCATATACGATAAAGAAAAGGTTGCCAAAATAAATTACATATAATATAAAAGATAAGAATGTCACGGTATTTTCAATCTAATGGCTAAGCTGTTAGATGGATCGCCGACATCTTACACTATCAAACACATGCTCGAATACATGTAAAACCTACGAACCACACAACCACAAACAACTTCGGTTGTACATTGCGGGGAATGGGGCATGGGGACTCAAGTTCCAATCGGAAAATTCATTAATGTCTGGTGGTACCCTTTGTACACCCAAGCTGAAAATAAATTTAAAAAATGTGGAGAAACAAACAAGTTATTTTTAAGAAATGAATTAGTAAGTTAAACTACTTCCACAATTTTTCAAAAAAACACTAATTTTTCATACAATATATATAGCAGTTGAGATTTATATACATATAAAAGTTTTTGAAATATATTTTTATAGAGTTTAGCAGCACTCACAGAACACGATAACTTCAAAGTGGTTCGGATGCGGGGAAGTCAAGTAAGCTATCTGTTGAGACGGAAATGCATAATGTATTCAAACATACACCTAAGAATTTAATTACAAGTTCTAACCATGATGCCCTCTCTTCCTAACTTAATTGGTCCTTTTAATTGGACAATCTATCTAAACTTGGTTTGATAATTTATTTTAAAAAAAGTTTTAAATCATATATTCAAGATCAAATTATGTAAATTTTATTTTAGTATATATTATCCTCATGATATTATAATAAAATTTCAAGTTTGTAAAGACTAACTTTTATGGTTGTAAATCAAACACACAAAAATATGGTGGTAAATGAAATATATTAATTCAAATGAAAAATTGAGTATAATCCCTATTTCTATTCATGTGACTCTTCCTTCAAATATGATGATATGAACATTGGAGTAGAAATTTCTTCTTAGATGATCCGAAGTGTATTTGAATATTTATAATGTTAATACGAGGGCTCATCGATGTTATCCCGGATCCAATGATATAAATAATCTAGGATAGTTGAAAACTTCAAGATCGGCTTGTTAGTTTAATCTTCCTTCAACTTGATTTGGACTTCTATGATGTTTATATGAGAGTTTAGCGCCTTAATCTCTGATCAAATGCTATACTTTGGTTGTTTTCGTAATAAAACATCTTGATATTTGCCTTCTTGGATTTGGATCTATAGAGAAAACATGGAGAGCTGAGCTTCCTTCATCTTTTCTGTGTTCTGATTATGAGCTCACACAAACCCTTTTTATAGGTGTAGGATAGAGGAGTCATAAATCATTTACACACCTTTAAAAATTATCTCTTAAATATTTATATTTATTAAGAGATAATATCAACTTAATTTGGTGCCATTTGATTGCATCATATATGAAGAAGATAAAATTTATAGTTAATATCTCTTTAATATTTATATTAATTAAAAGTGATAAATATCAATTGATCTAAACATCGTTTGATTTGTCTACATATCCACTCGGCACAGTTTGATTGGTCCTTGACTTTTTAATTACAAGACATAATCTAATTAGATGAACACCTCAATTTGACATGTGGCGAAATTTGATTTGCCAATAAAATGTCACTCATATTTACAAACTATTGAAGTCATTTTTTGACAAAGCATCCGCAGGATCCGCATCTTTAGACAAGTTATCTAAAGAATTGCTTGAACAACAACTCGGTGAGGCCAGACCCCGTCTAGCTGAAGCCTGTACTAGAAAAAGTAAAGAAGTTGATAACATCAAATCTTCTAAGGACGAGTTGGAACGTGTCGAGATGGAGCTTAAAGACTTGAAGCAACACAAGAAGAAATTGTCTTCATCCTTAAAGTGTGAAGATTGGTCCTTTTAAGAGTGTCGAGGTCAATATTTTCGAGATTGAAGAAGAGATTTTTGCTTTCGAGAAGACTTTCCCATTGAGTGGTGAAGCAATAAAAGATTTGAGAACTTCAATGGCTCACCTAAAATCTTTCGAAGACCAGTTGAAGAACAAAGATCTTCATTTTTTTTTTGGTTTAGGAACTTTTGTTTTCCTTTTATTTTATTTGTCTCCATGTAATGAACATTTGCTTTCGAAATTACGTAATAGAAGTAATTTTTTTCTATCTTGCAATCTTACACATATATTTAAGTTCATTAAATTGTGCATTTTTTTTTTGGTTTTGTAATTCCTTTGGAATGAACAACATCACTCTATATAGAAAACATGACTATTTTAATTTATGACTGAGCTAAGAGAGAATCTAATCTTCCTAAGTACTCCAACGAAAGGGATCAAGTCATAACGTAGTTCAAGAATGATCTTTTTAGAGGGGTGCCGTACAGAGTTTATACTCATACGGACCAGGATTATCCATAGCTTAGCCCCCTGTACGAGGTGAAATATTTCTACATTTTGGCCACATGCAATACCTTCATCAGAGTAAGATATCAATATAACCAAATGCACTAAAATTGATGGGTATTGTACATATTTTATATGCATGTGGGGTAGGAGTACCATGCAATTTGGGATCGTGCATCAATGATCTTTTCTTTTCTTTGACTTGTAGATTGTTTGTACTCATATCAAGGAGTCCATTTGATTTTTTAACTTGTGGAGAGTTTATAATTGTGTCAATGATTCCTTCATTTGATTTGACTTCTAGATCTTTTATACTTGTGTCAAGGTGTACTTTATTTGATTTGACTTCAAAAACTTTTATACTCTTGCTAAGGAGTACTTCATTTGATTTGATTTCTAGGTCTTTTATAGTCGTGCTAGGGAGTACTTCATATGATTTGACTTCTAAACATTTTATACTCGTGTGAAAGAGTTTTATTGACAGTTTAAACTCTTATCGAGGAGCATTATTGACATTTTAGGCACTTATTGAAGAGCATTGTTGATAGTTTAGACTCTTATCAGGGAGCAATTTATAGCATATTCTTTAGTCATAATAGTGATGATAAATTTGAACATCATTTTGTTTCATATGGTCACCAATATCTTCAGACATGGGTGCTTCATTGGTAGACACCTTTTGCTCATTTACTGTAGTATATGAAGCGTCTTCAACATGATTAATGTTTTCACCATTACTCCATTTTGGCTTATTCTCAATATCTAGTATGGCGTTGATATATCCAAAAATGATGGTGATGACGTGTGCAGTTGTGTTATTCTCTTTAAGTGAAATCTTTCCTTGACGAGCTAGTTGCATGACTTTGTCGTAGAACATGAAGTAGTCTTGGATTGAATGATCAATTAAGTGATGATATTTGCATTACTTTGGATCATCATCTCGCCCAACTTCTTTAGGAATTTTCATCTCAGGCAATTCTATAAGACTCTGAGTGACTGGATCATCAAATATCCCAAAATCTTCAGAATTAAGAAATGGATATACCTTTGCTTGCATGTACTTTAGAGTTAATCTTCGTGGATTAATTTATCAACCTTTTTATCATTAGTCTTGACTTGATACTTGACGAGCTTGATACTTTTTCCATGGACTCATCATTGGAAGCATTTGCAAATAGTTTCCCCCCTTTGTTGACTTCTTGTCTCCAAGTCTCCTAGATATGTGGTCCATCAACTCCACTTGTAGTAATACAACAACTCCTTGTCATGTGCTTGAGTGGCCAACTCCTCGAATGTCCTTGTCTGAATCCCTTGAAAAATGCATCGAAGACCCCAATGCATCCCTTTAATGCACATTTCCATAGTTGAGGCCTCAGACAGTCTATCTTTGCAGTTAAGGCTTAAGTTTCTTCAATGGTTGATGTAGTCAATAACTGGTTGATCCTTCCATTGACACGAATTTGTGAGTTCAATCATGCTCAGTGTGGGATGAGTGGTATAGAAGCGATTGAGGAACTCTTACTCCAATTGGTCCTAATTGTCAATTGAGCCAGCATCTAGATTAGTGTACCAATCGAATGCATTGCCCTTTAGTGATTGGACAAAGTGCGGACCAGGTGATCACCATAAGTTCCTGCATCATTGCATGTGTTGACAAAATGCACCACATGTTGTTTCATATTTTCTTTTCCATCAAGCTCCTAAAGTTTCGGGGGTTGATAGCTAGTTGACATCTTCAAATTGTAAATCATTTCAGTGTATGGCTTGACATAAGCTAGAGAAACCTTGGATCTTCCTTCATACTTTTTTTGGATAGTCCCTATGATAAACTTCTTCACCCGATCAACTGGAATCATCCCATCACATGAACTTGAATCTTTTCGATGTCTCTGCTTCATCGTGCACCTCAACTTGTTTTCCCATTTTGTGGATTTTGTTTTCATCAACTCTGCAATTTGGGATTATTGCTCTTCAAACGACTTTGTTAGCTCCTCAATAGCTTTGACCAAGTTTGCAATTTGCTCTTCCGAAGTTGTAAAAATCATCATCATGATAGGGAGGGTGACAAAGACTTATTTCCATAATTGTTGGTTCTCCACCATGATGAAATAGATCCTTCTCAATAGGTCCAAGTAGAGGGCCCACCTTTGATAATGCTTGCAGCTTCGTGGACATAATTCTTTTGGTAACACCGACATTATTGCATGTGGAATTTGAAGAACCTGAGATGGTTATCTTGAATTCCACCACCTTCAAAATTTTGGCTTAAGTGTCCATTTGAACTTGATGAAAGGAAGAGATGACAATAGTGATTGTCCCACTAGGTGTGCCAAAAATTTATACACAACAAATTTTTATGCTTGTAAATGAAAACACAAAAATATGTTGACAAAGGAAATATATTAATTAAAATAAAAATTTGAGAACAATCCTTATTTCTAACCCTTTGCTTCTTCCTTCAGATATGAACGTTGGAGTAGAAATTGCTTTGTTGATCCTCTTCAAAGTGTATTTGAATACTTATAATGGTAATAAGAGGGCTCAGTGTCGTAATCTCGAATCAAATGCAAAAAATAAGAAATGAAATTTGAACGCTTCAAGACTGACTCGTCACTTTAATCTTCCTTCAACTTGATTTGGACTAATATAATGTTTAAGCAAGGGTTTAACACCTTAATCTCAAATCATGAGTTTGAGGGACTATATCAAAATTTCATTTAATGTTGAGGGATTCAATCGACACGAATCGAAGACGAAGGACTAAAAGATTCTAATGTGAAAGTTGAGGGACCAAAAGTGATATTACCCATTTTTTCTTTTATCCGCTAGAATATATTTTCTAGATTTGTATAGGATCTTTCCTTATGTTATATCTCCTTGTATTTATCTTTATAACTTAGGATATCTTTCCTTGTATTTCTCTTTCTATGTTTATAGCTTAGGTTTACTTGTTTACCAAGTCTATGTAACTCTATAAATAGTAATACAAGTTCCCTATGGGGTTTTCTCTAATCTAACATGGTAATAGAGCCATGGCTTCGATCCATGGTATCTCGATCTCTGACTTCAGCCATCCTCACCCGTCTGGCGCCTCTTATCTAGTTTAGTTAGTTTTTTTTTGTTATTATTTTTTGTTATTGCCACTCACCCTTGAAAAATGAGAACTTGGAGCCCCGCCTTTTTATTTTTTGCCGCCGCTGCTCACCCTTGAAAAATGAGAACTTGGAGCCGCCGCTATTTTTATTTTATGTCGCTGCTCACCCTTGGAAAACGAGAACTTGGAGCCACCGCCTTTTTTATTTTATGTCGTCGCCGCTCACCCTTGGAAAACGAGGACTTGGAGCCACCGCCGCCGCTCACCCTTAATACACAAGGACTTGGAGCCGCTGCCGCCGCAACTCTAGGCCCTAGATGCTCAAACGTTTAACATGCCATGTTGGAACATTATTGCATGGATGAACACCTCTTTTTTTTCCCCTTGATCGAGACGTCTGAATGTCGCGATTCCAACATTTGAACGTTGCTGTCTCGGCTCTTCCAGGATTTTTTTCTAGAGTCTCAACGTTCGGAAAATTCCCATTTCGATTATAGGGGAGTATTAGAATATATCTTTTAGATTAGCATAGGGTCTTTCCTTATCTTATATTTTCTTGTATTTATCTTTATAACTTAGGATATCTTCCTTGTATTTATCTTTCCTTGTTTATAGCTTACGATTTACTTGTTTATCAAATCTATGTAACTCTATAAATATGTTACTCGGTAATACAAGTTTCCTACAGGATTTTCTCTAATCTAACATTATCAAATTTTAAATGTATATGTTTGAACTTGACGTAATTGTTAATCAAGTAAAGCTAGAATAAGTTTAATCGAGTCGAATATGAATTGAGTCCGAGTGACTATATATTTTTTCACAATTTTTGTTTTGTCATGTTTTAAATACTCGATGTTGAGCTCAAGTCTAGATTCAAACCTTGTTAAATAGAAAAATATGCCAAGCTTGTTTGTTATGTTAAAGGAACCGATCAATTGGGTTTTAATAATCGATCTCTAATGAATTATCGAATAACTTGATTTATTTTTCAGTCCAAAAACTATTACATGTGAATCTATAAATGCTAGCACGATAGATGATTAGTTTTAGAAAAATTTCTGTCACTGCCTTACGCTCTACTGATTTTATATTTAAGACGTGGCATACAACAATATTCTTATTTTTTAGACGCCATGTGACTCAAGATTGTACATCAATTGTTTTGACAATTATAATTGTCCTAACAACTGATATCCTAAGAATCCTAAAATTACTTTAAATTTAGTTACAAAGAACTCAAGTCAGTAACATGTAGCATCTTGAACTGGCTCGGCTCCTAATAGGCTTCAAGATCTTAAAGCTTGTCTCGAGCTGCACGAGCATGCAGCTGGAATTGGTTAAATTGCATTCACATTTGGTGTTGTTTATGAAATATCAGAAAATAACTTTAGTCTAATGATGAATATAGCGACTTTTCATATATATTGATTTAGAATCTAAGTCAATCTTTGCATTTTAGAAAAAAGAAAATCTAAGTCAATCTTGGTACGTAGAAAAGAATTATTGCGTGCTATTAGAAAATTCACCTTCATCAATCATGTGATCGATGACGGAATTATGTGGACTCTTGTGAGACCAAGAAAATTTATTTATTTATTTTTTTGATGGAAGGACCAAGAAAATTTCAACACTTTAATGAGAACTTTAAATAAATAATACAAAATTAAATAAAAATTAAAAAAATAATACAACAAAAAATGATAATCAGAAAATAGCACATTCCACGCTTAAACAGTGCAGAATGGGCAGATTCCGTGCTGCCCGAGCGCGGAATGCAATTTTTTTTTTAAATATATCTGCCTATTCCGCGCTCGGGCAGCGCGGAATGGGCAAATTTTTATTTTTTTTTAAATCTTTGCAGACTCATTTTTTACTCTTTTTCGTTCATTTTTGGATTTCGACTTGAACACATAAATTGTAGAGTTTCATATAAACTTTGTAACCACATAAGAAAGGACTCATTTCGATGTCCAGGTGAAGTAATACGGCAAGCAAAAAAGCAGCATTAGAGCAAAGAAAATAATAATTTTTTCCTTGTTTTTGGCTCATTTTTCTCCCTTTTTCGTTGATTTTTGGGTTTCGACTTAAACACATAAATTGTAGAGTCTCATATAAACTTTGTAACCACACAAGAATGGACTCATTTCGATGCCCGGGTGAAGTAATACGGCAAGCAAAAAAGCAGCATTAGAGCAAAGAAAATAATGATTTCTTCATTGTTTTCGGCTCATTTTTCTCCCTTTTTCGTTCATTTTTGGGTTTCGACTTGAACACATAAATTATAGAGTTTCATATAAACTTTATAACCGCACAAGAATGGACTCATTTTGATGCCCGAGTGAAGTAATACAGCAATCAAAAAAGCAGCATTAGAGAAAAGAAAATAATAATTTTTTCCTTGTTTTTGGCTCATTTTTCTCCCTTGTTCGTGCATTTTTGAGTTTCAACTTGAACACATAAATTGTAAAGTTTTATATAAACTTTGTAACCACATAAGAATAGACTCATTTCGATGCTCGGATGAAGGAGTACGTCAAGAGAAAAAGCAGCATTAGAGCAATATTCTGTGACAACAATGGAGCCATTGCGTAGGCTAAGGAACCCAGGCCTCACAATAAATCCAAACACATTGAGAGAAGATACCACATCATTAGAGAGATCATTGGAAGAGGCGACATCGCCGTGCAGAGAATAGATTCAGCAAATAACGGTGCTGACCCAACTGACCAAGCCACTATCACAGGCGGTGCTAGAATGACATCTTCAAAAGATGGCTATTAGATACCATAGCGATTGGCATTGAGTGCAAGTGGGAAATTGTTAGGATTATGCCCTCCATGCCATAGGAATTAGATTATTAGGGCATTACATTTATGTTGTACAAACTCTTATTCATTAATAAAGGCATAGTTTTTGTTCATATCAATCTTGATGGCATTAATATAAGTATTGAACAAATAAGTCCGAGGTGGAGCTTCTACTCCTCAATGGTCTAAGGAGGTGGACACTAGAAGTATCGGCTCCTTGTTTACTTAAACCCGAGTTCGCAAGTCGACGAGTCTTAATTGGG
Organism: Buddleja alternifolia; assembly: GCA_019426215.1. Taxonomy (NCBI): domain Eukaryota; kingdom Viridiplantae; phylum Streptophyta; class Magnoliopsida; order Lamiales; family Scrophulariaceae; genus Buddleja; species Buddleja alternifolia. The sequence goes on from CM033406.1 coordinate 20,647,286, forward strand.
CATTAAGACATTGGTCATAGATATGTCAATGGAATTGACATATTTGAACACGGTTCGCCGTAATTCAATCACATGGGCATTTACTCTTAGATAGTTAATAATTGAATTACTGGCTGCGGTAGTGTGCATGAGCCTTAGTCCTGAGGATTCACAAAGATTAGACTTGTGACACTGAACGAGTTATTAGAGTAGTTAGATCCATTTCACCCTTTGGTGGGATCAACCTTGAAGTTCGGTTTAGAAGGACAAGTCGCAATTGTTCGGTGGTTGCCAACAGGGGATTCACTGTCTTGGGTAGTAACGAGTTAACGTCCTGTGCGATCGTAGGTAAATGAAATTATAAGTTTTTGGCCAAAGCAAGAGAACTAACTTATGTACATAAGGGTAGTTCAGTAATTTCATCTTACTATGATTCCCTGAAGCACAACATCGAGTCTTGTGAGTTTGACGTGTTCCGTGACTCTGACTCGATGACGATGTTATAGTGAAGGGCTTATACTCACATGGTATCTGTGACCTAAAGGTTCGTATTGATCCATTCATTTCAATTGGGTTTCGATGTGAGTCCACGTGACTGACTTAGTGACACTCACATCCTTGGTTTCCCTCCAATGCCAATTGAAACGAACGTAGAGAGTCGCGCTTAAAAGGAATTGAGCGAAGAGAATTCTTTCGTTGTCAAATACATAAAATAGGTAATTTGCTATTTGATGAGCAAATTAATTCATTTGATTAATTGGATTAATGAGAACAAATTAATAATAAATAATTAGATGTATTTATTATGAATGTATTAATTTATTTGATTAATTAGATTAATGGAAATAAATTAATTATAATAAATAAATAGACTTATTTATTATACTCACCCTTTTGTTAAATAATTAGATTATTTAATATGGAGGAATATTAATTAGTATTATATTGGACCTAATTAATAATTGGACTAAGTTGAAAGTCAACTGAGCCCAATAATAATAGGGTGGGGCGTGTGGTAGGCGGATTTGGAGAGTTGGATGGGCTCAAGGAATTTGCTAATTCCAAGCCCATCACTCCTTATAAATACCTATCACTGGTTCAGTCAAAACCTAACTTTTACAATTAGACTTGATGACAAAGGAAGACGAGAAAAACATTCTCTCCCCCCTTGCATAAGCCGTTGGCCATAGTGGTATTGAAGGTGGAGTATTTTTCTTCGAAGCTCGTTTCGGCGTGATATCTAAAGGCAGGAGTTTTGAATTGCTGCTATCTGGAATATCAAGACCTTCATCGATATCAAAAGGTTAGTAAAAAGGATGAAATTAGATTTTATATTCATTCTTAATTTTCGAAAATAACATGAAAATTATTAAAACCCAAAAGTGATCCAATTGTGAATCCAGATCTGTTTTTATTGTTTCCGCTGCGCATTAATATAGGATTCACAACAGCTTGCGCATGAATGCAAATTTAAGAAATTGAGCTATCCCTGATATGTATTAAGTTGAAAAAGTATAATGAACTAATCGAACTCTTATCTATGATTTTCTAAATTAACCTAGAGAACAAGTCCGACCATATACGTACATCGAATACTATTGGAGGAAGGTGTCAAACCAACTAGAGAAGCACAACGTCGTCTCAACCCTCCAATGATGGAAGGGGTGAAGAAGAAAATTGTGAAGCTCCTTGATGGTGGTATCATTTGGCCAATCTCTAATAGTGAGTATGTAAGCCCTACTCAAGTTGTTCCTAGGAAAACGGATATAACGGTAGTGAGAAATAAAGATAATAAGCTTGTGCCTACTGGAATTCAAAACGGTTGGCATGTTTGTATAGAATATAGGAAGTTAAGTTCTTCGACTTGGAAAGCTCACTTTCCTCTTCCATTTATCAATCAAATGTTGGAGAGGTTAGCGGGTCGAGCACGATATTGTTTCCTTGACGGTTATTTGGGATACAATCAAAAATTGATCGCCCCGGAAGATTAAGAGAAGATGACATTTACATGCCCTTTTGGTACTTTTGCCTATAGTTGCATGCCCTTTGGTCTATGCAACGCACCGGCTACTTTTCAAAGGTGTATGATGCGTATATTTTTTGATTATGTAGAGAAAATTATAGAAGTCTTTGATAGAGTAGGTGCCTGGCACGCCAATTTTGAGTGCCATTTACTATGTAATAAACTTTATAGAGACAATCTTTTCTAATGAATGAAGTCAATTATATTATGGCATTCTTTGTTCTTAAATTATTATATGCTTAGAACGAAGTCCCTTGAATCACAAATGACTATGGGACATCACCGGACATCGGGAATGACAATGATGGAATATGTCTCCAAGGTCGTGATTCTTAAAAGGTTCCAAGTCCGAGATGAGTCTGTCAAGAAATAGGGATATTGATAATGACTCAAAGGACTTGCTTGTGTACATAGTTCTTAGAGAACATGCCTCATTCCATAGGCATAGATGTGCACGAGGGTTTTCATTTGGATAATGAGTGAACTGAACAACCCCGCCAGGAAATTTATAAAATGGTTATCGAATATGAAATTTCTTATAATCACGTAGGCATAAGAGTAATCTTTTGGACCAGAGGTTCCATTGTCACTTTAAGCATAGTCGATTATACTTTGATTTACCTCATGATTCCATCGCGAGTCGCGATATGGGATATCTTGGGTATAATGTGATTATGTGTAAAAGTACATGAGAGACCAAGATGGGATCCATCACCGATTTAGCAAATCAGACGTTTCCTATGTAAATGCTTAAACGAATCGATTCAAGGAATCTTTGGCCAAGGTATGGCAATCCAAAGAGACGGAGTATTTCCTCGTCTGGATTGCATGAATCGATATCATGCAATAAGGGATACCTAGTGACTGGGTCGTAAGAGTTTCGACTAAGCCATTACTCGAGATTCCAATCTGGGAAATATGATGGAAGGATCTTACTTATGCGAGGATCGTGGTTATGATAGGTTGATGATCTTGAATATCTTAACATCGTTTGTGTCTAGGTCTTCGGGGCCCGTTGCTAGACAGTAACCTCGATTTGTAGGTACCATGATATTGTGGGAAATGATACATGGTCTTATTAAATCAAGGAGGATTTAATCTAGTACTTTCTAAATATGGAAAGGTACAATGGTACTTTTGGAAAGTGTACTTACTACTGGAACATGAACGAGCCTAAGGGGTCACACACTTACTCCTGATGTTCCTACTTAAAGGATATGATTAATCAACTTTGGAAGTTGAGGTGAAATAAGAAAAGTCTAGTGCTTGCCTAAAGAGGAATATTAATTAATTGGTTAAAGATCAATTAAGTAGACTATTTAATTAATCAAGTAGGATTAATTAATTAATGGACTAAGTAAAGTCCAAGGGCGTTATTTAATTAGTAGAGGAAGTCGAAAATTAAATAAAATTAAAGAAATAAATGGAAATAATAGTTAGAGTTGGATTTTAATTATTATGGAATATTTAATTAAATGGTTGGGCTATTTAATTAAATAAGGAGTCAAAAATTAAATCAAGTTGGATAAATTTTTTGGATTCCATGACTATGAGGGGGCGGCCATAGTGGGCGAAAATTAGGAGGGGATTTAATTCCTCTCCAAGTCTTGATCAAGTTGGAATCAAGGTAATATTTAGGAGAGAGAAAAGGAACAAGTTAGTTGGAAGCGAAGTTCCTTATTTTTAGGAAACTCCTTAATTGAGTTTAACTAGGAATAGATGAAAGTCAAATCTTGGAGATTTGATTTTATCTTGACTTCCAAGTAAAATAAACCTAGGAGTCTCTCTACAAATATGTGTGTTAAGAGAAACACACACACTTGAATTTTTGGAGCACCACATAGAAGAAAAGAAAGAAATTTTTGTCTTCTTGTTTTGCCAAAAACTCGCCCCTCACTATTTATTTCTTGACATGGTTTTGCTCATGTGTTGAGATTAACCTTTCACAAATATTCCTACCTTCATATATTATGTCTAGATTAGATCTAGAATAATTATATAGGCTAGCACCAAATATAATTATTGAGAACTATACGGAGGTATGGATATATGTTAGAGGCGAGACAATTGGATCGCTTAAAGATACAAAGAAACAAATTGACGTTTGGAATTTTCGAAGGAGGTCGACGGTTTCTTGGAGATTGGTTCAAGGGAGTATTTGTTCAGGTTGAAAAGATCAGAAACTTGTACGAGGGAAAAAGCGCGGAAGGCATCTCGCGTAGTTAGTTTTTCTTGTTATTATTAGTTTGATTAAACCTGCCATTAATCCTGTTTCGGGGTTGGATTATTAAAATCTTTAAATTTCGCTGTGCTAACCTACCTCGGGGGTTACCCATCCCAATAGTGGTATTAGAGCCTGGTTCGTTCAATCAAACTAATTTATGTGATTTATTATGCTTTATCTATTTTCGTTTGAATAAATTATAAGCCTGTTTAAATCAAGATGCCTTGAGTTATTATAAATTGGATATGGTTTGGGTTTTAATTGTATAAAAATTTAGAATTTTTATGACAAATTTGGTTCTGCGAAAAACTATGAAATTGGGTGATTTGGGTTGATAGTGAGTTTTTTGGTTTTAAAAAACACCGGTGGTGGGAAGTAGCAAAATGGAAGAACCGAAAGGATTGAAGGTGGAGTAACAACCCAGCCGAGGTGGGTTATTAAAAATCGGAAAAAACCCACTATTACGGCCCGAATTGCTGGACGAAAAGGGCCAAAATAGCGCGTGCTGGGCAAGCGCAGTTTTGGGCCCGCTGTTTGAGGGATGGGACCGCGGGTCGGGCCGCCCAATCTCTACCCAGTTTTTCGGCGTGATTAATATTTTAACATTTATTAAGTCTGAAAAATTAGATTTTTGGAAATTAAATTTATTTTTGGAAAATTATAATTTTGGAAACTATTATTTTTCCTTGGAAAATAATTTTGTGAAAAATTCAAATTATCCCAAATAAATTGAAATTTATTTTGAACAAGAGGTAGGTAAATTTTGGATATCGCATATTATATGACTTGGCATGATTTTATGTGATAGGATAAACCACCAACCTAGTCTAGTCTTTGGTTTTCGTTGTATGCAATTTCTATGGGTTGTGAAAATAGCCAGTTTGACTTTTATTTTTCTGTCATTAGATTAGTAGAATGTAATTAGATTATAGTTTATGTAATTGAAGACGAAGAGGGAATACAAAGGCTAAATCGAAGACTTGTATTCAGTGGCGATCTATTGTAATAGTTAGGTTATTTTTATTTCCTAGAAGTCCAGCCCACTTTGGCTCAGTGGGTTGATTAGGTTAGGGCTTAAGGTGGTTCATACTAATTTACCGCTTTGTGGATGGTTTATTTTTCTGTCTATTTGTGATGTGTTTGGAATACATGCATAGGATAGAAAACTAAACAAGATAAATTTAATCTGATGAGACCTATTGTATGCAATTCCCTCTTTAGAAATATTAGGCCTATATGGAATTGAAATTGGATTTCTCTTCCATGCCTTCCATCATAAGTGGCAACATGTGAAATGCCGTTGAGGCTAAGTAATCACTCATATAATTGGGGATTAACTTAGTCGAGATAGACTGTGATTGTCACTAAACATAGAGATGCTCTCTGGGATCTAATCACTCATTGTACACTCATATAATTGGGGTAATGAACTGAGAGGATTGACCATGGAATATTTGATGGGTTGGGCCTGACGTTGAGGTAGTATATTGGATACCCATATAATTGGGCCATATGTGAAAGACGAGGTAAAACTATCTTGAGAACCATCCAATGAGGTGGAAGGTCGGGGGAGTCTACTATCTGAATGGATCAATCACACTCATATAATTGGGGTGATTTGATTAATTTAAATAGATCTCAAGCCCACTAAGGGAAATTAATTTTTCCTCTCATTCTACTAGAGGGTGGTGGAATTTAGAATAGTGGGAGACTTGTACAATTAATGACCAAATTGTATAAGGACTTTATTTTAGAATGTATGCTAATATATCTGCCTCGAAACCTTTGTAGATTACTAAGTAAAAATGGCTAAGAATCCACTATATGCTATTCTTGAAACCAACAAGTTAACTGGGCCTAAGTATTCCGACTGGCTGAGAAACCTAAAAATTGTCCTTCAATCAGACAAGAGGGAGTACATCCTGACGGCTGAATAGCCGGGAATAACTCCCGAGAGCACTAATGAAGATAGGGAGTACGCTAAGCTGTGGTCTAATGACAATATCCAAGTGCGATGTCTCGTTATGACTTCAATGTCTAATGAATTACAAAAGCAACATGAGAAGATGACACTGGCAAAGGATATTGTCACTCACCTGGAAGAGTTGTACGAAACTAGGACTAGGAAAGAGAGATATACAATCTCCAAAGAGTTATTTGGGGCAAAGATGACCGAGGGGTTGGCCGTCGGGGACCATGTCCTTAAGATGTTCCGTCTGATCAATAAGTTAAGTGACTTGGATGTGGAACTCAAGGGTGACCTATGTGTCGATCTAGTGTTGCAATCTCTTCCTAGGTCCTATGACCAATTTGTCATCAATTTCAGCATGAACAACTTGAATGCCTCACTCAATGAGTTGTTGAACATGTTGATAACTGCTGAAAGCACCATCAAGAAAGAAAAGCCTATGCTACTTGTGAGTTCTTAATCGAAATCCAAGAAAGGAAAGAGGAAGAAGAACAAGACCAAAGAGCTTAAAGACACTGGTGGTGTGAAGAAGACAAAGAAGGGTAAGAAAGCTAAATCGGATGATTGCTTTAACTGTGGAAAGCCTGGGCACTGGAAGAAGGACTGCAAGGAGCCACCAAAAGCTCAAGGTATGTTCTTTGTTGAAGTTAACATTAGTGTTAACACTGTTTCTTGGATACTAGACACTAAGTCTGGTATTCATCTTTGCAATGATTTGCAGGGGATGGTAAGAAGCAAGGCGCTAAGTAAAGGAGAGATGACCCTAAGGATGGGAAATGGAGCAATGGTTGCTGTTAAGGCCTTAGGGACCGTCCACTTAGCTTTAGGGAGTAGGATTTTGATTTTAAATTCCGTCTACTTTGTACCCGAGATAATAAGAAATATCATACCCATTCTGGTTTTGGATGGAGAAGGACATCGTTTTGAGATTCATAATAAAAGTTGTTCTTTGTTTTATGAATCTAATCTTATTATAGAGTCGAAATTCAAAGATGGTCTTTATACAATTTTTCCAACTTATCCTACTCTCAATATTCAACAAAATAACAAAAGAAAATTAGATAAATCCATAAGTACATCAACTTGGCACGCGAAGCTAGGTCACATCTCTAAAGAAAGGATACGCATATTGGCAAATCAACTTGGTCTTGGTGATCCAGACGAGATGCCAACTTGTTAATCATGTCTTAAAGGAAAGATGACCAAGACACCATTCACTGGGTCAATGGCACGTGCAAGTGGAGTATTGGACTTGGTCCATACTGATGTATGTGGGCCACTTAACATAAATGCTAGAGGTGGTTTTAGTTACTTCATAACATTTACCAATGATTTCTTACAGTATGGTTATGTGTACCTGATGAGGTACAAGTCTGAATCCTTTGAGAAATTCAAGGAGTTCAGATATGAAGTAGAGAAACAAATTGGAAGAAGTATCAAGACTCTTCGATCTTATCGAGGAGGTGAATACTTATCCAATGAGTCTTTGGATTATCTAAAATAGAATGGGATTCTCTCGTAGTGGACACCACCCAGCACGCCTTAATTAAATGGTACCTGAGCGTAGGAATCGAACTTTGTTAGACATGGTTCGATCCATGATGAGTCGCACTGGACTTCCTTCTTCAATGTGGGGCTATGCTTTGACTACTGCAACCTATTTGTTAAATAGAGCATCTTCTAAAAGCGTGCCTAAGGTTCTATATAAAATATGGTATGGTAAAGCACCTTCATACAAACACCTAAGGGTGTGAGGGTGTGCTGCTTGTGTCAAGCAACAAGTGGGAGACAAACTGGATCCCAGTTCCATGTTGTGTAATTTTGTGGGATATCCAAAAGACTCTTTTGGATACTACTTCTACAATCCCTTGGAACAAAAGTGTGAATGTTTTGAGGACTGCAACCTTCTTAGAGAGAGATTTTCCATTAGATGGAAATAACTAGGTTGTAGAACTCGAGGAGACTCAAAGCACTGAGAGACCTCAAGAAACACAAATGAACTCACCTGATACCACACAAGAAGCAATTCATAAAGAACAATCTAAAGGTACACAACCTCTAAGGAGATCCGAAAGGATTCCAAGGGCACCCGAGAGATGGATAGGCCATTTGTAGGAAGGCAAGTCAGAGGATTCTCTTTTGGATATAGATCCAAAGTGTTATAGGGAAGCGATGTTAGACATCGATTTGGGAAAATGGCTAGAAGCTATAAAATCCGAAATAAACTCCATGCATTCCAACAAGGTTTTGGACCTTGGTAGACCCGCCAGATGGGATAAAACCCATAGGCTGCAAGTGGGTTTACAAGCGAAAGCTTGGAGCTGATGGAGAGGTGGCTACCTATAAAGCACGCCTAGTGGCGAAAGGGTTCACTCAAAGACAAGGCATTGACTATGAGGAAACCTTCTCGCCAATGGCAATGCTAAAATCCATAAGGATACTTCTAGCCATATCTGCACATTTCGACTATGAGATTTGGCAGATGGATGTTAAAAACCTGCATTCCTCAATGGAGAAATTGAGGAGGAAATCTATATGCAGCAGCCAGAGGGTTTTACATCCAAGGAGAGTGAACACAAAGTGTGTAAACTCCAGAGGTCCATTTATAGACTGAAACAAGCTTCCCGAAGCTGGAATAAATGATTTGATAATGTCATACGAGAGTATGGATATATTCAAAATGTCGATGAAGCATGTGTGTACAAGAAGGCTAGAGGGAGGGCGGTTACTTTTCTAGTACTTTACATTGATGATATCCTATTGATTGAAAATGACATAGGGATGATGTAGTCAACGAAAGTATGGTTGTCAAATCAATTCTCCATGAAGGATATGAGAGAAGCTTCCTACGTTCTCGGTATGAAGATACATCAAGAGAGAACAAGTAGGATGCTGGGACTCTCCCAATCCTTGTACATAGATCGAGTGCTAAAGAGATTTAGCATGAAAGAATCCAAGAGAGGATTCTTGCCTAGGAGACATGGAATCACTCTTTCCAAGTATATGTCCCCTAAGACCGAGATGAAAAGAGAGAAGATGTCTCACATACCTTATGCATCCGCCATTGGAAGGATTATGTATGCGATGATATGTACAAGGCCTGATGTAGCTTATGCACTTAGCGTGTGCAGTCGCTATTAGGCAAATCCCGATGAGGAACACGAAAAAGCTATAAAAGCAATCCTTAAGTATCTTAGGAGAACTAAGGATTGTTTCTTGTATACGGTGGAGGAGAATTGGATTTAGAGTGTTACACAGACTCTAGTTTCCAAACGGATATGGACGACTCAAAATCGGTGTCTGGTTTTGTTTTTCTGCTTAATGGATGGAGCAGTGAGTTGGAAGAGTTCCAAGCAACCGACTACTGCTGATTCAACCACCGAGGCAGAATACATTGCTGCCTCAGAGGTGGCAAAGCAAGCTGTTTGGATGAGGAACTTCATCCAAGAATTGGGTGTCGTTCTATCCATTGTTAATTCGGTACTGGTGTACTGTTATAATAATGGGGCTATTGCGCAAGCAAAGGAGCCAAGCTCTCATAAAAAATCTAAGCACATACAAAGGCGATACCATTTGATTAGAGAGATCATTGGGAGAGGTGACGTTCAAGTGGAACGTGTAGACTCAGCAGATAATGTAGCAGACCCACTCACCAAACCCCTTAGTCAAAAGATGTTGGAAGGACATCTAGGAAGGATGGGCCTCAAATACATGGGCAATTGGCTCTAGGGAAAGTGGGAGATTGATAGAGTAGGTACCCGGGGCGCCAATTTTGGGCGCCATTTATTGTGTAATAAACTCTATAGAGACAATCTTTTCTAATGAATGAAGTCAATTATATTATGGCATTCTTTGTTCTTAAATTAATATATGCTTAGAACGAAGTCTCTTGAATCACACATGACTATGAGATATCATCGGACATCGGGAATGACGATGATGGAATATGTCTCCAAGGTCGTGATTCTTAAAAGGTTCCAAGTCCGAGATGAGTCTGTCAAGAAATAGGGATATTGACAAAGACTCAAAAGACTTACTTGTATACATAGTTCTTAGAGAACATGCCTCATTCCATAGGCATAGATGTGCACGAGGGTTCTCATTTGGATAATGAGTGAACTGAACAAGCCCGCCAGGAAATTCATAAAATGGTTATCAAATATGGAATTTCCTATAATCACGTAGTCAAAAGAGAAATCCTTTGGACCTGAGGTTCCATTGTCACTTTGAGCATAGTCGATTATACTTTGATTTATCTCATGATTCCATCGCGAGTCGTCATATGGGATATCTTGGGTATAATGTGATTATGTGTCAAAGTACATGAGAGACCAAGATGGGATCCATCACTGATTTAGCAAATCAAACGTTTCCTATGTAATTGCTTAAACGAATCGATTTAAGGAATCTTTGGCCAAAGTACGGCAATCCAAAGAGACGGAGTGTTTCCTCGTTTGGATTACATGAATCGATATCATGCAATAAGGGATACATAGTGATTGGGTCGTAAGAGTTTCGACTAAGCCATTACTCGAGATTCCAATCCAGGAAATATAATGGAAGGATCTTACTTATGCAAGGATCGTGGTTATGATAAGTCGAGGATCTTGAGTATCTTAACATCATTTGTGTCTTGGTCTTCGGGCCCCGTTGCTAGACAGTAACCTCGATTTGTAGGTACCACGATATTGTGGGAAATGATACATGGTCTGATTAAATCAAGGAGGATTTAATCTAGTACTTTCTAAATATAGAAAGGTACAATGACACTTTTGGAAAGTGTACTTACTACTGGAACATGAACAAGCCTAAGGGGTCACACACTTACTCCTGATGTTCCTGCTTAAAGGATATTATTAATCAACTTTGGAAGTTGATGTGAAATTAGAAAAGTCTAGTTCTTGCCTAAAGAGGAATATTAATTAATTGGTTGGAGATCAATTAATTACACTATTTAATTAATCAAGTAGGATTAATTAATTAATGGACTAAGTAAAGTTCAAGGGTTTTATTAAATTAGTAGAGGAAGTCGAAAATTAAATAAAATTAAAAAAATAAATGGAAATAATAATTAGAGTTGGACTTTAATTATTATGGAATATTTTAATTAAATGGTTGGACTATTTAATTAAATAAGGAGTCAAAAATTAAATCAAGTTGGAAATTTATTTTGGATTCCATGACTATGAGGGGGCGGCCATAGTGAACGAAAATTAGGAGGGGATTTAATTCCTCTCCAAGTCTTGATCAAGTTGGAATCAAGGTAATATTTGGGAGAGAGAAAGGGAACAAGTTAGCTTGAAAGCTGAGTTCCTTTTTTTTAGAAAACTCCTTAATTGAGTTTGACTAGGAATAGATGAAAGTCAAATCTTGGAGATTTGATTTCATCTTGACTTCCAAGTAAACTAAACCTAGGAGTCTCTCTATAAATATATGTGTTAAGAGAAACACACACACTTGAATTTTTGGAGTACCACATAGAAGAAAAGAAAGAAATTTTTGTCTTCTTGTTTTGCCAAAAATTCGCCCCTCACTATTTATTTCTTGACAAGGTTTTGCTCATGTGTTGAGATTAACCTTTCACAAATATTCCTACCTTCATATATTAAGCCTAGATTAGATCTAGAATAATTATATAGGCTAGCACCAAATATAATTATTGGGAACAAAACAGTGGTGTGGATACATCTTAGAGACGAGAGAATTGGATCGCTTAAAGATACAAAGGAACAAATCGACGTTTGGAATTTTCGAAGGAGGCCGACGGTTTCTAGGAGATTAGTTCAAGGGAGTATTTGTTCAGGTTGAAAAGATCAGAAACTTGTACGAGGGAAAAAGCGCGAAAGGTATTTCACGTAGTTAGTTTTTCTCGTTATTATTAGTTTGATTAAACCTGCCATTAATCCTTTTTCGGGGTAGGATTATTAAATTTTTTAAATTCCGCTGTGCTAACCTACCCCGGGGATTACCCAACCGAACAGTCTTCATGGGCGATTTTTCCATTTATGGAGACTCCTTTGATACATGATTAAAAAAATCTTACTCTCATCCTTAAGAAATGCATTGAAACTAACCTTGTTTTTAATTCGAAAAAATGCCATTTTATGTTCGAAGAGGGTATAGTTTTATGCCATGTGATTTCTTCTATGGGCATTGAGGTTGATAAATCTAAGATTGATGTTATTTCTTCTTTGCCTTAGCTTGCCATGGTGGGGGAAATTCGCTCTTTTTTTGGCCATGCAGGATTTTATAGGCGGTATATCGAGGATTTTTTGAAAATCTCCATGCTATTGTATCGACTTTTACAACAAGATGTGGCCTTTGATTTGGATATACGTGCAAAGTGGCATTTGATAAACTCAAAGAACTCCTTATTACCGTCCAGGTGATTATACCTACGAATTGGACATTACCGTTTGAGATCATGTGTGATGCGAGCAACTATGCCGTGGGCGCCATTTTTTGTCACAGGATCGGGAGAGTGGCTCATGTGATTTATTATGCCTTTTGGACCTTAAATGATGCTCAAGGGAATTATTCGACCATGGAGAAGGAGTTATTAGCCATTGTCTTTGTATTAGAGAAATTTCGGTCTTATTTGTTGGGCACTAAGGTTATCGTTTACTCCGATCATGCCGCCCTTCGATACTTGTTGGTGAAAAAGGAGACAAAACCGAGGTTAATATGGTGGATTCGCCTTTTGTAAGAATTTGACCTGGAGATCAAGGATAAGAAAGGAGCTGAGAATTTAGTTGCCGACCATCTTAGTCGGGTAGTCAAGGAGAATGATACAATTTTGTTGCAAGATTTCTTTCCCGATGAACAACTCTTTGGCATTTCTAGAGTCAATCCATGGTACGCTGTCACAGTCAACTACTTGGTCACTAAGACACTACCACAGGAGCTTTCCAAGGCTAAGAAAGACAAGATCAAGAGTGACACTCGTTTCTATGTTTGGGATAATCCTTATATTTGAAAACATTGCTCGGATAAAATCATACGAAGATGCATCCCCGAAACTGAATGTGAGTCTATCCTTACATTTTGTCACTCTAATGCATATAGAGGCCCTTTTGGTCCTAATAGAACCGCTAGGAATTCTTGAATGTGGATTCTTTTGGTCTTCTATTTTTCGTGATGCATACATGTTTTGTAAAGCTTGTACTCAATGTCAAATTACCGGAAAAGCTACCCGTAAGGATCAAATGCCACAAACTTCTATATTTATTTGTGAAATCTTTGATGTTTGGGGCATTGATTTTATGGGTCCATTCCCGAGTTCTTTTGGCATTTTGTACATTTTACCCGTTGTTGATTATGTGTCGAAATGGGTGGAAGCCAAGGCCACTCGAACTAATGATTCCAAGATGGTTGCAGATTTTGTCAAATCTCACATTTTTGCTAGGTTTGGCATACCCCGTGCTTTAATTAGTGATCGAGGAACTCATTTTTGCAATCAAAGCATTGAGGCGTTGCTCAAGAGATATGTCGTGAAACACAAGATTTCCACCGCTTACCATCCCCAGATCTGTTAGGTATATGCTCTTAATGCCAATGGAGGAGTTAGATAGAGAAGGGCATTTAAGTTATGTTGTACAAACCGTTATATTCTATTTATAGAATAAGGCAATTGGTTTTGTTCATGTAAAATTATTTGGCATTTAAGTGTGTTGAACAAATAAGTTCTTGAGATTTGAAGATGGACTTTCCACCTCTTATGGATAAGAGGAGGCATTGGAAGAGTCAAGTACTTAATCTCTTAAAATGATAGTTCGCGAGTTAAGAAATTTTAACTGGGCATTAAAATTCAACTCGTATGATACCAGCTTTGACAAGGAAGTGCCAATCGAACACTGATTAGATAGTGGGAGTTGGTGTCATGAATATAGTTAATGGAATTAACATATTTGAACTCGACTCGCATTAATTTGATCACATGGGTATTTACTCTTTGACAGTCAATGATTGGGATTAAGATTGCGATAGTATGTGTGGACTTTAGACCTGAGGAGTTATTTACAGTGTGCTTGTAGTGTTGGATATGTTATCAGAGTAGTTATACCCGTATCACCTGATAGGTGGGGTCGACCTCGAAGTACGATTCAACTATTGCATTCGACATTGTAAGATAATTGCCAATACGGGATTCACCGTCTCGATAGTAAACGAGTATGTGACCTGTACGATTATAAGTACTTGAAATTATAAGTCTTTGGCCAAAACATATAAACTAGCTCATGATGGTCACTGAGGGTAGTTTGGTAATTTCACATTATTATGATTCCAAAGTACAGTATCAAGTTCTATAAGTTTGACGTACCATGGCTCTTACTTGATCGGGTCATGTCGGTGAAGAGTTTATATGCATATGGTATTCGTTATCAAGGTTCGTGATGACGTATTCATCTTACTTTCAATTGAGCTACGATTTGGTTCCACGGTGCTGCCTAGGTGACAACCTTATCCTTTGGAGTCCTCCCATTGCCAATTGAATCGAGCCTAGAGAGTTGCGCTATGTGAAGAAAAGGAATGATTTTCTATGCTAAGAGTATTTTGGTAAATTCACATTAGATGTGAATGACTAACGAAATGGATGTCATGATTTAATTAAAGATATTTAATTAGATTAAATAAATTAATTAAATCCTTTAATCCATAAGTTAAATTAATTGGAAATTAATTTTTAGGTTGAATTAAATTAATTGGATTAATTTTAATTAGATTAAAGTAATTAATTAAAAGTCAATTGGATTGGACTTGGATGTAATTACACATGGGCTAAGATAGAACGAAGCACGAAAGCCCATTCCCCATAGGGCTAGCGAGCCGCCCCTCACTTATTGGATTAGGGGTTCTGTTTACTTGGTGTAAATTGTTAGTCAATGTCAGAATTCTACACAAGTCATAATTCTGAATTTGACTTTGAGCAAAAAAAAAAAAAAAAAAAAAACAAAACTATAGCAAAAGAAATGAAAAATTCCCTCCCTCTCTCTCCAACTAGCCGCCGCTGCCGCCATTATTGTCGAGGAGGAGATTGGAGCTATTTTGGAGATTTTTCTTCCATGTGATATCTAGAGGTAGGATTCCCGGGGATTGCTACTATCATCAAACCAATATGAATCAATTCACGCTTCAAGAGGTAAATTGTTTATCTCTTTTTATTGTCAAGAAATCAACAATGAATCGAATTGATTCATGGTTTGGGAATTGTTTTTGTCCGCTGCGTTTTTACTCAAACAATTCCCAACAAGATCAATGGTCAAGCTGATCTCCAATCGGGAGATAAAGTTGATTCTTGAGAAAACGGTTAATCCGAATAGAAAAGACTGGAGTACTCGACTTGATGACGAATTATGGGCGTATAGACAGCTTATAAAACACCAATTGGAATGTTTTCGTACTATCTCATCTGTGGAAAACCGTGTCATCTTCCGATGGAATTGGAGCACAAGGTTTTTTGGGCTATTAAGCAATGTAATATGAAGGATAGAAAGTTGCAAATTCAAGAATTGGAGGAACTTCACAATGAGGCCTATGAAAACTCTGCCATTTACAAGGAAAAAATGAAGGCTCTTCATGACAAGATGATTTCAAGGAAGCACTTCGTCGTTGGTCAAAAAGTGCTCTTTTATAATTCGAGGCTTCGTCTATCTCTGGGTAAATTACGCTAAAGATGGAGTTGCTCATTTATGGTTCTCCAAGTCTTTCCTCATGGGGTGGTTGAAATTCAAAGCCTCGATACGATAAAGATCTTCAAGGTACGACATGACCATTTGAAGCCTTACTATGAGGGATTTCAAGTTTATGATGCCCTGAGGGAGACTATTACTTTGGAAAACTTTCCTTCATCCATTTAAGCCATGTGGTAATGTCGAGTCAACGACTTAAAATAAAGGCCCTCCTTGCGAGGCAACCCAAATTTTTAGCTTTCTTTTCATTTTTCCTTTCATTTTGTGTTCGCTTTGTTTTTGTTGTGCTTTGATCTTTTGTTTTCGTGCTTTGCTCTCGAGGTTTTGGGCATGTTATTCAATGTGCATTGGACGTTTGAAGCGCTGGGATGAAATCGGGGTCGATTTGGGTAACATATACGAGTTGGGACAAGTTGGGTCTAGGCGAGATGTGCAAAACCCACACTACTCATGCTGGACCAAGCATTATTGCTCACCCCAGCGCAAGAGTGCGAGTCTTGCACTGCTCGGGCAAGAGAGAGTTGAAAGGCTCACTCCAACGACACACACTCCTGGTGCTGGGGCAAGCTCTTCGGCTCCGGCCGTCCTTCTCTTTCTTTTTTCCCCTTTTTCCCTCACACCCGACACACACCAAGCCCTCCTCTCCCTCATTTCACTCTTCTCCCTTACTCTTACACAACTCCTTCTCACATTTTCACAACTCTTCACCTCACTTTCAATTTTCCACCACATCTTGTTAGGAATTTCATGTTAGATGTTTTGATGATGACAATTAGGATTCCATGTTAGACCCCAAGAAATGTAAAGTACAAAAGCTTTCGTAGTACAAATGTATAAGCGCCTGAAAGCTCGTGTTTTTATACTAGGCTTGTATTTTTATCTTTATAGAGTTTAGACTAAGAATGTGATACTAAATCACTAGAAGAATTCTGTGTGAGTCTACCAAGTGATGAAGTTGAAGATCAAGCGTCTGAAGGAACAGTAAAGATAAAGATTAGTCTCAAGCGTCTGTCAAACGCTAAAAGACTATCCCAGGTTACGAACTCAGCGCTCAAGATTTGTTATGGACCTTAGACCAAGTACTTAACACTAAGTCAATGATAGAATTCTGAGTGAGTCTATCAAAGATAAAGTGAAAGGTCAAGCGTCTAAAAATCGGGCAAAGATTGTGACCTTTCTCAAGCGTCTGATTAACAAAGAAGACTACCTTCAAAAAGCCTAAACTCCAAAGGCTCAAGCGTCTAGTTCTCCATGCGTAACCTGAAGATTCAAATCCAAGTTATCAAAGATGCATGAATCAACGGAAATTATTCCCAAACGGAAATAAGACAAGATGCATCAAAAGCTGGATAAGTGCTATTAAAATATAAGCACTACAACTTATGGGCAAGCCATATCCTTGACTGAGACTGTCAGATTTATGAAACCAAGACCATGCCTAACCAATTAAATACACCCAAAGTTAGGATTGTCAGAACTCATGGAATGTTTAGGGAAACGAGATTCCAATCATGTCCAACGGACAAAATCTCAAAACAACCTATAAATAACCTTTTCAGCAAAAGTGACAAACACACACATAGATAAACATCTGGACGTAAAAAACAAGAAAAGGGTCCAAAACTTTGCTGAATTTATTTGAGAGAAAAAACTTATAAACTCCAGAGCCGAAATCGTTTAAGCTTCTCAAATACATTCCTAGACAGTGACCCATATTTCAAACCTCTTTTTAAGAAGAACCTACACTACTATTGAGATATCTCCAAGTTGTTTGAACTTTCCAAAAACAAACAAACCCGTGACCAAAACCATCAATACCTTTCATCTGAGTGAGAAAGCTTGTTGACTTACAAGCAATATTTTTGTGTAAAAGAAGCTTGTGGAAGAAGATCTCTATTGGAGCTGAAATCTGTGTGACCAAGGAGTTCTGAGATCAAGCGTAACTTGCACCATTTCTGAGTGAAAGAAGCAAGGGGATAAAAGGTCTTTAGTGGAGCTGAAATCTGTGTGACCAAGGAGTTCCGAGATCATATCCAATCTCCCTCTATTTTGTAGAAGTCTCTGTGTGACTCTTCGATAATCATCATAGTGGAAAACCTCCCTGATAAAAGGAGAAGAAGGACGTAGCTGGGATTACATCACCCAGTGAACCTTATAAATATCCTGTGTCATTTACTGCTTTAACTATTTACTGTTTTATTGCTTTACTATTCATATTGCATATACTTTGATAAAGTTTTAGAACAACTAAGCGACTACTTTTGATTAACAAATCAAACGCTAAGCTATAAAATACTTCCGCTGTGCTAACCCTGATTTAGTGACTAAACTCTGCCCTACTTTGGTAAGCGTTGAAATCACCAAGTCTAAGTTAACTTTTCCCAAGCGCTTGAAACTAGCGCTTAAGTCATTATCTCTTAAGCGCCGCACCCAGCGCTCAAAGCTTTCCGAGCGTTCAAATACTTCAAAGTGATACGAATTTTTAGAAACCCAAAAAGACTTTAGGGTCTATTCAACCCCCCCCCCTTCTAGACCCTTAACATATACCACTTGGGACCAACAAGTGGTATCAGAGCGGTTGAAGTTGAAACCTAAGCGTTTCCAAGCGTAACTGCTTGTTCAGATCCATTTTTTTTTTAAAAAATATATAGTCGCTTTAAAATTACTTTAAATTTTTCATGGCATTCTCTAAAGTTCCCAAGTTGACCGAGTCAAATTATGATTCATGGAAGGTCAAAGCGTTTACTTATTTGTGTTCATGTGATGATGAAATGTGTGATATCATTTCAGATGGGCCAATCAAAATATACAAAGTTATCACCAGAGTGCCCGAAGCCACAGAAGAAACACATGACGGTTATGTGGAGAAGCCTAAACAAGAATGGTCCACCGATGAGCGTCGACGAGCCAATCTAGACAATGTCGGTCGGAATGCGTTATACACAGCCATTGGTGACAATGACAACTTATTCAACAAAATCAAATCATGCAATACAACTAAAGAAATTTGGGATAAGTTGGCTACTATTTGTGGTGGCTCAGCACAAATCAAGGAAAACAAATTATCAATTGCCAAAGAAAAATTCAACGGCTTCAAGATGTTATCCAATGAGACACTAGAACAATTAGACATGAGATTTACAACTCTTGTCACAGAATTAACATCTTTGGGCATGGAACTACAAAATCGGGAAATGGTCGTCAAAATCTTCAGAAGTCTCCCGAGTAGATTCCTTATGAAAACAACTGCAATGAGAGAATCAAACAATCTGGATAGTCTAACTCCAGAAGATGCTTTTTCAGAACTTAAGGCATTTGAGTTTGAGTTGAATACGGCCAGCGATGCAGTGAGCAGTCCAGTAATTGAATCTGGAGCGCTAATGGCATCAATCAAAGGAAAATCCAGTAGTAAAGGAAATGCTTCAGATATAAGTGAGGAAGAAGAACTAGAGCTTCTAAACAGATTCAGAAAGTTCTTGAAATATGAGAAGAAAGGAAACAGTCCTAAACATCCAGGACAAAATTCATATCAAGCGCCTGTTCAAAATCTACAACAATATCAAACGCCTCACTATCCTGCACCTTCCTCTCCAGCGCCAATTCAGCATCAAGCGTCTTCTCAACAAGACCTCTCAGCGCCAGTGGTTCCAAAACCACGATTTGCAAGATTAACAAATGAACAAAAGATGAAAACAAATCTTTGTTATAATTGCAGGAAACCAGGGCATTTCCAAGTTAATTGTCCATATCCGAATATGTCTAAACCTACAAAGCAAGACCAAGCACAGAAGTCAATTCAGGAATAATCTAAGGCAACAAGGATTGCTAGCAGAATCAGAACCATTTTACACTCCTGAAGAGGACTTGGAATCATCAGATGAAAGCAGTGATGATGAGCCTTCAAGCGACTCAGCATTCATTTGTCTTATGGCAAGAGATGATGAAGAGTCTGACGATTCGCTATCTGAGGTAACCACTGAATTATGTCATCCCCTTTCTTATGATGAATTAATTGACAAAGTAAAAGAATATTATAATGATTGTCAAGAAGCCGCAAAAATATTTCAAAATCACCTTTACATCATCTCAGCGCTCAAGAGCGACAAAGTGACGCTCAAAGCAAAGTTGCAAATTCAGCAACAGTGCATTGAGAAGAACCAATCGCTTGAGAGTGAAATTATTCAATTAAAATGTGATATTGATATAATAGTCAAGAGAGAAGCTGAATTGATCGCTAAACTTGCTAAATCAGAGCAGCTTATCTCATCATTATCAAAAGCTTCTAGAACACTAGATAATGTGACTGAAGTAACTAGAGCATTTGGTGAAAAGATCGGTTTAGTTTGTGATAAATCTGGTCACAAAACCAAAGCGTCTGTGGTTATATCAACTAACAGAGGAAAAGGTGTAACCTTTGTTGAAGAAAGCTCAAACAGACAAACGCTGAATGAGACTCAGAATATTGGTATGAGATCAAATGAAAAAACTAACACTGGCTCAGTCAAAAGAAAGACCAAAGTAAATGATCTACAAAAGAAAGTATATCCAAGCGCTCGAAGGGCTAAGGAAAAACCTTCTACAAGTAAATCAAACGCTAAGCGTCTAGCACCAAAAGTGCATCCTAAGCCAATATCAAGGAAATACCAATGTCAATATCCGCAAAGATCTAGATCATATTATCGAAACTATGATAACCATGATTATGATTGTGATTATTGCTATTATAAAGGATATTACCATACACCTAAAGAGCACACACAACACAAACCGAAACCCAAAAAGGCCAATCTTCCCAAAATGAAGACAAGGCAAATGTGGGTTCCGAAGATTCTAATTCAGACTAACGTTACTAACAAAGAAGGACCCAAAACAAAATGGGTACCTAAGAAGAATTAGAACTGCCCTTTGAATGCAGGTACCTAGAGCCAACACCGATACCTCAAATTGGTACATAGATAGTGGGTCGTCGAGACATATGACTGGATCAAAGGATCTCTTGATCAACTATCGTGCAACCAATGGTCCTCAAGTTATATTCGGTGATAATTCTAAAGGTAAAACTAAAGGTATAGGTATCATGCATAGGGGGAACATCATGATCAATGATGTATACTATGTTGAGGGTCTTAAACATACTCTCCTAAGCATAAGTCAATTTTGTGATAAAGGCTTTGAAATTAAATTTTCTAGTGACTTGTGCGAGATAATCGACGTTAAGACAGGATCTACTAAATTAAAAGGAAAAAGAACAAACAATGTATACTTAGTAGATTGGGATTCAACATTAGATAACAACCTTACATGTTTCGTAGCTAAGAATCAAAATGAATTGGGTTGGTAACTTTAAGGCAATCTCTCAATTAATATCGCTAAATCTTGTAGAGGGATTACCTAGGGGTTCCTTTAATAAAGATCGCTTATGTGATGCTTGTCAAATGGGTAAGCAAGTTAAATCATCTTTTAAGAAGAAGCTTCATCTATCGACCTCTCGAATACTTGAATTACTACATTTAGATTTGTTTGGTCCTATTCAAATCATGAGCGTTAGTGGTAAAAAGTATTCACTAGTAATAGTTGATGATTTCTCACGCTATACATGGGTAGAATTTTTAGCATCTAAAGATGAAACTAGTGCCAAGCTCACCTCTCTAATTCGTCAACTACAAAACTCAAAAGATCTTAAAGTAACAAGAATTAGAAGTGATAGAGGAACTGAATTTACTAACCATATTGTTGAGAAATTTTGCAAAGACTTTGGATTACTTCATGAGTATTCAGCGCCTAGAACACCTCAACAAAATGGAGTTGCCGAGCGATGGAACAGAACGCTTAAAGAAGCCGCTAGGACTATGTTAGCCGAGTCTAAGCTGCCTCAAAGGTTTTGGGCCGAAGCTATCAATACTGCTTGCTACACTCAGAACCGGTGTATGATCAACAAGCAACATGAAAAGACTCCATATGAGTTATGGAAGGGACGTAAGCCGAATGTTTCATACTTTCATGTATTTGGTTCAAAATGTTTCATTCATAAGAATGGATGCCAAAGCCTAAAGACATTTGATCCTAAAGCAGATAAAGGAATCTTTCTAGGCTACGCCAAAAATGGAAAGAGCTTTCGCATCTTAAATAAGATCAAGTCGAAGAATGAAGAATCCATTCGTGTTGTGTTTGATGATGCTAACCAAGAACCGAGTAAGGTTAATTTTAATGATGCAGGAATTGAAGATTTATCTCAACAAGCGTCACAAATCAATCTTTATGATGATAGTGATATTGATGAAGATAATGAAATCATTGTACCTAATCCTAAGATTACTCGTAAAGATATCAACGATGATATTGCAAGAAACGCTGATGATCATGAAGGGAATGTTAGGTACAATAAATGAGGCCATGTTTGCAAGCTTCCTATCTCAAATGGAACCAAAGAAAGTGGATGAAGCGCTTAACGATCCAAGTTGGATTGAAGCCATGTAAGAAGAGCTAAATCAGTTTGAAAGAAATAAGGTATGGAGGCTAGTACCAAGGCCAACTCACCAAGGAGTTATTGGGACTAGATGGGTTTATAGAAAGAAAATGGATGAGTATGGTACTGTAATTAGAAACAAAGCTAGACTTGTAGCACAAGGATACTGTCAAGAAGAGGGTATCGACTTCGATGAGACATACGCTCCTGTCGCTCGTCTTGAAGCTATTCGGATGTTTCTAGCGTTTGCAGCATTTAACAAATTTACAGTGTATCAAATGGACGTAAAGAGTGCATTTCTGAATGGTAAACTCCAAGAAGAAGTATACGTGGAGCAACCACCAGGATTCATCAACAACCATGGGAAGAGTATGGTCTACAAATTGGACAAGGCACTTTATGGTCTTAAACAAGCACCAAGAGCATGATGCAGATTTTGCAGGATGCAAAATAGATAGAAAAAGTACTAGTGGTATATGTCAATTTCTAGGTGATAGACTAATTTCATGGCATAGTAAAAAGCAACAATCCATCGCTACTTCCACCACCGAAGCTGAGTATGTAGCCGCTGGAAGCTGTTGTGAATAGATCCTTTGGATGAGGCAACAACTTAGAGACTATGGAGTAGTCTTAAGTCCAACTCCTATCCATTGTGACAATCAAAGCGCCTTAGCGATGACTCAAAATCCAGTTCTTCACTCTAGAACCAAACACATTGACATCCGCTATCACTTTCTACGTGACCACGTTCAAAAGAAAGATATCTTCATGCACTTCATTGGTACAGAAAAGCAACTGGCAGATATCTTCACCAAAGCGCTCAACGAACAAAGTTTCCTCACTTTAAGAAGTGAACTAAGTATGATTGATCTAAATGCTTAATCATTCGAAACATCATACTTTTGTTAGGCATGAAATTTAGGGGGAATTCAATTTATTTTATGTAATTTATAGGGAACCTACATAGGGGGAACCTTAAAAGAACTAACTATATTTAAGTGAATATGACCAAAAATGTTTTTCCTTGCATCGGTCATACGCACTTAGCATCATACACTTAAATCATTCGGACGCTTATTACACAAATCTTTCTTAGTGTCTGTGCTACTTTCAAAACACTAAACGCTTAAGCTTATTCCCAGTCAAGCGCTTAGTAAAATGTATTTCAAATGAAGCGTACCTTACCCGACGCTAAACAAAAATTAATGGATTAGTCAATCAATGCAATTAATGCTGACTTGACATCTCTTATTTTTGTTCAAGAAAACCCAAGGGTACTCATTGTTTCTTTAAAAAGTTGGTTCAGCTTATGTACACGTGTAAATACACTCACCATGTATTCTGGGCGAGTACATCTAACGCTAAATATTTTAAAATTATACTCTAAAGTAAACATTGACACCAACAGTATGTTGTCATTTATCGAAACCAGTGTGAGAAAAATATTCCATCTTCACATATAAATGTTAAACATTTCATTATTTCACACAAGCGTCAAAAGATTGTAAACAATGTGCTTGAACGCTCAAGCATACAAAGGGATTTGGGAAGAATTTCAAATTTGTCGAGCATCAATATAAAACATCCTTGCAAATAATAAAGTATGACGAGCGTCAAATTTCTGATAAAGCAAAATCATATCTACACGCTCCAAATAATCAAAAATTGGTGGGCACTTACATAGTTCTTCAAAATGATGGCTCTCAAACAGTCTGTAATGGTATACGTGTCAACATTTCACATGCGCGTGTATCACACTTAAACTCTGAATCGTCTTATTTCAAATCTCTACTCGGACTTCAAAAAAATTATATGTGAGAGTTACCAAATGTAACCGTGCCTACCTTTTAAAATTCACGTCCACAGTTATCTTGCTCAAAGGCTGAGATCTAATTGATTTCCACGTGTCAAAATCCTAACAAAGAGAGAAAACACAAATTCAAAACTATGTTGCTAAAAACTAATTTTGTGCAGAAAAGAACCCATTTCTACTCAAACTCTTTGCAAAAATCTCTCTCTCTCTAAAAGCAAAAATCTCTCAATCACTCTTTATCAAAAATGGCACCCAAGAAATCTCCTGCTGCTTCTACTGACAAAGTATTCAAGGTAACTGAGGGTCTCGTGGTGGACTGGAAGTTCTTATACGAACATAACCAAATTGACCTATCGGAGATGATGGACTCTGTTGCCGAGGCTGGGCTCCAGAAGTTCCTAACCAGATATTCATACATCTTTCCTGGTGAAGTCGATCACTTCTGGAGAAATGCTAAACTGTCAGAAGACGAGACTTCCATCTCTTGTCTATTTCCTATCTCCAAGAAAGAATCCAAGTCATTCACTCTTTCTGCCACCACAATCGCTCATAACTTCACCCTACTGAACGAAGGAGCAACCTTGGACACCATCAGTGACGAACAAATTGAAGAAGTATGGGTTAGAATCCGAGCGTATGATGACGTTCCGTACAAACAGTACTTCGAAAAGAAAGATATCGTCAACAGATATCTTGTCTTGGCTGATTTCTGCAGCAAAAACATTGAATGCAGAGTGGGCACTTTTGACAAGATTAACCCGTTGCAATTTCGCATGATGACCGCCATCCTGCTAAACATCAAAATTAACTGGAGCGCCTATGTGTTCAGCAGATTCAAGGACTGTCTGCGTACTTCAAACAAACCTTACGGTTTAGTTCTCAGTGACCTGCTCTTCAGAGCAGAATGTACATCTTCGGCTGGATTTACTGTGGCCAAACACAAATTTTATGGGCCAAGAATCATTCAGAATCTTTTTAACCCACCAAAGATCGAAGGTGCGGCCAGACCTCTCTCTGAGCGCCAAGTTGTGCGTGAAGCGTCAGACGAGGAGGCTGAGCGTCCAGCTCCAGAGGAAGCTAAGCGTTCCACTCCAAAGCAAGCCGTGAAACGCCCGGCTGTTATCAAAAAGAGGGCTACACAAAAGTCCAAGGCTCAACCTATTCCATCTCCTCCACAGGATGATGAAGCTACGGATGACGATGAAGAAGACAAGATTCCTCTCGTAAGCCGAAGAAAACTGGAAAAAGTACTTAAAAACATAGACTTCGAAGAACCTAATGTTGCACCCACTCAAGCGCCACCGGTTGAAAAGGTGAACGTGAAGCGTATCTTCAAGAAATGCAGAGGACTACGCAAGCGTCAAGTCGATGTTACTCCTCCAGAGCCTAAGACTACTGAGCCAAGCGCTCAAGCTACTATTGCTGTTGAGACTAGCTCTCAGGGTAAGTTTATTTCTTCCCACAGCAGTTTCTTACCTACTTATGTAGAAGATCCTCCCCTTATAGAGGATATCTGTTATACAGCTCTTCCTCTAGCCGTTGTTCAAGCGCCCAGTGATGTCCATCTGGATGTCGATATGACAGATGTTGTCGCCATCGCTCATGCAGCCGCCACAGAACCTGCCGGCTTAGAGCTTGATGAACCTGATGTTCCAGAGGTTCCACTACTACTCACTCTCCCATCTACAACCGAGGCACGCTCAGTCGATCAGAGCGACGCTGACGAAATTATCATTCACCGAAACTTCTTTCAGCTGGATCCTCTAAAGACAATTGATCACTCAGTTGACTATCTACCCCCAGCGCCCGAAGAAGACTTCTTTCCTACCGGATATAATGAAGACAGTCTTATAAATGCGGAGAATGATATCGTCAAACTTATTAAGTTTGATCTCACTGTCCGAGATACCTTGCTCACCTCAGCGCCCCCGCGACAGGTTCAAGAAAGAAAGACCCCAAGAGCAGATGTTGATTTGGCCTATTATCGAGAGTCCGGGCACAGCAAACCAACTGGTCTTGCTCTCAGAGATTTCAACATACGAATCTATGACCGTGCTTATGGACTCATCAATCCCACTGAGAAGCTCTTAAACAGAGAAGGCTACTCTCACTCCTCAACTCTCGTCAACAGTCCTGCAAATATGTTTTCAGCTAATCCGCTCCGTTTATGGATGAATAAAGGTGTACATGTCGGAGACCGTCCAGCGTCTATCCTTGATATGATTCAGACAGATGCTGTTGCTTATTTTGATAGCGTTTGGAACGCTAATTATGAACCAGCCAAGCATCGCTTTGAGGCAATCCGAGATATTCACCAGCAAGGATTTCGAGCTATCCTTAATGCAGGGACTGAGTACTGCATGACTGAAGTGAATTGGGCTGAAGCGTATGTTGGGAGCAAATACAAATTCGAAGAGTTGGTCAGTGATCCTCATCTCTTCAGCGCCTGTATACATGATAAGAAGCGAAAATTTGCTCAATATTGCTTACAGAAGCGTCAAAGGAGAATTGGGTCCGTATTGAGGCTGCCTCTGATTCGTCAACACACTGAGCAGTCCTTACGCGTAGCGTTGCACAGATTTGCAAACACTCCTCTACGATTTGACACTCAAGCGTCTTCCAGCGACAGTTCGTCACCATCTTGCCTGAATTTCACTTCAAGTGACTGTGACGACAACTTTCGACTAATGATCAAGCTCATGACTCCCCTCGCTCACTTTGACAGAGTCTTCACAGCCAACCTGCGCTCATGGAATGGATCCCGGATAAACTCCTTCACCGGCTATCCACTCCTTCCCTCCATCCGACAGGAAGTTCATAGTCACTATGACTTCGTCTTATCTTCAATGGAAAGAAACCAAGCGCTTGCTCAAGCTGTCTACCCATATTTGGAAGAATACTACACAAGTTATGTTCCTGAATCTCAGAAACTCAACGCTCTTCCAACGGATAGGCTGATTGGCTTTTCTCAACATTACTGCTCCGATGCTATCTTTTCCATCAGCCGAGCGCCTTCCAGAATCTTTCCCAATCACGTATTGGATATCCTTGGGCCAATGTACATTAGGGCCATGGATAGTCCACTTCACACCTTCATTCAAGGTACTTACCTTCCTACTCTACACTTGAATGAACTTCTACAGAGTGCTACATATCCATATGCAGATGAGCCATTTGCCGGCATGAACTTCAACTTTACGGACTTTAGCCGTATTGAATCAGTCATTGTTGAAGCGCCAATTGAAAGGATAGATGCACTGCCAGCGTCACCCATTGCCGAAGCGCCTGTTGAAAGGTTGCATGTCTCGCCAGCTCCCATTATTGTTGAGGACTCCACAGATCAACCTCAAGCGCCTATTCCTGTTGACAGTCCATCTGGTTCTGACTCTATTGCTTCCACAAAGTCTATTATTGACCCGGAGCTTCAAGGGATCGTGTTTGACCCTGCTATCAACTCCCAATGGAATCACTCAAACACACGTCTCGCTTCAAGCTTCCCGTTAATCCTGCGATTTCTTCTGCTCAAGCGACCATGACTGAAGGCTTTAAGAAATTTCAGCAAATGGCTGACGCTACTCAGGCGAGTCACCTGGCCTTGAAAGAAGACATTATCAACCGCTTCACTACTCTAGAGACCTCTCTGACAGACGCTACTCAAGCCCACCTCCAGGTCATGAAAGAACATTTCGATCAGCGTCTTAACACTCTTGAGGCCTCTGTCGCTCAGATTGCTACTCAAATCAGTCTCATTACTCAGCATTCTATGCCGACTGATGATGGCAATAAGGGGGAAGAGAAGAAGAAATGGGAGAAGAGGAAAACTTCAACATCAAGCACTCAAGATCCTCCTCCGCCGCCCAAGCGTCAACATACTCCCACTCCTCCTCCTATACAAAATAAAGAGCAAGATCCCTATCCATCTTGGGTAACCACTTTTGCCCCTACTGGAGCGCCCAGTAAAAGAGAAACTCCAAGAGCGCTCTATCCAGATCTTCCAGTACCTTCCAGAGCACTGCTTGAGCAGTTTGACATCCCTCTTTCCAGAGCGTCCATTCCAGAACCTACCAATCCAGAAAAAGTAGTTGCGGAAAGGAAGAAGTCTGATCTAAATCGAACCTTCAGAATCTGCTTAAGGTATATGGGTATTGACCCAGATGAATGGGATAAGCATTACGTCGCTTTCAAACAAAAGCAAGTAGATGAAAACAAGTATATAATCAATAAAGATCATGATGTGATGATGACATTAGAAGATCAAATAACTGAGGCAATCCGCGCAGAAATGACCAAGAGATACAAGATCAAGTCACGATCTTGATTGTACTTCTGCTTTTCTTGCTTTCATCTCTTCCTTATTTCAGTTGTAAAAATGCATGTACCTTCAATGATATATATAATGCATTTTTCAGCTGAAACACCTCGTTGAAGCTCAACTAACCTTAACTAACTTACTAACCAAGGCTAACTATTATTTTTTGCCGTCTAACTTTTGAATTATAAAAGAGTAAGTATTGCCATCATCAAAAAGGGGAAAATTGTTAAGAATTTCATGTTAGATGTTTTGATGATGACAATTAGGATTCCATGTTAGACCCCAAGAAATGTAAAGTATAAAAGCTTTCGTAGAACAAATGTATAAGCGCCTGAAAGCTCGTGTTTTTATACTAGGCTTGTATTTTTATCTTTATAGAGTTTAGACTAAGAATGTGATACTAAATCACTAGAAGAATTCTGTGTGAGTCTACCAAGTGATGAAGTTGAAGATCAAGCGTCTGAAGGAACAATAAAGATAAAGATTAGTCTCAAGCGTCCGTCAAATGCTAAAAGACTATCCCAGGTTACGAACTCAGCGCTCAAGATTTGTTATGGACCTTAGACCAAGTACTTAACACTAAGTCAATGATAAAATTCTGAGTGAGTCTATCAAAGATAAAGTGAAAGGTCAAGCGTCTAAAAATCGGGCAAAGATTGTGACCTTTCTCAAGCGTCTGATTAAGAAAGAAGGCTACCTTCAAAAAGCCTAAACTCCAAAGGCTCAAGCGTCTAGTTCTCCAAGCGTAACCTGAAGATTCAAATCCAAGTTATCAATGATGCATGAATCAACGGAAATTATTCCCAAACGGAAATAAGACAAGATGTATCAAAAGCTGGATAAGTGCTATTAAAATATAAGCACTACAACTTATGGGCAAGCCATATCCTTGACCGAGACTGTCAGATTTATGAAACCAAGACCATGCCTAACCAATTAAATATACCCAAAGTTAGGATTGTCAGAACTCATGGAATGTTTAGGGAAACGAGATTCCAACCATGTCCAACGGACAAAATCTCAAAACAACCTATAAATAACCTTTTCAGCAAAAGTGACAAACACACACATAGATAAACATCTGGACGTAAAAAACAAGAAAAGGGTCCAAAACTTTGCTGAATTTATTTGAGAGAAAAAGCTTATAAACTCCAGAGCCGAAATCCTTTAAGCTTCTCAAATACATTCCTAGACAGTCACCCATATTTCAAACTTCTTTTTAAGAAGAACCTACACTACTATTGAGATATCTCCAAGTTGTTTGAACTTTCCAAAAACAAACAAACCCGTGACCAAAACCATCAACACCTTTCATCTGAGTGAGAAAGCTTGTTGACTTACAAGCAATATTTTTGTGTAAAAGAAGCTTGTGGAAGAAGATCCCTATTGGAGCTGAAATCTGTGTGACCAAGGAGTTCCGAGATCAAACGTATCTTGCACCATTTCTGAGTGAAAGAAGCAAGGGGATAGAAGGTCTTTAGTGGAGCTGAAATCTGTGTGACCAAGGAGTTCCGAGATCATATCCAATCTCCCTCTATTTTGTAGAAGTCTCTGTGTGACTCTTCGATAATCATCATAGTGGAAAACCTCCCTGATAAAAGGAAAAGAAGGACGTAGCTGGGATTACATCACCCAGTGAACCTTATAAATATCCTGTGTCATTTACTGCTTTAACTATTTACTATTTTATTGCTTTACTATTCATATTGCATATACTTTGATAAAGTTTTAAAACAACTAAGCGACTACTTTTGATTAACAAATCGAACGCTAAGCTATAAAATACTTCCGTTGTGCTAACCCTGATTTAGTGACTAAACTCTGCCCTACTTTGGTAAGCGTTGAAATCACCAAGTCTAAGTTAACTTTTCCCAAGTGCCTGAAATTAGCGCTTAAGTCATTATCTCTCAAGCGCCACACCCAGCGCTTAAAGCTTTCCGAGCGTTCAAATACTTCAAAGTGATACGAATTTTTAGAAACCCAAAAAGACTTCAGGGTATATTCAACCCCCCCCCCCCCTTCTAGACCCTTAACATATACCACTTGGGACCAACACATCTCATTCATAGTTCTCTCTTTTTCCACCCACATTATCATTCTCAAATAACATTTCACCAGGCATTGAAGGAATTTTGCAAAATTTCAAGTTTTTTCACCTCACACACCCGGTGTTCGATAAATTGCCTCGCTTAAAGTAAGTGTTCTATTTGCTTCTTCTCTGAATTAGGTGCTCTTTATACTTATTTATTAATATCCTAAACCATTCCTATGACATGAAAGTTGCATTTAGCTCGAATTTCGCTTGACATTGGGTTTATTTATTTTTGTGTAGGATAGGTGATTTAGCTTGTTTGTGACAAGTTGGTGTGAGCTTTTTGTCATCATTGGTGTTTGCGGTGCTATATTTTGAAGTTGTTGGGTGTGATTTGAGATTGTAAGTTACCTTGTTTGTGGTCCCATTGTGGTTTATTTGGGTTGGTGTGGTGTCGTGTAGGTTGGGTGTGGTGTGGTGTAACTTGAGTTTGCCATGCCTCGTAAAAAATCTAAACTACCGAGGCATCCACATCTTCCACAACTAAACTTAGCAGAGTTTGACCGTTGCTGTTGACCGTACCTCTCATATCATCGCTTCTAGAAAATGGAAGGCATTCGTTGAGCAATCCCAACTTGCGATTCTTCCACTTGTTCGAGAATTCCTTGCAAACGTTCTGGATCATTCGCATTATCAAGTGAAGGTTAGAGCATCGATGTTCCATTCCCGGACAAAACTATTGTCAAGCATTGTTCGGTGCAGTACATCCCAAATGATGACTATCATATTTGGCAACCCCAAGGTGATGAATGGGATACTATTCAGACTACTTTGTGCACCCGCAAAACGTAATGGACAATCAAGAATAACCGCTTTCACTCTCTCACCTATAACATGCTAAAGAAAGCTATGGTTTCATTTCATCGCCGCTCGTATTATGCTGACAACGGACATGAGTGTCATAATGGTGGATCGAGCTTGCTTGTTATATGCCATATGGACGGACAAGTCCATCAATGTGGCCCAAATTGTCGAAAAGAAAATCTTAGAATATGACGATCGCATACTACGGGGTTATTCTTTCCACCATTGATTGCCAAGCTTTGTTTGGCCAAAAGGTCCCGGTAGAAGACTATGAAGAGTGTAAAAAGCCAATGCTACTGCTCGACGATCAAAAGTATATTACTTTTGCGGACCCGGGGAATCCACCTCCCATTGCACCGGAAGACGCTGATGTAAATATGCCTAGCAATGCCACCATCCGGTTGCGTATGCGTTATCTTGAGTGACGTATGGATAATTTCATTCAAGTACAAAATCATCAAGTTGTACAATTTGCCTATCTCTCCTCCTATATCTCAACAAGCTTTGGGGAGATTGGTCGACACTTATCATTTATTGCTAGTCATAGTTGTGCCAATCTCGATCCTTTGTTTGCTAGACACGTTAGTGCCAATCCATATCCTTTCCAACCAATGTCAGCTTTTCAAACTGTTCTACCACCACTCGAGCCCCAACCCCTGAATGACAAGGATTTGGACGAGTAGACAACCTACTTACTAGGGGAGTTCGCTTGTTCCTTTTTTCTTTTTCATCTTGTTGAGCATGTTTGTTTTCATGTTCGTGTTGTGTTTTTTTTTTTTTTTCATGTTTTTGTTTTTGTGAGTTTGTACCAGTTTTGTGGGTTTATCTCTCAAAACCATCACGAGACTACACTCGTCCTTTAGGGGGAGCCTAAAGCTTTAAAATGCTTGTTGCATACTCTAAATGTAATTGTGCCTCCTATGAAAATAAAGTTTGTCCTTTGTCCCTTTTCCATTTTTCATTGAGGACAATGCTTTATTTAAGTGTGGGGGGTGGGGGTAGTTTTGGACCTTTTATATGCTTTGATTGCTTTTGTACACCCTTGGGATGTTTTAATTGTCATGTCATAAAATCAAACTTGGAATAAAATGATTTGGATGACTTGAATTAGAACCGGTTGATTATAAATAAGATGGACATATTATAGTTAAAACAATTTGCTTCTTGAGCTTTGATTGATACAATGATGAAATTGCGGGTTTTAGTAGACTTGGCCATCCATGTGAGCTTTTGAACCTTTCCATGGAAAATATCGTTCATTCATTATGTGTATCTTCTATGTTTTTGTACTACCAAAACTTACTTTGAACCATGCCAAAATTACATTGATATGTGCACACTTGAAAATAATAAAGGCACTTAGGATTTTACTCACTTAACCTAAAAATCCTACCTTATGCATTTTATCTCTAGTGAATCCCCTTTGAGCTTGTTGCTTTTTTTTTTATTGATTATACCCAAATTATGAGCTTTTACCATTTTTTTCATTCCCTCTTGGATTACTCGTCCATAAACCTGTAGAGCGATAAGAATGTATTTCATGGGTTTCAATAGAATGGCATGTTTAGAGTAAGTGTGGGGTCGCTTTTGATAAATGTAAAGTGTGTTATTTGATTTGTGGGATAAAAGAAATTGAGAGCTTGTTGCTTCCTTGTCATTTTAGCTTCGCTTTTTTTTTTTTTTTTTTTTTTACGATTGGGCTTCATGCTTGAAATAGTAAGAAAAGAAAAGGAAAAGAGCGAAGTTTAGTTGTGAAAGATGGAAAACAAATATTTGATGGAAACATGAGTAAAAGATGTGTTGTTGATAGGTTTTGGGTCCTCCTTACACTATTTACCCAAGTATATCTTAATGCTCTACTAGTTTTTCGGACTTAACTTTCTTTACCCTTTGATTTCCTACCCGAGCCTCAACCCCGTTACAACCATATTAAGACCTTTCGATTCTTATGTGCACATTTCTTAAGTAGTGGAGATTTTGGTGTGTAAGCAAGCTTATCGGAATGCATTTACAGAACAAGATTTGAGCGAAACACGTTATCCTTATACACTTGAGTATTTGGAGAGGATTGTGAGAAAGTTTACTAAATTCCCTACATTTATACTTTTGTATGTGATCGTCGGGTGGATATTTAATCAAGTTTGCAAGTAAATACTAGCTATAATGTCTGACAATCTTTCTAGTGTTTGACCATGGGTTTTGTCTCATGTCATCTTTATCATTTATCTTCCATTATAATGAATTTGAGAGAAGTATGCCTATCTTAATCATTACCCGAGGACTTGCATTTGGCTAAGTTTGGGGGTGTTTTTAAGTGTTTTATTCGTCAAACAATCTCGTCTAATTTTAGTGTTTTTATGCGATATTTTATAATAATTACTCGTCTAAAGTCTTGATCTTATTGTATAGGATGTTTGGGGCTTTTGACGAGAAAAGATGTGGAATTGGTCAAGATTGAGAGCCGTAGATGAAGTCGAAAGGTTCGAGAACAACCGAGTTGACGACGTGGCCCCGAACTAGCAAAAATGTGCCTGCGAGATACATAAGCTCGCGCTGGAGAGAGCACAAAGGCTTGCTCTAGCGTGATCCATGCGTGGATTCAAGGCTCGTGTTGAGACGAGCACATCACGAGTTTCTCGATTTTTACCCGATTTTTAGAGCTATTAATAGAGTTTTGACCTATTTTGATGTAACTTTTCCACCAAGTATTGTCCTCATTATATTCTTTCAAACTTTTGGATGATTTTAGCTTTGAGGATGGATTTTAGAAGCTCAAAACCTTATCCGGGAAATTGTAATACAAAGCCCTCATCTCAACTTGTGAGATTTCTTCTTTCTCTACTTTTTCTAATTGAGTATTTGATTTTCTTGTTTACATGCCAAGTGTTTGATGAAATGCTTAACTTAGATGTACACTTTGTTATTGTGTTTCATTGATCTATTGCTAGTTAAGGTTAAATTGCTATAAATTAGGGCTTATTTAGTTGCAACTAGGGGCTAGTAGAACTTTAGGGAAAAATCAATGTCGTTGGACTCAATGCTAGATGGATTAGCTCTTGATGTCAACTCTCTTCTAGTAATTAATGCTTCTCCTCTAATTAATCGAAAGCCTAGTCTGTGGATGTGTTTTAGGAGAAAGGATTTATTGACTGACTATCCATTGGTAAGTTGCACTTAAGGAAAGAGTAAGAGGTTCACATGCTATCATTGATTTTCTTAGTTGGCTACTTGATTAGAATTAATCTCATGTATCTATGATCCAATCGAGAAGATGAAAGGTGATTACAATTGACCGGGTTTCTCCATTATTGCTTATCTCTATCATTTAATTGCTTACTTTACATTTTTGTTTGTTTAATTATCATCTAATTGCAATCAAATCCCCCCCCCCCCCACCTTTTTATTTAAGTATCACAAGTAGTTAACAATTATAATTGATCTACACTCCTTTGGGTTCAACCTTGGCTTATCACTTTCACATTAAGTATCAAGGAAAAATATTAATAGTATTTTTGGAGTGCTACAACACGCATCGGAGTAGAAAAACTTTTTATGTTTTCCTTTCTTTAGAAGAATCGTGAAAGAATGCAACAATGTTATCAATTACAAAAATTCAAATATAGTTGAATAAAATTGTCTTTTGTCATCGTATGGACAAAGGATCTTGAGACAGTCCCAAGTATACCGTCTCTTCTCCGCATCGAGCTACCCAGAGAAACCTATGAAACGCCAATCCCATAACACTGACCCCGATTGAATATGCACATCTCTGTGATGTTGAGATAAGGATTGAAGGACCACCTCAATACTTTCATCCCAAAGCAAACCAAGACGTCCCGCTATGCCTACGGACTCCACACACACTCCAGACATATTAGTTGATAATTTTAGACGATCAAATTTAAAATTTTTGCATTTTGTTTCCGATAAAAAGACCAACGAGGGTTTTTTTGAACGTATAAAATCTGCCTTCTTTCGAACTACCGATGGGTCCCCCAAACCATGGCAGTTACACAATAGGAGACTCATTGGGATCGGCGGGCTTGTCCCGTAGTCCTCGTGGAATCAGAGTTTTGTTTTTTTCAAAGTGTGGGACTCCTTTGTTAGTGTGTATGCCCTCAAATGCCATAAAGAGGGTAGATTTATAGGGCATTGATTTGTAACTAAACAATATTATAATAAAAGGCATTTTCTTGTTGTTTTCTTATAAGCATTTGTAAGGTTTTAATAAACAACGTAAAGTCCTTCATAATAAGGAAAACCTTCTACTCCCTATGGGATAGGGAGAATGTCACTAGAAGAGTTTGATCTTTATTATCTAAAATTGGTTCGCAAGTTGAAGAAGGTATTGACTAGACAACAATAGTAGATAAAGAGTTGTATGATATAAGTTTTGATAGAGAAAGTGCCAATCGAACACTATGGAAATGGTAGTGGGAACTTATGTCATACACACCTCAGTTAGACTGATGTGTTTGAACACGAATCGCATTAGTTTTGTGACATGGGTTTTCACTCACTGACAGTCAACGACAAAACTGATAAGTTGTGGTAGGTACGCGTGAACCTTAGACCCGAGGAATCATGTTGAAGATGTACTTGTGACATCAAGTTTTGTCATTAGAGTAGTTAGATTCAATTCACCCGTTGGTGGGATCGACCTCGAAGTGCGGCTTGATGGACAAGTAGCTGTCTTAACTGATTAGCAAAATGGGATTTATTTTCTCATAAGTGGATGAGCTAAATATTATATTCAGTCATGAATGAATGAGGTCAAAAGACTTTGGCCAAAGCATTAGAGATTTTCGTGTTAGACATGAAAGTATACTTGATGACCTCGATTCATTATGAGCTAAGCATATGGTCAAGTTCAGTGAGTTTGACTAAACCATGACTCTCACTTGACTGGGATATATGAATAAAAGGTTTATACTCGTACGGTATTCACAGCGTAAAAGGTTTGAAATGATCATATTCATTCGTTCTCAATTGGAATATGATGTGGGCCATGAGACTGGTTAGGTGTTACCCACATCCTTTTGGTTTCCTCCCAATTGCCTTTTGAGACGAACCTAAAGAGTCGCGCTTAAAGGAATTGCAAAAGGAAAAATCATGGAATTGACTTGAGAGAATTCTCGGTATTGGATATCGCAATTAATTAATTAATCATTAGATGATTTTATTAATTAATTAAGTTAATGTGTTAATTAATTATTTAGGAAAATTAATTATAGAATTAACATGGATTTAATTAGTTATTTGATTAATATATTTAATGGATAAATAATATTAATTAAATAAATAATTAAACAATTAAAATAGGACTACGCCTGAAGGCTTTGGAACGCCCAAAGTGGGTGTCCACATATTACTTAGTTACCTAGGTTATTATTTCTCTAGTGTAGTATAAATATACTACTTAGTGAAAAATAATAATAAGCCACAATCATAATTTTCTCTCCAAGTCAAAGTCTTCCAATCTGTCTCTCTCTCTCTAGCCGTCTTCAAGGAGTAAGAAGAAGAGGATTTTTTGCTTTAATTCCAGCATGGTGATTTAGAGACAGTAACAGATTTGCTGTTTGAAGAAGGATCACAAAAGCTGGTTCAAAAATCCAATTACGAGAAGAAAGGTACACGAATTCATAACACAATTTAAATATACAAAATCGAGATGAACCACTTGGGATATTGAAACTTCCGCTGCATTTTATATGTAAAAACCCAACATCCTTATCATACGGTGAACCCGAAATCTCAACAAGCTTTCGTTTAGAAGCAACACTATACGTTTTTTGACCCGCTCAGGGCAAGTTACATTTCAGCGGAGGAAGACAGGAGTGAGATTAGGACGATGTGCCCGAGAATTTTAGTGGGATGTTTATTAAAATGGGACTCATAAGACCTTGACCCGACTCACCTTCTCCTTATTACCGAGAGATTTACCCTACTTCCAGATACCGTTTGTTCAAAGCCCAGAGGGATAGTACGTGTTAATGACACACTTGTGCTCTCCTGATTAGGTGACCCTTCTGTTGATCCATGACCCCCATTCGGTTGTTGCCTCAACTCATCCCCTTGTGGTTCCCCACTCTTCGCATGTGGCTAACTGCTACTCAAGAAGATGGGTTTCTGGTGTGGCACGTAAATCCGAACTAAATGGGGGAGTAGCGGGAGCAACATAGAGATCATTGTAGCACAACTCGCAAAAACCTTCAGTATGTCCTATAAGCCCACAAAGATACCAAAAATGTGGAAGGCCCTCGTACGTAATTCAAACCGAAAATGATTTCCCCATCAGACTTTTAAGAGTAATGAACTACTAGAGAGTCTTTGTAATGTCAATGCTTACCCTAATGCGTAAGCCAATCTCCCACCAGCGTACATTATCCCGTATATTTGCTTCCATGAAAACCCTTATAGCATCTTGTAGAAATTCTGCCATTTCTCTGTTCATTTGATGCATAGACAAATCCAAAATTTGAATGTGAAAATCATCCTAATCTAGATTAACCAACGAGGGATTATTCGATTCATATAACCTGCTCAAAATCACTAATTGATCATCGAAATTCCATGGAGTATTTTCAATAACCCTATCACGATCCCGTACAAGATAAAAAACCACCAAGAATTTACAATCATCCAACTTTTGAAACTCAATCTTCTTCACGGAGTGAAACGCAGCAGTTAATGTACTAATCATAGCTCGACCCACCAGAATATGCCCTTGTAATTTTTGCCCCCTTTGCCAAAGTTGTTGTGGAATGGTAACTTCTCACTCTTTCTCGGCTGAAAGGAATAATAACTTCTCCATCCAAGATATTTCATCATCCATACTTTTATGGTTGAAAGGCTGACACCCTAATGTGATGCGTTAGATTTCTGAAGCCATAAACAAACAACCAAAATGTCCCACCTGTGAAACAATAGGTACATGCCAATCAACAAAAACAGCCAAAAGGAACTGTAAAAGCGGGAAAACAAAAAGCAACAGCCATTGAAAGTTGACACTAGCGGCGTGTGATAGTGAAGCCATTCCCGTTAGATAGAAAACCGTGGCGGAGGCTGTGCGCTCCACTTCCATCAGCAAAACCTAATCTCTAGTACGTGGAATCTATTTAGCAGTACGCTGCACAGTTGATGAGAAAGACACTCGTGTATACTCTCCTCATCAATCCTCCATGTGCAAAAGAAATCCCAGATTTTATACTCTTGAAAATCATGATGAAGAAGGCAAAACCGTAAGAGGAAACTGATAGGAAACTATCAAGATTATTCCTTTTCGAGTAAGGAATTAACTCCAGAATATTGAGAGAGAAAGAAAACGATAAAAATTTAGGAAATACTTTTCTTCTGCTTAAAACTTCTGAATGAGCGTGTTTCCCTTTTTGTACAAATTAGTTCCTAAAATAAAGGAAATAACATCACCCACTAAATCCACTAAAAGACTCCACTACCCAGAAGATTCTCAACTGCTAAACTAAAGGAAATACTAATTAATTAAACTAGGAAATACTAAAATAACAACTAACGACAATAATTATAATTAAACAACTAATTTCTAATAAGATTGAATAGCAGGAATTAAATCAAAGCTTCACGTGCATAACAATACTCCCTCCCTGAAGATAGGCCTTGTCCTTAAGGCCCGAAGTGTTTATTTCGTGAGTTAGAAGTGAAGGTATTCAATTGAGGCGCTGGACTGAGTCAGGTTGGACGTGGTCAAGGGAGGTTTATGATCGTAGCCTTCCGATTTCGGCAAATCATTGACTGGGGTATCCTCGGGCATTACTACCAAGAATTGGGGTGTTTGACACTTATGTCCCGGTTGTAACTTTTCATCGCAATTAAAGCAGAGTCCTTGTAACCTTCTTTGTTGCATCTCTATTGGTGAGAGTCGTCGGACGGGAAGTTGGCTGGACTGATTTGGTGATGGAGTTATAGAGGGCGTAGGTAGCAGCGGTGGGTTCGAAATAGTTGATAAGGTCTCGGATTATAGGATGGAAGTTGGCCGGTGTCATTGAT
This sequence comes from Buddleja alternifolia, assembly GCA_019426215.1. NCBI lineage: Eukaryota > Viridiplantae > Streptophyta > Magnoliopsida > Lamiales > Scrophulariaceae > Buddleja > Buddleja alternifolia. The sequence continues at coordinate 20,686,682 of CM033406.1, forward strand.
TTTGGCTTCAATTAGTTTGGCTAAGCCTATGGCGCTGGATATAGATTGAGGCTTAAGAACGGCTAACTCTTGCTGTATATCCTACCTTAATCCCGAGATGAAGCAATTAAGGATGGCCTCAGCAGAAATTCCCACCACTCTATTGCACAACTTCTCGAAGTTGCCTGAAACTCTGTTACTGTCCCGGTTTGCGTCAACTTAAAGAGGGCGGCTTGGTGGTTTTCGTAGGAAGTTAGTCCAAACCGCAATTCTAATGAGCGGGTAAACCCGTCCCAATGTGTTAACTGCCTATTACTGTACATCCACTTGTACCAACTGAGAGCTTCACCATGTAAATAAAATGAGATCGAGTCCAGTCGTTGGTCTTCCGGAATCTGATAGAAATTAAAGTATCGCTCAGCCTGAAATAACCAATCAAGGGGATTGGATCCGTCAAACGCGGGAAGTTGGATTTTTGGAGGTTTTGGGTTAAATGAATTCGGTAGTTTTGAGTGCAATGTGTTTTGGGTTACTGTTTGGTATAAGGGGTTATTATGGGTTGCTGTTGGATTGTTGGGAGATGAGCAAGGCTGATAGAGGTGAGGTTAGGCGTGTGGTGATGTTGTTTGTGTGGGGATAATAGGCTGAGGTATTGGTGGTGCTTGGGAGGCATTAGTAGACCTCTGGTTTTGCAATTCGGTCACTGCAGCCACCAAAGAGTTGAGGCGTTGATCGGTGCAGGCTCGATTGTCATCGATTTTTTTCGTCAATGCATTCAATAACTCAGTTAATCCAGCGATGGCGTCATCGGAAGCGGGGTTAACGGTTTGAGTAGGTTTGGGAGGCATGATTCAAGAATGAAAGCACCAATTGATAGGAAACTATCAAGATTATTCCTTTTCGAGTAAGGAATTAACTCCAGAATATTGAGAGAGAAAGAAAACGATAAAAATTTAGGAAATACTTTTCTTCTGCTTAAAACTTCTGAATGAGCGTGTTTCCCTTTTTGTACAAATTAGTTCCTAAAATAAAGGAAATAACATCACCCACTAAATCCACTAAAAGACTCCACTACCCAGAAGCTTCTCAACTGCTAAACTAAAGGAAATACTAATTAATTAAACTAGGAAATACTAAAATAACAACTAACGACAATAATTATAATTAAACAACTAATTTCTAATAAGATTGAATAGCAGGAATTAAATCAAAGCTTCACGTGCATAACAGAAACCGTAGTAACTACACTCGTAGCAAAGAGAAAAAAGATGTTCTAACGAGGAGAGAGAAAATTTTAGAAAAAATGAATGAGTTATTTTGAGTTCTTGACTCTTACCATTTATAAGTCATTAGAAAAGAGGATTGGGATTTTCTCACCTGAGATCATTTTCTCACTTGATATTGAATTTATTCTACGAATTGATTTTAATAATTCTAAATTTTTGGATCGAAGTCAAAACACCCATTTCCATACATATTAATAAGAATCAATTGTCATATTTTCACAGTCGCTCTCACTCACTGTCTACAAAAATATAAGACTCTAGGGGCGCATAATTTTAAAAGTAGTTTGTATGAAAAATGTAACTCAAGATTAACTACTTGTCTAGCAAAATTATACAAAACTAACATTATGCGAGAAATGTTAAAAAAAGTGTTTAAGCGTTAATTTAATAAAATTAAGGTAGAAAAATTGTGTATAATGTAAGTATTGATATTAGAAAAGGAAAATATAATTGTGTTACCAATTAAGATAGATATTAATAAAAATATTACTGAATTTTATTTCTTTAAACACCTACACTAATTTTCATATACAGTTTGGATAAGGTGGTTTGCATATACAAAAATCATACAGTAGAAACCACATTTCAGAAAAAAGGGAAAATGCATTTTCAGTCCCATAACATAGGCTACGTGCAATTTTGGTCTCAATATTATGACATTCACCACATTACATACTATATCTTATAAAAATGTGCAATTTTCGTCCCAAGCCTAATGTGTGTTAGTTCTTGGATGGAAGTAACACGTGTTTGTCATGTGCATGGTTAATTGTGCAATTTATGTCCCGTATTGTTGGACCAAAATTGCACATGACCTAGATTTCGGGATTAGAATTGCACATGGCCCAAGTTTGGGGATTAAAATTGCACATAACCCAAGTTTCTTCATTTTTCATTTAAAAATTCGTGAATTGTATAGGGTAACAGTATGAGATCTTATTTCTAGAATTGATATGCTCATATTTTGTTTGTCTTTATATATGTTGATTTTTATTTATTTTATTGATCTATATTATGGCATATCTAGTTAATAGAACAATTAGTACATTTTTAGTCAAAATGAAAATTGTTGGGACTTGGTGTTATATATTAATTTTTTTTTCGTATTTGGACAAAACAAAGGAAAATGAACTAAAAATAAAAGAAAATAAAATCACGAGAATAAATAATTAATTCAAAAAAATTAAACTAAAAGTCGTGTGCAGTTCTGGTCCTATAACTTAGACTTCTGTGCAATTTTGGTCCCAAGAACGAATCAACAGTGCACGTAAGAGGTACGGCTATTTCTGTCTAAAAACTAATGAAGATTGGGGCTTGGGACAAAAATTGCACATTTTTCGAAGATATGGGATGTAATATGGTGAATTTTATAATATTGAGACCAAAAATGAAAATAGTCTGAGTTATGGGACTAAAAATAAAAACTTTCTCAGAAAAAGGTCCTACATTTTAGGGGGTGGCAACTTTGGGTCGTTATCTTTTTCAACTTTCAATTAAGTCCTTTAACTTTTAATTTTGTGGCAATTTCAATCCTCAGAGTGGCAATTTTGGTCCTCTGGGTTGAAGAATTCTAATAATTGGGGATTTTGCATCTAATTTTGGGATTTTTTTTTGAGGCAAAATTGGAGCTTTAAACAATTTTGGGGAAAAAATTGGGGATTTTGCTAATAATATATTTATATATATAGTTATATAAACACACAACACACACTCACAACAACAAGAAGCAAATAATAATATACAATCATTAATTATTAAACTTAGTAATTATTTCATTTTTCATACTTATTTATCTATCTTTGTTTATTAACTACGTCACATAATCTTAAAATAATATAAATTATTATTATTAAATACCAATGATTGTAGATAATATGTGTGTATATATATATGTACATGTTTAATTTCAAACTTTAGAAAAATTATGAAGTACTCCCCGTCTCCATAATATGTCGAGTACTCCTCTTAGATAAATTATAAAATCATTTTTAACTTATTTTTACTCATATTTATATATATATATATACATGAATTTGATTTATTATAAAGTATTTTATAAAAATAATTTATCGCTCCTCTCAGATTCAAAAAATAACATTGCATTACATGTGTAATTCTTTTTTATTTAGTATTTTAAATTTAACTGGAAGATTTTTATTAAATAATATGAAGTACTCATGCGTCTGTAACATGTCGGTTACTCCTCTAGGCGCATATAATGTTGCATCCAATTTTTTTTAAAATTTCCAGATAGTTCGTGGCTATATTCCATACATATTCTTCCTCGTACCCATCTGCAATAAGTATCTCAGAGCTTTGGAATTTTTTTTTTAAATTATCAGAATCTTTTAGAAGATTTTTTGATTCTCATACTTCAAAATAATGTTATTATTTCAAATTCAATTAAAGTAGGATAAATTCATAATTAAATTAATAAAAACATGTGATTATGAAGTTATAAATTAAGTACTTTATTCTTACTATGCATTCTGATGTGTGAATTTTTATTTTTATTATGTATATATACAATACTCAATAAAGTAAATTTAAATTAGTTCATGACACTTTAAAAATGTGAGTATTAATGATTAAAGAAAAAATTGATGCAACATGATCAAGTATGAAAAATAAAAATAAATTAGTTTAGGCATTATTTAGTAATTGTTTATTATTATATTTTTATTTTTTATATATATATGCAAATATATTTTAGTATACTTGTATTTTAGCAAGTTTATTTTTATATTGTGCATCTCAAATGGATGCACAATAATTATTCCCCCATCAAAATCAACAATAGCTCCAATTTTTCCTTCGAAATTCGAAAAAGCCCCACATTGGAAGCAAAATCCCCAATTTTGAGAATTTTTCGGTTCGAGGACCAAAATTACCACTCCAAGGACTGAAATTGCCACAAAATTGAAAGATTAAGGACTTAATTGTAAGTTGAAAAAGATATTATCCCAAAGTTGCCATCCCGCTAATAAGTAGGACCAAAATTGCAATTTTTTCTAAATACAGAGAAAGCGTAAAAAATAAATTTGTAACTTAAGATGGTTATAAAATACTATCTAACTGTTATTTGTATAATATACTTTTTGAAGCTATACACACAATTATTCTATGTATTGGCTTTCCTAAACTTGTAAAAGTAAGAATTCATTTTTTTTACAAAAGTTATAGTTGAATATTCCTCAAAACCAAATTACAAAGATAAATTATTTAAGTTTGTGCAGAAAATTTGAGAACAGATCAAGATAAGTTATAGAAGAAATAGAGTATAGAAAAGAAAAAAAACGAGTCAAAATTATAATAGTTTAAATGAGATTATTAGTCAATAGTCAATTTTTTTTAAAACCAGCTGTTATATGGGTCATTCTATGCTAGTGGTCTCGGTCTAGTGTAAATCATTGGATCCCCCAAACAGGGGGAACATTTATTAAAATGCCCCTTGATTCAATGATATACACTAGACCGAGATCAATGGTCTCGGTTTAGCATAGAATTTACCCTGTTATATTGTTGGTACAACTGTTTAGGTAAGAAATAAATCAAAACAACACTGGTTTAATGGAGCCACATAACTTGGGATTTGGTCTCTGATATTTTGTACTTTATTCAATTTGTTAACTATATAAAGAAATACCGCAACTGTTAAAAATAAACAGAAAGTACTCATTGGTGATCAACCCTAAACTACTCTTGATAAGTCCAATATTAACCACGTTTCAAGAAATTTAGCATAAATTTCATGATGTGCATGATTTTGCCCGAGTACGATCGTTTTGGAATCAAGTTGACCGACCAAGACTTGAAAAAAAAAATTTGATCCGCCACTTTCGTTCTATAGAAGTCTTCACATAGTGTGCCCAATTCGAACTATGAACTCAGAACGAGAGACGTCTATCATGACGACACGGTCCTCCACTGCAAGATAAAAATTTGTACCAACATGTAAATTCTGTACATGCCCTCAATTCCAACATTTAGGGGGCATCTTTATGGATTTAGCTAGCTTACTTTCGAACTACGTGACCTTAATCAATGTTGGGGCAATCCTCGACAAACTTAATATGAATTTTTTTATTTTTAAGTAATTTCTTTTAATTTCTATAGTGATATATTATGTAATGATTAAAAGGAGAGTTCTCATTAATTGTGGCGGACTGTCCAAATTCGGTCTAAATAAATGTAATGTCTATCTTTACGCTGTGTGAGAACCATAGATAATATACCTTATTGTGAGAAAGATATACACTAAAATTATAGTTAAAATTGGTCTGGCATAAAATTTTCCACAATATTATGCACAAGAGTTCTTGAAAGTTTCCAGCAACTAAATCAGACGTAATGTACTAATCTCGACATGACTTCCACTTTTTTTTGCTTTTTTTTTTTTTTTTTGTTAATGTGGAATTTAAAGGTAAAACACTTTGACGAGGAGAACATGATAAACTGGCATTGAGTAAAGCCAATCATAAAAACATCTTATCAAAAAGAAAACTTTAGTAAGCAAAAAACAAAGAACTTTATTAGAAGCTTGTGGGGGGTGGGTCGGCTTCTCTTTAGCGATGTGACTTTGGGGTGATTTTAAGACACATCGTGTTTAATAGAGTCGGTGTGTCAAACAACATCGATTATATTGATAAAATAATAAAAACATCATGTTAGAAGGAGCGATCAACCTTATAATTTCATGTGACTTGGATCTAAAAGTGACATTGATGTAATCATAACTTTATGTCTTACCAAAAAAAGAAAAAGAGAAATCATAACTTTATAGAATTTAGTAACGGTAGAAGACTACCACGATAATTGTATGGATGATTCTTGGGGGCTCTTCGGAGTCCCATTCCCCGGTTGATCTTCATCATCATATGTACATATGATGGTGGACCTCCTACACATTTATTGGTATATGTATGATGGAGATCATCCAAAAATTGGACTTTTGGGACCCCTCAAGTATGAACCTGATTGTACACTATATATAATCACAATTCTACCTTTTTTTTCAACCCAACCCATCTACTATATGTCTCATCAACAATGGATAGCACTTGGTGAGCCCTGGAACCTAGGGTTTTGGAAGATCTACACCTTTCATGTGAACACAGACATGTGCCCCATGTAAACATATACATGAGGAGAAGTGTGTAGATCATCCCGGAGTCACCAAAAATCATCCACCAACAATATACTTCAAATCTAACATGCTCTATTAAAAGGTAAAAAATAGCAATGTCAAAATACTCGGTAATTATGTATCTTAAGTCATGCAATTTTTTAGTTTTAGTAGTAATTTTTACAAATTCAATTGAAGTAAATTAGTGGTCACTACGATATTTAGTGATACATGTTCATTTGCAATTTAATGACAACAAACACTTAATGAATATATTTGTGTTATAAGTATGTATTGATATATCACTAACTATCGTTTATTTGTAACTTAGACATAATTCTTGTTACTATTACATTTAGGTTCTTTATTTTGACCCCAACAAGTTATTTTTTTTATTATTAGTGAGAACTTTGACATTACTACTTTATTATTTTACTAATTAATTTTTGGTTTTCTTATCAGGATACTTTAATTGACTGTATATGCAGAGTTAATTGACTGTATATTACAACTAATAGAGTTAGAAATGTTATAATATGCATATTTATCACATTTTTAAATTCTTGGCTTGCCCTAAAATGCCACTCAAAATATCTTTTAAGACCTAAAATTCGAACACAATCCAAGTCGTTAATTCAAGTATTTTATGTTGTTCCTAACTTCGAGTCCATGTGTATTTTGTTGCATTCTCAATCTCATAATCTACACACTTGGGCTTAGAATCTATGGACCCGAAACAATACTATATTTATGAACTCGATACAGTATTCACATAGCCAACATAAAAAGCTTTCACATTCAGCCCCAATAAGCATTAGGTTTTCAAGCAATTTTCTTATATAGAGCAATAAAAAGAAGAAAAGAACAAAGAAGAGTTCAATCTCATTAATTAGGCTAAAATTAATAAATTATTTAAAGGAGCAGGTCCGATATTGTTCATAAAATGCACAATGCAAACACTATTGTAAATTTATCTCATACACTACTCTTTTGACGATTAAATCTTATAGTATAAAAAGATAGGGATAATTGCATAATGTCCCCCTGTGATAAGCGAAATTTGCGCCAAACTATCTTATGTTACGTTTTTTGCATAGCGCCCCCTTGTGTTCTATTTTATTCTGAATACTCTCCATTTTTTTAGTTTTTTGGTTTTTTTTCATCATAAATGTTCTAGATCCAACCCAAATTAAATTATTTATCTATTAGAAATATGTAGAGGGCAAAAATGTATTCGGACTGACATTTATGATGAAAAAAAAACCAAAAAAAGAAGAGTAGGCAAAATAAAATAGAACACAAGGGGGCGCTACGCAAAAAACGTAACACATGGTAGTTTGGCTCAGGTTTCGCTTATCAAAGAGGGATCTTATGCAATTATCCCAAAAAGATATTGTTCTAGGCAGCTAAGAAGAATGACGGAAATTAGAAGGCCGACGTAGAAGGAAGTTACCGCCACCACCACAATGGAACGTTTTACCGCTCTTGTATGAGTTGCAACCAGTTCATTCGACACTCTTCCGCCCCGTGAATATTCTTCGGCGTGCATGAAAAGTAAAAAGTAAAAATAAATGGCTCTTAGAAACATATTTGTATCAGCAAGTATAATGGACGTTCGACTTTAGACAATTGCATTTTACCGCATCCAGTAAAAGAAAGGCTTTTATAGTAGTTTACATATTAATTGCTGTGATATTTTTCAACATAGTATTTTAGTTGGATTCAGGTGCGTATGATTAAAGCCTCTTATTAGAGCTCATAAAAAATATGCACCCACTGTTTTGTACTGGTGTTCCCTCGCAGCTAATTTTGAACATCATAGCTCTCGTACTCATTTTCTATATACCATCTTCTCTTTTGGATTGGATTGGATGTTCTATTTCAATTTGGTGTTTTTATCTTTTATTTAATATCATCTATGAATGACACTTGTATAAAATTCTTCCTAAAATGTATACATAGTGTATAAATGGTGTTTGCATCTATGCAATGGAACATAGGGTGAAACACAAATTGCAATAAAAGATCCAAAGTTTCTCTTTACTGTTCAGATCTTATATTCTAATTTGATTTTTTTTTTAATTTTGTGTTCCACGATTAGATGGATAAACTGTATAAAATATTTACATTTTAATGTGAATCTAGTGTATGGGTCATTCTTAAGATTTATGAACTTTTGGAACTCGAAGTTCTTGAACTGTCACAACCATGCATGTGGTTAGATCTACATAGGACCCCTTACACAAAAATAATCATAATTAAGGAGAGTTGATATTAGCACTGCACAATATGATATATGCACTCCAAATTAATTTTTTCTTAAATAATTGACGAAATTGCCCATAACCAATGAAAGAATATTGTTGTAATTTCTTATGACAAATAAAATTCTAAGAAATGATAAACACTACAATTATGATAAAATGTAGAATAAAAATATGTGTTTATTTCATTATAAGACTCTTTTACATAAGAATCTTGAATGTAACTTGTTAAGATCACTTGAATAGATTGACTGTGTTCTAGAAGCATAGTAGCTTGTTAAGAATTTTGAAGTATAGTATTTATCCCTTGTGTATAAGATACTGGACCAGAAACTTAGGCCATTTATAGTTGTCAAAAAGTGGACACTAGTTATTGTCATTTATCAAAATGTTCAAAATAGGTGTCTTAATGCAGGGTGGATTATTGAATGGGAAAATTGGTCAAAAATCTCTAATCCCTATTTAAAATTAAAAATTAGTCCCCACTCATAATATTACACTCTCCACTCCCTAGTTGCTAATATAAGTTTGGATTCACTCCCTACCCACTTGAAAAGATGAAAATGCCCCTCATTTTATTATTTTTTTATTCACCTTCTTATCCACCTCTCTCTTCTCTCTTCTCTTTCCTCTTTTTTTTCTTTTTCCCTTCATCACAAATCCGATTACATAGACTTTTGCTACGATTAAAATTGTTCAAAAGTGACATCATTTTGCTTTCCATGATGAAAGGAACAATCCAAGATCCATATATTGACTCTATTCCGAGTATAATTTTTATTTTTACTTTTGAATTTCATACGAACAGCAACTACCGAATGCATAAGCCATGTTCGATGTATATTTCGTGCACAATCGACGTATTTTCAATTGATATTTAACAGTTTTGCGCAATCTTACGAGAAATTGTATAACGCGTACGTTGTAACGTGCTCGTAGTCATAAACCGTTTTTTTCTTTTGAAAGTAGACACATAGGGCATTCTAAATAAGTATGTCACTTTATCAAGAAATGTTAGGTATAAAACAATTTTTGATTCAAACATAAGCTAAAATTTAATGATAGCTTTGTGCGACTTCATGAGAAAGTCTATAGCGCATTGTAGAATGCTTAGAATCATAAACCCTTTTTTTGTTATTTCAAAGTAGACACATAGGACTTTCATAAAATGTATAACATATTGTCATGAACAATCTAGTATGAAACAGTTTTTTATTCAAACATAAGCTAAAATTTTTCTATAGTTTTGCGCAATCTTACGAGAAATTCTATAACGCGTTCGGAGGCTCGAAATCATAAATCGTTATTTTATTTTGAAAATAGACACATAGAGAGTTCTTAATATGCATGACACATTATAAAGATACGTTTAGGATGAAGCAATTTTGTCTATAAACATAAGCTAAAATTTGTCAGCAGTTTTTCGTGACTTCACGAGAAACCCGATAATGCATTGTACGATGCTTGAAATAATAAACTATTTTTTTCTATTAAAATTAGATATATAGGAATTTTTGAAATAGTATGACACATTATCAAAAAATGTCTAGAACTAAACAGTTTTTCCATCAAACATAAGCAAAAATTTATATGCATTCATACATTGATATTATGTACTAATACGTCCTACTAAGTGTACCTATACGTTGATTGATAGACAATAATACGTCAATTGACTAGCATTCATACGTCAATTTAAATGTACTAATACATCATATTAAATGTATTATTACGTCACTTGATATACAACCATACGTCGTTTTCAGAAAATAATACGTCAATTGACTTGCAACCATACGTCAATATTATGTATTAATACATCATATTAAGTGTACCTATACGTCGATAGATATACAATAATACGTCAATTGACTTGCACTCATACGTCAATTTGAATGTACTAATACGTATGGTTGCAAGTCAATTGACTAGCATTCATACATCAATTGAAATGTACTAATACGTTATATTAAATGTATTATTACGTCAATAGATAGACAACCATACGTCGTTTTCAGAAAATAAAACATCTATTGACTTGCAACCATACGTCAATATTATGTATTAATACGTCATATTAAGTGTAGCTATACGCTGATAGATATACAATAATATGTCAATTGACTTGCATTCATACGTCAATTGACTTGCATTCATACGTCAATTTTGAATGTACTAATACGAATGGTTGCAAGTCAATTGACTAGCATTCATACGTCAATTGAAATGTACTAATACGTCATATTAAATGTATTATTACGTTAATTGATTGACAACCATACGTCGATTTCCAGAAAATAATACGTTAATTGACTTGCAACCATACTTCAATATTATCTATTAATACGTCATATTAAGTGTACCTATACGTCGATTGATAGATAATAATACGTCAATTGACTAGCATTCATACGTCAATTGATAGACAATCATACGTCAACTTTAGAAAATAATACGTCAATTAACTTGCATTCATACGTCAATATTATGTATTAATATGTCATATTAAGTGTACCTATACGTCGATTGATAGACAACAATACGTCAATTGACTAGCATTCATACGTCGATTAAAATGCACTAATACGTCATATTAAATGTATTATTACATCAATTGATAGACAATCATACGTCGATTTTAGAAAATAATACGTCAATTGACTTCCATACATACGTTAATATTATGTATAAATATGTCATATTAAGTGTACATATACGTCGATTAATAGACAATAATATGTCAATTGACTAGCATTCATACGCCAATTGACCTGCATTCATACGTCAATATTATGTATTAATACGTCATATTAAGTGTACATATACGTCGATTAATAGACAATAATACGTCAATTGACTAGCATTCATACGTCAATTGACTAGAATTCATACGTCAATTGATAGACAATCATACATCGATTTCAGAAAATAATACGTCAATTGACTTGCATTCATACGTCATATTAAGTGTACCTATACGTCGATTAATAGACAGTAATACGTCAATTGACTAGAATTCATACGTTAATTGATAGACAATCATACGTCGATCTCAGAAAATAATATGTCAATTGAGTTGCATTCATACGTCAATATTATGTATTAATACGCCATATTAAGTGTACATATACGTCGATTGATAGACAATAATATGTCAATTGACTAGCATTCATACGTCAATTGATAGACAATCATACGTCGATTTTAGAAAATAATACTTCAATTGCCTTGCATTCATATGTCAATATTATGAATTAATACGTCGACAAGGACTGCCTAAAAATTCCTTAAAATGACTAATTGCATGAATCGATCCACAAGGACCGCCATTAGACTATACATATGTATGTACGTCATTAGACTACATACGTACGACATTAGACTATACACATACATCCATAGATTATACACGTACGTCATTTTATTAATAATGCGTCATCTTAAATATTAACGTACGGCCTTTGTATTTATTAATACATCCATTTAGTTGTAACAACACATCATTTCATATGTAATAATACTTACTCCTAAACTCTAAACCCTAAACCTTAAACCCTAACCCTTAAATCCTAAATCCTAACCCCTAAATCCTAAACACTATGACATCACATACCTTAAAATTAAATGTTAATATAATCAATGTACATTTTCCCACTAACTAGTATTATTTTGTGTTTCCAAAACTCAAAGTTCACATGTACTGCTAGTAGTGATCACTCGACTTTTCGTGTGAGTTTGTAGTTTGAGAAACTCATACACATGATTATACTTAGGCATGTTATATATTTAATAATAAATATTTATAATGTCATGAACGTGCATTAAACAATATTCTTTGAGCAAAATAGGCATTAAATAGATATACTAAACACTATGTATATCCACACTACAACTAGTTATCACTTGGCTTTATGCGTAAGAATTTACGGTATTGAGATATTTAAACACTTCAGTATATATATTTAATATTGTTCATTTATGACGTGTCTTTACGAATAATATGATGTATCGTTTCAAAATATATTATTACAACTAATATGATGAATATACAGTTACGTATTAGAATTGATTATTACATATCAAATGATGTATGATTACATATAAATTGATGTATTCTTACATATCAATTGACGTATGGTTGCATATAAATTGACGTATTCTTACTTATCAATTGACGTATGGTTGCATATTAATTGACGTATGATTATATATCAATTGCCGTAAAGTTGCATATAATTTTGACGTATGACTACATATGAATTGACGTATTTTTACATATCAAATGACGTATGATTATATATGAATGGACGTATATTACATATCAAATGATGTATGGTCACATATAAATTTGCATATTATTACATATCAATTGACGTATAGTTGCATATAAATTGACGTATGACTACATATAAATTGACGTATTCTTACATATCAATTGACGTATGGTTGCACATAAATTGACGTCTGATTACATATTAATTGACGTATAGTTGCATATAAATTGACGTATGACTACATATGAATTGACCTATTCTTACATATAAAATGACGTATGATTACATATAAATTAACGTAGGACTATAATTGACGTATGATTACATATAAAATGTCGTATTATTATATATGAATGGACGTATTATTATATATCAATTGACGTATAATGCATATCAAATGGTGTATGATTACATATAAATTGATGTATTCTTACATATCAATTGAAGTATGGTTGCATATAAATTGACGTTTTCTTAGATATCAATTGATGTATGCTTGCATATCAATGCTGTATTATTACATATGAATTAATGTATTTTTACATATCAAATGAAGTATTATTATACATCAAATAATGTATTTATACATGACAATTGATGTATGTGTACATGTAAATTGACGTGTTTTGACATATAAAACGACGTATGGTAACATACAAAATGAAGAATTATTGCATATTAACGACTTTAGTTAATTTAAAGGATGTATTCTTACATATGAAATGACGTATTATTACATGACAATTGATGTATGTGTACATATAAACGATGTATTTTTACATAAAAATGACGTATGGTAACATAGAAAATGAAGTATTATTACATATAAATGAATTTTTAGTTTATTTAAAGGATTTATTCTTACATATGAAATGACGTATTATTACACATCAAATGACGTATTTTTACATGACAATTGATGTATGTATACATGTAAATTGACGTATTTTTACCTATAAAACGACGTATGATAACATACAAAATGAAGTATTATTGCATATTAATGACATTATTTCATTGAAAGGACGTATTCTGACATATGAAATGACGTATTATTACATGGCAATTGACGTATAAGTACATGGAAATGACGTATTTTTACGTATAAAATGACGTATGGTAGCAAACACAATAAAATATTATTACATATAAATGACTTTTTATTTTATTTAAAGGACGTATTCTTACATATGAAATGACTTATTATTACACATCAAAAGACGTATTTTTACATGACAATTGATGTATCTGTATATATAAAACGACATATGGTAGCATGCAAAATGAAGTATTATTGCATATTAATGACTTGCATGACAATTGACGTATGTGTACATTACATATAAAACAATGTATGGTAACATATAGAATGAAGTATTATTACATAAATAAATGACTTTGTACTTCATTGAAAGGACGTATTCTTACTAGATATTTCTTGATAATGCGTCACACATTTTCAGAAAGCCCTATGTGTCTACTTTGAAATTAAAAAAAATGATTTGTGATTCCGAGCATTGTACAATACGTTACGGACTTTCTTGTGGAGTCACACAAAACTATCAATAAATTTTAGCTTATGTTTGAAGCAAAACTATTTTTTACTAGATATTTTTTGATAATGTATCATATAGGTTTGCAAGCCCTATGTGTCTATATGAAAGAAAAAAAAAACGGTTTATAATTTTGAGCATCATATAATCAGTTATGGACTTTCTCGTGAAGTCGCACAAAACTGTTGACCAATTTTAGCTTATGTTTGAAGGTAAACCTTTCTCATACTAGATATTTATTAATAATGTGTCATATATTTTCAGAAACCTCTATGTGTCTATCTTGAAATTAAAAAGACGTTTTATGATTCCGAGCAATGTACAGTGCGTTATGGTATTTCTCGTGAAATTGCGCAAAACTGTCGGCAAATTTTAGCTTATGTTTGAAGGAAAAACTGTTTCATACTATAGATTTCTTGGCAATGTATCAAACATTTTGAGAAAGGTCTACGTGTTCACATTGAATGAAAAAACAATTGCTATGATTTCGACCATCGTACAATGAGTTATGTACTTTCTCGCAAAGTCGCGCAAAACTGTCTATAAATTTTAACTTACTTTTGAAGATACAATTCTTTCATATGGGATGTTTATTGATAATATATCATACTATTTTCGAAAGCTCTATATGTCTATTTTCATATGAAAAAAGCGGTTTATGATTTCGAGCATCCTACAGTGCGTTATGGACGTTTTCGTGAGGTCGCGCAAATCTGTCAACTTATCATATGAAAATATGTCAACTATGCACAAAAAATACGTCAATATGTCTAATTGATACTGCAGTTCTTGTACATATGAAATTTGAAAAAATATATATATATTTTTACTCGAAATATAGGCAATATGGATCTCGATTTATTCCTTTCATCGTGGAGAATAATACAATGTTACCTTTGAACACATTTGATCGCCGAAAATACATATATAATTGAATTTGTGGTGAAGAAGAAAAGAAAAAAGAGGAGAGATTTGAGGGAAAAGATGATTAAAAAATTAATAAAGTGGGATGACAGGAGAGAAGAAAGCATGAAGAGAGAAAGAGAGAGAGTATTTTGTGATTTTACATTTAATTGAGGGTATTTTTGTCTTTTCACACCAATTAGGGAGTGAATCCAAATTTGTATTATGAACTAGGGAGTTGAAGATTTAAAAACATGGGTAGGGATTGATTTTAAAATTTTATTAGTGAGTGGAGATTTATCTCCAATTTGCTGTTGAATTACTTTTGGCCAAGTCAGTGAGCCTCAAATATGTTGTTATATGGTGTCTACTTAATTTATATTGGTTACCGTATATATTTGAGTCACCTATAAGCCGGAGACAAATGTGGAGGGGTGTAGCTATATTTATAAAGACAAGGGGTTCTTTGTGTAATTAGGCCTTACTTCATGATGTTAACTGTAATTAAACTAGAAGAGTTTGTATTTGAATAGTAAAGAACAAAGTCACTTATGATGCACAGTAAGTTGAATGAATGATGTGTTTTGCCAAAGAAATTCCAATACTAAGAAAAAAAATTATGTATATTTTTTTATTGAAGACTTTCCTAGTTTGATTTTAACTTTCTTAATTGTAATTTTTTGCATTTATGTTTCGTTGGCAGCAAATTGGTGACGAGAGTACACCAAGAGGATCAGTTTGTAGTTAACCTCGTATTTGTGAAGGTAAATTTCGATTCTTACATATTTCTAAATATTGAAACTTTGAGATAAAGTATTGATTCCTCGACAAAAGTTTTGTTAGAATATTTTATTAAATCTTGACAAAATCAGTGTCTATATATTTCACTATTTTGGTTTTCTTGTTATATAATCTAGGTTTGTGTATAAATTTATCTAACTATATAAATAATCCTACATAGTTAATATAATATTTTATATAAACTCAACATAGTTATGTGTAATTGTTGATTGATATATCTTTTTCAATTTAGTAGGTTTATAATGGATAAGAGTTGGATGAATAAACCAAGGTCAACAAAAGAATACGAAAGAGGTTTAAATCAATTTCTTAATATGGCTTTTGATCATATGTGCCTTAGTGGAAAAATCTATTGTCCATGCAAACACTGTAAGAATGTGAAATGGGTAAATAGAGAGGTTGCCAAAGAATATTTGATAGTTGATAGGTTTATGAAAGGCTACATAAATTGGATTGCACATGGGGAGGATTCGTTGTCCAATCAAATTAATTTTTCGCAAAATAATGAATTTAATCAGCTTGATGACTTGAATGGGTTGATACATGATGCTTTTGGAGTCAATGAAACAGATCTAAACATGGAAGAGGAGCCCAATGAGCAAGCTAAGAATTTCTATATGTTGTTAGTCGATGCTCAACAAGAATTATACCCACGATGTAAGCAATTTTCTAAACTTGCATTTCTCATTCGACTCTTTCACCTGAAGTGTACTGGTAAATGGTCTAACAAGACAGTTACTATGCTTCTTGAGTTATTAAAAAAGGCATTTCCTGATGCAACAAAGTCATTGCCTAAATCTTATTATGAAGTACAAAAGATAATGGGGGCTTCGGGACTCACTTGTATTAAAATTGATGCATGATGCAATGACTGTATGTTGTATTGGAAAGATCATGAGAATGATGCATTTTGTCATGTCTGTAACACATGTAGATATGTTCAAGCTAAGAATAGTTCTATTGGTGAAGACGAATCAACCTTAAGTTTAAAAAAGTTTCAAAAAAAGTATTGAGATATTTTCCTCTAAAGACTCGACTTTAAAGACTCTTCATGTCATCTAAAACACCATCATTCATGAGATGGCACCATGAGGATCGCACTAAGGATGGTTGTATGAGACATCCTAGTGATTCTTCTCTTTGGCATGCATTTGATCGGCAACACACTAATTTTGTAAAAGACCCAAGGAATGTGAGACTTGGTCTAGCAGCCGATGGGTTTAGTCCATTTAGGACTATGAGTGTCACTCCCAGCACGTGGCCAGCGATATTAACCCCATATAATATGCCTCCATGGATGTGTATGAAAAAACCATTTTTTCTTTTTAACCTTACTCATTCCTAGTCCATCACCTCCTTGAAACAACATTGATGTTTACTTACAGGCCCTAATAGAGGAATTGAAAGAATTATGGGATGGAGTTGACACATAGGATTTTTCAAAAAAGCAGAACTTTTGCATGTGTGCAACCTTGTTATGGACTATCAATGATTTTCCAGCGTATTCAAATTTATCTGGTTGGAGCACGAAAGGACAACTAGCTTGTCCATCATGTCACGGGACACATGTTTCAATTATTTGTACAATAACCACAAAGAGTGTTACATGGATCATCGTAGTGCCCCAATGCCACTAACTGGAGATATGGTGATACGAGTTTAGATCATCTAAAACGTCATCATGTCATCTGGCTTTAACATCACATTTCGAAAGAAAGTTAATGATGATACGATTTTTCCTCACAATTGGAAAAGGAAAAATATATTTTTTTACTTGTTTTATTGGAAAAATAATGTGTTGCGTCATAATCTAGATGTAATGCATATAAAAAAAAATGTTTGTGATAGCTTGCTTGGGACATTATTAAATTTGGATGGTAAGACAAAGGATCATGAAAATTCTCGCCATGATTTCTAAGATATGGGTATAAGGAGTGGACTGCACCCTGTTTATCTTGATTCGGGAAAGACATACTTACCCGCCACATGTTTTTCAATGAGTAAAAGAGAGAAAGATCTATTTCTTGAAGTTTCGTGGAATGTAAAAGTTCCTGATGGCTATGCATCTAATATTTCAAGGCGTGTGCAAGTTAAACCAAATAAAATTTTAGGTCTGAAAAGTCATGATAGCCACATATTAATGCAACAATTACTTCTGATTGCTCTACGTAGAGTTTTGCCCAAACATGTTAGAAAACCTTTAATTAGATTATGTTCTTTCTTTCGAGAGCTCTGTTCTAAAGTTCTTAAGGCTAGAGATCTGTTTCGATTGAAAAAGGAAATTTCCCTAACTCTTTGTGATCTCGAGAAAATTTTTCCTCCATCATTCTTTGATATCATCATTCATTTGGCATATGAGGCTCGAATTGCGGGACCAGTACAATATCGCTGGATGTATCCTAGTGAGAGGTAATATTACTTTTTCCATTATTATTTTGTTTAACTTCTATAGAATTAGTTTCTAATTTTTATCACTTCAAATACTAGGTATTTGTCAACCTTGAAATCTTATGTGCGAAATCGAAGTCGTCCTGAGGGGGAAATTGCAGAAGCATACTTGAGAAGAATGCATGACCTTCTGTTCAAGATACTTGGAGGATGTGGTAACAAAATTTAATAAAGTTAAAAGTAATGATGATAATGGTGGTGATATGATGGTAGAGTTTCCCATTTTCTCTAATCCTGGGCATCATATTGGGAGTCAAGACTCTCTAGTTCTAGATAAGAGAATACTTACCAATGCACACCAGTATGTGTTGTTCAACTCTAATTCAGTAGAGTCATTTATCAAGTAAGTATTTTTTTCTAATGAAATTTAATTTCTATTTATTTGGTATTATTTCATATTCTTCTCATTCATGTTCAAATTGCAATAGGCAACACAAGATCATGGTATTATTTCATATTCTTCTCATTCATGTCCAAATTGCAATAGGCAACACAAGACCATAGTGAGACTTTATCATAGTGAGACTTTATCAAAGTGGTTCGAGAATTATGTAAGTTATTGTATTTATAAATATGTTACTCTCGTATTTTAAATGTTCTTTTGTATTATTTTGTTTGTTTGATTGTTCTATTGTATTCATTGATAGATTGAAGGGATGCATCTTGATGGAAGTCAAGTGTCACATGAACTTAGGGCCTTAGCTCGAGGTCCAAATCTAGTGGGGAAACGATACAGAGGGTTTATCGTAAATGGTTTTCGATTTCATGTGAAAAAATTTGAACACCGGAGAAGAAAATAGTGGATTGGTCGTTACTGCTCAAACAAATAGTTTTGCTAGCAGAAATGATAATAATCCTATTATTGGCGATGTCACTTACTATGGGCTCCTAAAAGATATAATTGAATTGGATTATTTTGAGGGAGGAAAAATTGTGATGTTTGAGTGTGATTGGGTGTCACCGGGAATGGCACAAAAGTAAGATGACAATGGCTTCACCTTAGTTAATTTTTCTAAGCCAAAGCAGCATAGTGGGCCTTTTGTGCTAGCTTCTCAAGCTCAACAAGTTTTTTATGTGGAAGACCCAGTTGAAAAGGGGTGGTATGTTGTTGTGCGTGCAAAAGCTAGGGATTCATTTGATATGGATCTAGTTTTGAGCTTACATGGAGGCACACTTCATCAAAGTGATAATACTGATGTCCAAATAAATGATGAAAACGAACAACTTAATTGGGTCATGGACGATATAGAAGGAACAGTAGTTGAAGAAATTCATAAATGATCCTCTTTGATCAACAAAGAGATATTTTGATGATATATTACTAGTTTTTAGCTATTAGATGATAACAATACTTTTCTTTTTCCTTTTGAAACTAGATGATGACACTATATGATTGTTGTATCTTTTGAATGTTTATGCATTTCATTTTAAGAAAAATGTCAATGCTTTTGCTAAACAATAAGTTTCATTCACATTTCATCAATTATATTTACATATGACTTAAAATGTTTATTTGTAAGTTGTAATTTTGATTATTTTTTTCTTGTGCAGATTATGCATCCTAAAACTAGAAGTCGTAGCGTTTGTACTATACCCGAGGTACATGAGCAACCTCCAAAAAAATTAAAAGTTTTATCTACTCGACGTGGTGCAACTCAAAACGAGTCAGGTCGAACTTTTTCTTTTTAATTATTCCTAGTTGTTAGATATTCCAAGTTAAATACCTACACAATTTATAATCAAGTATATAAGAATATTTAAACTCAACATAAATGTACTTGTTTCTAAAGGAATGAGTCAGACTATTGTGCATTTGAATCAACATGCAGCAATTTCAAAAAAAAATTATTCGAACACAAACCAACGAAATAGAGTTACTTTAAGTCAAAATGATTCCACTGATATTCCGAATGAGTCAGGTAAGTTTCGATTAGTTTTTGATTATTCATTGATTTCGTACAGTTTTAGAATTATTAATACATGAAGTATTATTATTATTATTAAAGCGCCCCGAAAGTAGGAAGCGCCCCAATATGTAGCTATTGGGGTACTTTTTGGTGCCTTGATATCAGTATTCTGTTGTAGTGTTTCTGGAACAATATATATCATGGCAAAAGGTTAAGTTTCATGAATAATATATAACATTGCGAAATGCTGAGTTTGGGTGACAAAATATTTTGTTACTAGTATCTCGTTTCAGCAAAAATAATTTTTGTTGCTATGCTAAGATTATAGCAATATATTTTGTTTAAAAAGGCATATGTTTAGCAACAAAATGAATGATGTTGCCAAATGTTAGTTTTAGCAACAATATATTACATTGCTAAAAACTAAATTATTGTAGTTATAGCAACAAATTTATTTAAATCATAGACTAATTAGTTTACAATATTCTTTTATAATTGCATAGTTATTGTGTTATTGTATAACTAGCCTCAATTTCTTTACTTGTCCATATATATTAATATATATGTGTGTGCGTGTATATATAAAATTGTAATCGAGAAAAGAAAAGAATTTGCACAAATTGTAATTCAAATAATAATTAATCATTTATCAAAATAGTACATCAAATCCGAGGCCACGAGTACTGTGTCTTTAAGGAAAAAAACCATTAAACAATAATATTCCAAATCATAAAGAAATATCGTCACTAAGATCACTAAGAATCCCTTCACCAACGAACCACCATAACAAAGATAACATAAAATCAAGTTGAGCGCCATTAATTCTTTCACCATAACGACATCATCTCCCAATATGCATAATTTGGAAAAAAGAAAAACAAGTGATTTGGTATATTTAAGTTTCAAAACATAAAAAACAAATCGCGTTGTTGGAAATTTATTATGGCATAGAGCTACTTGGATGTTGTTAAGACTGTAACAACTTTTCGAGGAGACGAGTATTCTCAGCAAGTGTTTCTTCCATGATACTCATTTTCTCCCTAAGCTTGTCGCATTCCATTTCCTTCTCCTTTAAACGCATCTTCATTGAAGAAAATGAAGAAGACCTTTTCAGTTTTGGTCCATGTCCAAGCCCTACAACATACAATGATCTTTTATCAAGAACATCATCACCAATTTGATCAATATCCACTTCATCGCCCTTTGCTTTATCATCCCTACGGTTCTCCATCTCCCCCTCCAACTAAAGGAGCAAAATATTTATAATTTAATTGATGGAAATTGATATCCTAAGGTTTGCTTAGAGTCATGATTTTTTTTTGACACATACACACATTTAATATGCTAACTATAAATGTACAACAATGTCTACATGCATTTATATTTCAAGAAATAACACATACATACACACGAACCAGAAGTTCCCATTACTATGGAATTTTTTGTGCTGTATGTGAAAAATAAATAAGATTGATGTGTAGCACACTAAAAAAATACAATTTATAATACCTTGGTACCTCCTGTGAATGTAGCAAGCAAGGGTCGAACCCAAAGGAGTGTAAATCAATTATAATTGTTAGATACTTGTAGTACTAGAAATAAAAGGGGGGAAGAGGGGAGGTTGGTTGTAATTGTATGATAACTAAACGTAAATGATAATAAAGTATGAAATTAAACGAGAGACATAAACAATAAGTGAGAAACCTGGCCTATTGTAATTCCCATCATCTTCTCGATTTGATCGTTGATGCACAAGATTATCTCTAATTGAGCAGCCAACTAAGAAACCAATGATAGCATATTACCCTCTTGCTTTCTCCTTATGTTTGATTAATGAATAGCTAGCCAATCAATAAATCCTAACTCCTAAAATTCATCTAGAGACTACCCTTTCGAATAATTTAAAGAGAATCATTAAATATTAGAAGAGAGTTGGCATCAAGAGTTAATCCACTAATATGTTATTGAGACTATAACAGCTTTGCGAGGAGACGAGTATTCTCGGCAAGAGTTTCTTCCATGATACTCATTTTCTCCCTAAGCTTGTCGTATTCCATTTCCTTCTCTTTCAAAAACATCCTTATGGAAGAACATGAAGAAGACCTTTCGGGTTTTGGTCCATATCCAAGCCTTACAACATACGATGATCTTTTGCCAAGAACACCATCAACAATTTGATCAATATCCACTTCATAGCCCTTTGCTATGGCATCATCCCTACAGTTCTCCATCTTCCCCTACAATTACACGAGTAAAATATTTATAATTTAATTGATGGAAATAGATATCCTAAGGTTTGCTTAGAGTCATGATTGTTTTTTGTCACACAGACGTGTTTAATATGCTAACTATAAATGTACAACAAAGTCCACATGCATTTATATATTAAGAAATAATACATATATACATACGAACTAGGTGTTCCCATTACTGTGGAGTTTTTGTGCTGTATGTGAAAAATAAATTAGATTGATTCATAGCACACCAAAAATACAATTTCTATTACCTTGGTACGTAACTGTGAAAGTAGCAAACAAGGGTCGAACTCAACGGAGTGTAGATCAATTATAATTGTGAGATACTTGTAGTACTAGAAATAAAAGGGGAGAAGAGGGGAGGTTGGTTGTAATTGTACGATTACTAAACGTAAACGATAATAAAGTATGAAATTAAATAAGAGAGAGAAACCTATCCAGTAATTCTCATCATCTTCTCAATTTGATCATTGATGCACAAGATTATCTCTAATTGAGCAGCCAACTAAGAGACCAATGATAGAATATGACCCTCTTGCTCTCTCCTTATGTGTAATTAACTAGTGCCTAGCCAATCAATAAATTCTAACTCCTAAATTCATCTAGAGACTACGCTTTCGATTAATTCTAAGGAGAATTATTAAATATTAGAAGAGACTTGGCATCAAGAGTTAATCCACCTAGCATAAATTAAATCTAATGACATTGATTTTCGCATAAGAACCTAATCTCAAACAATCATCAATATTAACCCCTATTTGCCACTAAGCAAGGTCCTAATTGATAGCAATTTAACCTTAGCAAACAATGGGTTGAGTAACAAATGATCTAGTAGGACACCCTAGTCAAACATGCAATCAAGAAAATCAAATACTCAAATAGAAATATGATTAAGAACATTAATCTCACAAATCAAGATGATAATATTGAATAACAATTGTCGGATAAAAGAATTAGCCTCTGATACACATCTTCAACATTAAAATCTTTCCCAAAGGATGAAAATCTCTACAAGTGTGTAAAAAGGCTGAGCTAAAGTTAACCTAAAAAGTGTAAATAAGGTATTTATAGTACTAGTCCCGGATTCAGGCCTCAGACTCAAGAAATCTAAGCTTCAGGCGAAGGAAAATAATAGCTTTGGGAAATTTTAGTTCCGAGCGAGCATAAAGCCATGCCCTGCTTAAGGCTACTGTCAAGCTCATGCCCCAGCGAGCAAAAAGCCATGCTGGGGCCTGAGGGTGCTTTCAAGCTCACACCCCATGTCTGCTCGTGGGTTCCTTTCTAACTTTGTCACTTCATTTGGGGCTCTCAGTCTTGTCCAATTCTATACCTTTTCTATTAAAAAACTCCAAATATCTTACAAGATAGAATCAATACATTAGGCGAGCATTTATCATTAATTATTGAATACAAATATTAGAATTAGACGAGATATCTAGGCATATAAAGCACTTATCAAACACCCCCACACTTAGCCTATTGAACGTACTCAGGCAAAACAAAGCTACACTGCAACCAACGAGGAAGGAATTAAAGCATAAACTCCATTTTGTAGGAAACACAATTCCATTTAGTGATGCAACAAGCCTTTAAACTCCTAAATTTTCCCTATATGCACTACTACAAAAAAGGCCTATTACAACGGGTTTTTTCCACCTATTACAGCGGTTTTAACCTCTGTAATAGGCAAAACTGTAATAAGATTTAGGCCTATTACAGTGGTTCACGTTAAAACCGCCGTAATAGGGAACCGCTGTAATAGGGGTTCGATATTTTTTTATTTGAACCCTATTACAGCGGTTCTGATCTGAACCGCTGTAATAGGGTTTTGTTTTATTTTTTTTCCTCCCTACTAGTTTGCAACCTTCCTGTACAACAAATTCAATATATTCAATAAACTAACACAACAAACCAGCTGCGCAGTAAAACAAATTCAACAGAAACAACAAAAACCCAAAACTTCAATATAACCAATTATTTCCTCCAACAACAAAATTTTATAATCTCCAAAAAAATGATCACGTGTTTACAATCAACTAATTAAATTACCCACAATTTAAATACAACAAATCAAATCACAATTTACAACAAGTCACAATGTACAAAAAATACATTACCTAATTTCTAATCGTATATGATAATGTATTGTGCCATTTCGCAGCGTACTTCATCAATTTGCTCGTGAGTATAGAATGAGCATTGAGAATCATGAAAGTACTGCAAGATATATATAGTGATTACAAACCCAAATGACATTTCAGTTACCTACCACATGTTTAATACCTTCAAAAGGGAAAGAAATTGAGTATTAGGATTATGCATACCGTTGTTGGGATTATAGATTCTCCGTGGCTAATAATCTCCTTCATGAATCTCATAACGAAGTAGCCACAATCCATGTTGTTTGTCTGCCAGGTGCACTACAAAAGTAATCAAAGTTGTATTAGAACACTAACTTCTATATGAATAATCTCTTAAAACTAGAAAATACTAGCCTTTATTTTAATCCATTACAGGCCTTGTTTTTGGATTTCTTGAAATGGTTGTTGCAATTTGCACGAAATATGAGCACAACCCTGTGAAAAAATACAAAAAGCAAGGAAATATGTCAAAAACAAGCAATTATGTGAAATCTAGAAAGATATATACACTTTTAAAAAAATATTAAATATTATGGATACATTGATTGAATGAAAAACTTACTCATTGATTTTTTTCTTTCATGTCAAATCGGTAATCTGTATCACCATGCAAAGAATCCAGATAGTAAACGACCTCTTGACATGGATTAATCACAAGCAACATCCAATGTCACCTAAAAAGCATTCAAAAGATAAGTTCAAAATTTGTTTTTCGTAACAAGTTTTACAAATTAAAGTTGAGTCTTTAGTAGCTCACATGGTGTTGTAAGATGCAAGAAATAACTTATTCATTTGTGCACTCCGTATCATAACATCTACTATGTAATACACTTGTTCAATTTGCTGCGTATCTGATCCCGCATATATAGAATGTGGGCTAAGGAACCCAAAAAGAACTTCTTTCTCTTTGGGGACCACATAATTAACCCACAAAAACCTAAATTGAGCATAAAAAATAAATTTCGAGTAACGAAAATAATCATAGTTCAAATGCAATAAAATAATTAAAAAACTTACTTTATGTACACTGAAATGAGAGAGGCTCCTATCTCTTCTTAATGCAGAAGGTGATAGATCTCCTCCCTCCCAATAAACTCTCGGAATTGAACATTCATAATTCTTTCCTCGATGTCTATAGTGATCTGGTCATCAATAGACATCCTCTTCATGTACTTTCCAAGAATTAAAAGGTCCTTAGGGAGTCCAGCTAGTACGAGGTCTGCAAATTTGTCACCTTCACGTGCTTGGTTACTGGAGGTGTTGGTTTGACAGCGGAGTGCTTCGACATCCCTGATTTTTGATTTCCAAATGATTTGGATGGTCCAAGAAACTATTTAAGCAAAGAAAATAAAATGTGAATGTTACACACTAAAGCATATTTAGTAACCTTAAACAATTGTTATAATTTATTAATGTCTAGCTAGTAATTACATACCGGTGCATCAGTGACAATGACAAGACTCATAGGCCAAGCAACAAAGGTACCTAAAGCTTGAAAAATGGTGAGCACTTTATCATTGAGAAGGACGGGTAGGGGTGTATCCTCCTCAACTGCAGTATCAATGCACACTTTCACAAAGTTGGTGGGTAATGGATGGTTGTGAAGTATTCTATCATGTTCTCGATTGTATATCTATCCTTCAGCCACCACACGATATGATGGTAATGAAAGTGCTAATTGACATGGAGCCTTGACATATATATATATATATATATATATATACACACACACACAACATTATATTAGAAAATCTTGTGTGTTTTACAGAAATAGAGAGTTGTAAGTTACAAGATCAATAAACAAGTTCAAATCATTACCTTAGGAAGCATCTTAACTGGTATTGGATATCGCAATTAATTGATTAATTAATCATTACAGGATTTTATTAATTAATTTGAGTCAATGTGTTAATTAATTTCTTTAGGGAAATTAATTATAGAGTTAACAAGGATTTAATTAATTATTTGATTAATTTATTTATTGGATAAATAATATTAATTAAATAAATAATTAAAAATTGGACAAAGCCTGAACGCCTTAAAAACGCCCAAGGTGGGAGTCCATGTGCTTGGTCAATTAGGTTATTGTTTTTCTAAAGTAGTATAAATATACTTCTTAGTGAAGGATAATAAGAAGCCAGTTTATAACTTTTTCTCCAAGTCAAACACTCCAAACTCTCTCTCTCTCTCTAGCTGTCCTTTAGGAGGAAGAAGAAGGGGATTTTTCGCTTTGATTCCGGCATGGTGATTTAGAGACAGTAGCAAGTTTGCTGTTCAGAGAAGGATCGCGAAAGCTGGTTCAGAATTCAACATACTAGAAGAAAGGTACATGAATTCTTATCACGATTTGAATATGAGAAATCGAGATGAACCACTTGGAAATATTTATTTTTCGCTGCGTTTTATTGCTAAAAACCTAACAGATAAAACAATGGACCACTACTTATCAATAGGATTGGTGACAAAAAATACTTGTTTAGCTTGTGAGGCCAAACTGAAAGGTTCATCTTTGTATACCACCCTTTCAAGGTCTACCCGAGTGAAGCCTATTTCATTATTTTGGACACCATTTTTATTGTCAATCCACCTATACGCAAATACAGGTACTCGAAGCCAACTATGATCCAGCTCCCATATACGTTCAATTACCCCATAATATGATAAATCGGCACAGATAGGGTTTTTATCTTTCACACTTGAGATATGCATTGTTTGAGCTACAAGACTCACCCCACTATTCTGCATTGTACTTCGTTCATCTTGGTCTTTTGTATAGAATGTGCGACCATTTATATGATAACCTGAATAACAAAATACTAGTCTGCCCGGACCCATCGACAATCGTGTCAATTTATCTGAAACTGAAAGTGGATTCTCTATTTGTTTCTCTTCAATATGCTTTCAGAACTAATCGATGAAACTTTTGTTATGCTATCTTGAAATCCAGCTCTCATTTTTAATTGGATTTAATCTTCTAAGTTGGTCCTTGTGCGCTTTAACATATGGGTCAATCTCATCGGTGTTATGGAGCACATATAGGTGTGCCTGCTCCCTTTGTGTGCAAGGAACACTATCTAATCGCTTTCCAATTATGCTTTCTCCTTCTATTCTCCCTCCAACAACATAAGACCTTGGAAGCTCTGCAATGTTAGAATCTACCAGATATTCTGTGCAAAATGTAATGGCTTCATCAACTATGTACCGTTCAACAATGCAACCTTCCGTCAACTACGATTTTTCACGTAGCCTTTCAATACCTTCATATAACGCTCAACCGGATACATAGATCTCATAAAAGTCGGTCCACATAGTTGTGTCTCTCTAACCAAGTGAATAGGTAGGTGAGTCATTATATAAAAAACCACAAGTGGAAAATACATCCCAAGCTCACACAAAGTGATGGCAATTTGTTTCTAAAGTGCAGGCAATTGTTTAGGGCCAAACACTTAGCTCCACATTACTTTGAAGAAGAAACACAATCATGAGTCTTCATGTGATGATTTAGCTTCAAGTCCTTCATTGATACAAGACTGCTCATGTTTGAAGAATACCCTTCTGGAACTTTCACTTCATTAAGAAACTCACATAATGCAATTTTTTCTTTCCTAGATAGAGTGTGAGCTGTTGGAGGCAAATAAGTACATTTTCCCTTCTTTGTTGGTGCCAATCTACCTCTTATCTTCATTTCAACTAAGTCTAACCTTGCCTTTACGCCATCTTTTGTCTTTCTAGGCACATTTAGAAGTGTACCAATGACACTATCAAGTACATTTTTCTCAATTTGCATAATATCAAGAAAATGTCTAACATGTAAGGACTTCCAATATGGCAACTCAAAGAAAATTCACCTTTTTTTCCACCCAATTTTTGCAAGGTCACATGCAAAAGTCTTTCCAAATTTGACATCCAAGTCTTTTACATTCTCAAACATGTTTTCACCAATGAAGCACTTAGGAGTGTGGCAATCGATATCGATGGTTCCGACTCAGCCATCTCCGATGCCCTTGGAATGCATATTTCTGAGAGTTTGGCAATCGATATTGATCTTTACTCTTGACACATATGGGGCATCCACATTGGCCATGTACACCATATCCCTCGAGATTTGCTTTTGTCGAAAAATTATTGATTGTTCCAAATAACATGACTCTGAGATTGAAACTTTCTCTTCTGAACCCATCATATACTTCAATACCAGTCTCCCACAACACCTTCAAATCCTCAATTAAAGGAGCCAAGTAGACATCTATATCATTTCCAGGTTGTTTCGGCCCAAAAATGAATATAGGCATCATTATATGCTCTCGCTTCATGCATCGCGATGGGGGTAGGTTATAGATCATCAAAATCACCGGCCATGTACTATGTTAGCTACTATCCAAGCCATGTGAATTTCTACCATCTGTAGCCAATACAAGGTGTAGGTTTCTTGGTTCTTCACCAAATTCAGGGAAATCATCATCAATCTTTATCCATTGAGGAGAATCTGAGGGGTGTCGAATCTTGTCATCTTCAATCCTTTCTTCAAGCCTTCTATCAGCATGCCAATGTCAAGTCCTTGGCAAACTCTTGACTACTGTACATGCGCCTAAATCTAGGTATTATGGGCAAACACCATATTATTTTGACAAGAGCAGATCCATTCTTCTTGTACCGTGAGGGGCCACATTTCGGACACGCCTTCAATGATTCATAGTCAGTTCTGAACAATATGAAATCATTGAGACAAACACGTATCCTCTCATATCCCATGGCAATTGATTAGCCCATCTGAAATAATATCACACATGTCATCATCACATGAACAGAGATATGTAAATGCTTTGACTTTCCATGTGTCAAAATTTGACTCAGTTAGTTTGGGAACTTTAGCAAATGCCATGTTTAAAATTTAAAGCAACTAAGTTTGAAAAAGGATCTAAACAAGCAGTTATGCTTGGAAATTTTAAAATTTCAATTTGAACTGCTCTGATACCACTTGTTGGTCCCAAGTGGCATACGAAAGGGTCTAGAAGGGGGGGGGGGGTTGAATAGACCATGGAGTCTTTTTCGACTTCAAAAATTCGTATCAAAAAAGGGATTTTGGACGCTTGGAAAGTAGACGCTTGAAGTGTCTAACGCTTGATTTAAGCGTTCACTTAAAATATAGGCGCTTTGGTGAAGCGTCTAACGAAGACTGTTTTTATTAAGTTAACTTAGATTTCAAGACTTGAATACTACAACCAAATAGGTTTGAGCGTTCACTTCTTTGATCAGTGTTAGCACAGCGGAATAATTTTTGGAGTCTTCTCTTTGAAAGCTTTAGCGTCACAAAAAGTGTATTTAGTTGCTTAGCGTTTGATTAAGTTTTACTTTATCAGATTATGATATGACAATATAAATGTTGAAAGTAAAGTAAAGAATAGTATTTGTAAGGTTCATTGGGTGGTGTAATCCCAACTACATCCTTCTTCTCCTCGAACACTTAGAGACAATCCACTAAAATGATTCTTAAAGAATCACACAGAATCTTCTACAAATTAGGGAGAGATGGATGTCGATGACTTGAGCTCCTTGATCACACAGATTTCTGCTCCAAATCACTTCAATCCCCTTGCTTCTTTCACCCAGAAATATGGCAAGTATCCAACTTCGATTTCACACAGATCACGAGGCTTGGATAGGGGTTTTTCTAAAAGGTTTGTTTGATTTTGATAAAGTTCAAACAACTAGGAATATCTCAGTAGTCATGTGGGTTTCTCCGAAAAGAATGTTTGAGATATTGGGTTGACTGTCTCAGGATTTGAAGATAAGCAAAGAGAATATTTTCTTGAAAGTTTTGGCTTTTCTAAGATTGTAAGGAATGAGACTTCAATGCAACAGCAATTCGACTTGATAATTGTTCTCTGTTTTTTTTTTTGGCTTGTTGTTGAAGTCGTATTTATAGGCATTCTTGGAAAAAAGTGTCCATTTGACACATGCAAGGGCGCGTGTCTCTCACTTTCGCGAGTGAACAGTTTTTGTCCTTTTTCCTGAAAATCTGTTGCACAAAAGTTGGTGCTGCAGTCGTTGCATAGTTGACAGTCCAACAGGGTGGCTTCTCCGTACGTCTGAAAGTGCTTATCACATTTAATGCTCTTATCAGCATTTAATGCATTTGAATTAAATGCCCGTTGGCATTTAATGCATTTGAGGATATTTGCATTGGACTCCTTCTGGACTTTAGAAATAGATTCAGGTGAAATCAGTCATTGATAAACGCTTATTCAATCCTTGAATTACTTCGATCCATAAGGGGACGCTTTGAGTAGCTGGTCATTCTAGACGCTTGGAATCTTCAACTTTATTCAGACTTCAGGTGCTTGAGTCTTCAAACTATACTTCTGATAAACTCACCCAGAACATATCAGGCACTAAGTCTAAGACAGCTTTACCTAACAATCTAAAATAAGAATATAGCAAAGCCTATTACAAATCTAACGCTTCAAAGCTAAAAAAACAAACTTACATATTTTGGGGTCTAACAGAAAAATCCAAATTGTTATCATCAAAACATCTAACATGAAATTGCTAACAATTTCTCCCTTTTTGATGATGGCAATACTTACTCTTTATAGTTCAAGAGTTAGACAGCCAAAATAAAAGTTAGCTTTGATTAGATACGGTCAGTTATGGTTAGTTACGCTTCAACGAGATGTTTCAGCTGAAAAAAAAATGCATTTTATAAATATCGAGTGATACAAGCATTTTTACAACTAAACAAACAAAATATGAGAGACAAGAATATAGATAATGCAAATCAAAAAGCTTTAATGACTTGATCTAACTTTGTATCGCTTGGGCATTTCAGCTCGGATAGCTTCAGTCAGATTATCTTCCAAAGTCATCATCGCTTCATGATCTTTGTTTATTATGAGCTTATTTTCTTCTTGTTGTCTCTTCTTGAAAGCAGTAAAGTGTTTGTCCCAATCAGTTGGATAAATACCAATATACCTTAGACAAATTCTGAAAGTTCGGATGAAGTCAGACATCTGCCTCTCTTCAGCTAAAATTTTGGGATCTGAAGGTTCTGGAATGGATGTTCTTTGAAGAGGGATGTCAAACTGTTTTAACATTACTCTTGTAGGTATTGGTAGATTTGGATATAGTGCTCTTGGAGGTTCCCTTAGTGTTCTACTAGGCGCTCCAGAGTCACTTACTTTTAAAGCAGTTATCCAAGATGGGAGACTTAGCGCAGAAGGAGAGGTTAAGACTTGACGCTTGAGAGGCGTAGGTTCTTGAGCTCTTGAACTAGACGTTTTCCTCTTTTCTCCTTTCTTCTTCTCTTCCCCCTTATTGCCATCATCAGACTTCAGAAAGTGTTCTGTAAGTAAACTTACCTGATGAGCAATCTGAGACATAGAGTCGGAGATGTCGTCCAGACGCTTGTCGAAGTGTTCCTGCAGTGCAAGAAGCTTGGCGTTGGTAGCATCATTGAGAGATGTCTCTAGGGTTTCGAGGCGCTTTTGTAACTCTTCTTTCATGGCAAGTTGGTGGGCGTGAGTAGCATCATGCATTTCTTGGAAAGTTTGTTTGCACTCACCAACAGCCGCTTGAGCTGAGCTACGCATATGAGCAATTTGAGCGCTCATAACGTCAGACTCAATTTTTGCCAAATCTTCTTTAATCCAGTGAAGGGATTCTTCATTCTGAGTAGCATGAACACTTATATCCTCCAGAACGGATTTGAGCATAGGACCAAAAGATTGACCCTCATCTGATTGAACCGCTTGAGGAGTCAGTCGCTTGAATTTGGATGAGTGTTTCAGAGAGTCAAGGGGAGCTTGATATGCTGGATTAAAGACAGTACCTCGTATGTCAAGAGAGAGATCCTCAGCAATATCAGCATCAACCGGTTCAGGAGCGTCAGGAATATCCTCTGGTGGAGACGCTTGAACGGGTTCTTCAGCAGACGCTGGAAAATTGGCAACTACAGAAGTGGACGCTTCAATTGTCTTAGCAGGAGCTTCCTCAAGTGCTGACTCTGCTTGGCAAAAGTCATCGAATTGGAAGTTCCAATTTGCTAAATCGGCAAGAGAAGTGGACGAAGCTTCCATAAGTTCAGTGAGTCTGGATCTAGAACAGCAAGAACCAGAAATAAATGTGCGAAGAGGACTATCAATGGCCCTGATGTGCATGGGGCCAATGATGTGGAAAGATTTTGGACGGCGCTCGACAGATAGTGAAAATGGAGTCTGGAGAGTAATTTCTAGAGAATCCAATCAAGCAGTCAGAGGGAAGAGACTTGAGACGCTGATCCTCAGGCACCTAAGTAGCGTAGTACTCTTCTAAATATGGATAGATCGCTTGAGCTAGTCCCTGATTTCTTTCAAGCAGTGAGAGGACAAACTCATAATGATTGAGTACCTCTTTGTGGATAGAAGGGAGCAGAGGATATCCTCGAAAAGAGTTGAGGACGGAGCCGTTTCATTGTCGGAGATTGGCAGTGAAGATTTTGTCGAAAAGGGATAAAGGAGTCATAATCTTCACTATCAAGTTAAAATTATCTTCACAGTGGCTGGGAACGAAATTCAGGCTAGTAATTTGAGTACTGCCACTGGTAGACGCTTGAGCGTTGAAATGTAGAGGAGTAATGGATAGTCTGTGAAGCTCTTGACGTAGACATTGTTCAACTTGATGTCTAATTAGTGGGAGCTTGAGAACAGGTCCAACTCTCTGTTGACGCTTCTTCAAGAAATACTTGGCGAAATGACGCTTCTTGTCATGCATGCCTATGCCGAACAAATGGGGAGCTTGGACTAATTCTGAGAAGGTGTACTTGTTGCCCATGTAAGCTTCAACCCAAGTGACTTCGTTTATGCAGTAGTTTGTGCCAGCGTTGACAATAGCTCTAATGCCTTCATGGTGAATATCTCGGACCGATAGTTAGCATTCCAGACGCTATCAAAATATGCATTAGCTTCAGTCTGGATCAAATCTGTGAGAGATTCTAGACGCTCACCGGCATGAATTGCTTTATTTTTCCATAGGCGAAGTGGATTGACCAGAGCTAGGTTTTCAGGACTATTTGCAATATGAGGGAAGTGTGTGTAACCTTCTCGGTTCAATACTGCCTCTGATGGATTGAGAAAGCTAGGGCCAAGAGGCTCATACACATGAATATTATAGTCTCTGAGAGCAAAATCTGTACTTCTGCTGTGGCCATAGTCGAGGTAATATGCCAGATCCACATCACATCTAGGAGTTCTACCTCCTTGTCTGTCTTGTTGGAGAATGAGAGAAGACGGTATTTGACCAGGAGTTTTTCCTAGTTCAATGGCTCTATAATACTTTCCCTCAATTTCTGTCATCTCAGTGTTAAACACTATATCCCTGATTTTATTATCGATATCAATCAGCAGGGCAATCTCATTCTCAGCAGCAATATAGCTGTCTTCCTTATATCCGGCAAGAATGAAATCTTCTTCAAGTGCTGGAGGCATGTAGTTGATCGAATGATCACTCCTCTTCAGCGGGTCCAGTTGGAAGAAGTGCCTTGGCTTTGTAACGTCTTCAGCAACGCTCTGACCTTCTGAGCGTGCCTCTGTTATAGCTGGAACAGGGATTGATGACTGAACCTCTTTGAGAGCAGGTTCCTCATGTTCAATTGGAGCAGCCTCTGCGGCAATGTCTTTGGCAATCGCCACAACTTCTGTCATCTCAACATCTAGATGGACATCGGTTGACGCTTTAGCAACAGCTGGAGCTAAAGCTGTAACAAAAGACTATCCTCTATAAGAGTAGGATCTTCTACATATGTAGGAATAGGAATGCTGTGGGAAGAAATAATCTTACCCTGAGAACTTGTCTCAACAGCAACATTTTGAGCGCTTGGCTCAACAGCAACTTGAGCGCTTGGCTCAACAGTAACTTGAGCGCTTGGCTTAACAGTCTCAGGCTCTTCAGGAACAGGAGCAGCCCGACGCTTGCTTGTCCTGGAGTGCTTGAATATTTTCTTCACGTTGACTCCTTCAACGAGTTTAAGCGCTTGAGCAGGAGGACCAGCAGCTGGTTCATCAAATTCGATTTGTTTGATGATTCCTTCCAGCTTCCTCCGCTTGAGAGGTAACTTGTCCTGTGCATCATCATCAGTTCCCTCATCATCTTTCTGAGGAGTAGGAACAACTTGTACCCTGGGCTTTCTAGGAGCCCTCTTCTTGGTAACAGCCGGACGCTTCACGACTTCCTCCTGAGCAGGACGCTTAGCCTCTTCATCAGATGCTTGACGTACAGTTTGACGCTCAGAAAGTGGTTTAGCAGCACCACCAATTTTGGAAGGATTGAAAAGATTGGTCAGAATCCTTCGTCCAAAAAACTTAGCCTTATTCAATGGGAGACCTGAGGAGTAAACACAGTCTGATCTGTACAGAAGGTCACTTAAAACAAGTCCATATGGTTTATTAGGGGTGTTCAGACAGTCCCTAAACCTTCCAAAGATATACTCACTCCAGTTGATTTTGATGGAGAGAAGTATAGCAGTCATCATCTGAAATTGGATGGGGTTGACCTTGTCGAATGTGCCCACTCTGCATTCAACAATTTTACTGCAGAAATCAGCTACTAGTCTGTACTGAGATATCAGATCTTTCTTTTCAAAGTGCTGACTGTATGGTACACCATCGTACGCCCTCATAACCGTCCATCCTTCCTTGATTTGTGCCAAAGTGACACTATCCAGTGCATCACCTTCATTAGGAAGATTGAAGTTCTTTGCAATGGAGTCAGCAGTCAACACAAATTCTTTTGCTGGCTCTTTCTTGGACATAGAGAGGAGGCAAGAGATAGACTTCTTGTCCTTCGAGAGTTTTGCAGTCCTCCAGAAAGTATCGACTTCTGTCGGAAATGAGTATGAGTGCTGTGTTAAGAACTTCTTGAGTCCAGCCTTTGTAACAATATCCATCATATCATGCAAGTTGATTTGGGGTGGATCATACAAGAATTTCCAATCAACAACGAGGCCTTCAGTAACCTTGATGATGGGTTCGGCAGAAGTAAATGAAGCTTTCTTTGGTGCCATTTTTGAAGGTAGAGTGAACTGAGATTTTCTTTTGCTTTGAGAGAGAGAGAGAAATTTGCAGAAATCTTTGAGTGAAAGTGAATGGTCTTTCTGCAGAAGTTGTATTTTAAATGACACAGTAAAGAGTTTTGAAACTTATGTTCTCTAGTCTCTGTAGGATTTAGACACGTGTAAGGACTTTTGAATTTCAGCCATAAATTTATTAACTGCGGACGCGAGTTTTGTGGAAGAGAGAGAAGTTACATTTGGTAATTTTCATATATAATGATTTGACATCCGAGTTTAAAAAAATGAAAAGAAAAACGTTTGGTATTTTCAGAGTGTAGCACATGGGCCTGATGGCACACTGACACGTACACAAACACGTGCTATCTTTGAACCGTCATTTTAAAAGTTTTGATTACCCGCCAGTTTGATGTGATAGAAGCGTGCGAGTAGAGTACAAAATAGACTTTTGAGTCTACCCACTACTTCGAAAGAAGCTTGTAAACTTTATGCATGGCTTGTAAAGAAAATATTTTTATATTAAGAGTTGATTGGAATTGATTCAACGCTTAACTGATAATACTTGTTGGTATATAAAAATTAGACGCTTAGGATTAAAAAGACTTTTTATGTTTGAGCGTCCAATATTTTATGTATAAGTAATGCTGAGCGTTGATGATCATGCATCTGCAAATTTTGATTATTGACGCTTGCAGTTATGGTTAAGTACAACTTTAAGGTTCCCCCTAAATTTGATAACTTGTACCAGTTAGGAAAATCTTTTAGATATAAATCAAGTGGATTCACCCTAAATTATATGTCTAATAAAATATGATGCAAAATGATTAAGTATTTAAATCAATCATACCTAATTCACTTCTCAAAGTGAGAAAATGTTGTTCGTTGAGTGCTTTGGTGAAGATATCTGCCAATTGTTTGTCAGTTCCAATGAAGTGCATGGAGATATCTTTCTTTTGAATGTGTTCACGAAGAAAATGGTATCTAATGTCAATGTGTTTGGTTCTGGAATGAAGAACAGGGTTTTGAGTCATGGCTAGAGCGCTTTGGTTATCACAATGAATGGGGGTTGGACCTAGGATTATTTCATAATCTCTAAGTTGTTGCCTCATCCATAATACTTGTGCACAACAACTTCGTGCAACTACATATTCAGCTTCGGCTGTGGAGGTAGCTATGGATTGTTGCTTCTTACTATGCCATGAGATTAACATATCACCTAGAAATTGACATGTACCACTAGTACTTTTACGATCTATTTTGCAACTTGCAAAATCTGCATCTGAGTAACCAATTAGTTCAAAAGGAGAATCCCTAGGATACCATAAGCCCACATTTTGTGTGTCTTTCAAGTATTTAAGGATCTTCTTGGCAGCGATTAAGTGTGACTCTTTAGGATCGGCTTGAAATCGTGCACACATGCATACCAAAAACATAATATCAGGTCTACTAGCAGTAAGATAAAGAAGTGATCCAATGATACCTCTATAATTAGTGATATCAACTTTCTTTCCACTTTCATTGGAATTTTTTAATATGATGCATTTTCCATACCAAATTTCTTAATCATATCTCTTGTGTATTTGGCTTGGTTTATAAATATGCCATTATGAAGTTGTTTAACTTGTAATCCTAAGAAGAAAGTTAATTCACCCATCATGCTCATTTCAAATTATTCTTGCATCATTTTTGAAAATTTCTCACACAAATGCTTGTTAGTAGAACCAAATATTATATCATCAACGTAAATTTGGACTAAGAGAATATCTTCGTTATTGGTAATTTTGAATAACGTTGTATCAACGCTGCCTTTTGAAAAGCCTTTACCAATAAGGAAGATAGAGAGAGTGTCATACCATGCTCGGGGTGCTTGCTTAAGCCCATAAAGTGCTTTGTCTAGCTTGTAAACCACACCCTTACCATGATTGTTGATGAATCCTGGTGGTTGCTCCACATATACTTCTTCTTGGCGTTTACCATTTAGGAAGGCACTCTTCATGTCCATCTGATACACCATGAACTTGTTGAACACTGCATATGCTAGAAACATGCGGATTGCTTCAAGACGAGCGACAGGAGCGTATGTCTCATCAAAGTCAATACCCTCCTCTTGGCAATATCCTTGAGCTACGAGTCTGGCCTTGTTTCTTTTCACAATGCCGTTCTCATCCATCTTGTTTCTATAAACCCATCTAGTTCCAATAACTCCTTGGTGAGTTGGCCTTGGTACTAGCATCCAAACCTTATTTCGTTCAAAATGATTAAGCTCTTCTTACATAGCTTCAATCCAACTTCGGTCGCTTAGCGCTTCATCCACTTTCTTAGGTTCCATTTGAGATAGAAAGCTTGCGAACATAGCCTCATTGATCATAGCGACTCTAGTCCTAACAGGCGCTTCAATATCTCCAATAATCTGTTCAGGTGGATGATCACGCAGCCATAGTCTATCTGGTTGGAAAGGGTTAAGAGGTTGAACAGACGCTTGACGAACAGGCGTTTGATTATCCTCTTGCGTAGGCGCTTCAAGTTCACAGATTCTTGTTTGCTCTTGGTGATCACTCTCTTCATGATCATCAGCATTTCTTACAATATTGTCCATATTAACCTCACGAGTGATCTTAGGAGGTGGCACTGAGATCTCATCATCGTCGTCAGTATCTTCATCAATAGTAACCTTAGATGCTTGAAGACATAGATCTTCAACTCCTACATCATTCATATTAACCTTACTCGGTTCTTGGTTAGCATCATAAAAAACAACATGAATAGATTCCTCAACCTTCGATTTGATCTTATTGAGGATGCAAAAATTCTTTCCATTCTTGGCGTAGCCTAGAATGATTCCCTCATCTGCTTTAGGATCAAATGTCCTTAGACTTTGGGAACCATTATTATGGATAAAACATTTAGAACCAAAGACGTGAAAATATGAAACATTTGGCTTACGTCCCTTCCACAGTTCATATGGAGTTTTCCCATGCTGTTTGTTGATCATGCAACGGTTTTGAGTGTAACAGGCAGTGTTGATCGCTTCTGCCCAAAACCTAGGAGTGAGCTTGGATTCTGCTAACATAGTCCTAGCTGCTTCCTTAAGCGTTCGGTTCCGGCGCTCAGCAACACCATTTTGTTGGGGAGTTCTGGGAGCTGAAAACTCATGATGTATTCCATTTTCTGCACAAAACTTCTCAACAATCTTGTTAGTAAACTCAGTACCGTGATCGCTTCTTATTCTTGCAACCTTAAGATTTTTCAATATTTGAAGTTGCCGAATAAGCGTTGTTAACTTGTCACATGTTTCATCTTTGGATGAAAGAAATTCCACCCAAGTAAATCGA
This sequence comes from Buddleja alternifolia, assembly GCA_019426215.1. Classification (NCBI taxonomy): domain Eukaryota; kingdom Viridiplantae; phylum Streptophyta; class Magnoliopsida; order Lamiales; family Scrophulariaceae; genus Buddleja; species Buddleja alternifolia. The sequence continues at coordinate 20,725,991 of CM033406.1, forward strand.
GAGAAATCATCTACTATCACCAAAGTATACTTTTTAACGCTTACACTGATCGTTTGAACAGATCAAAACAAATCCATGCGAAGTAGTTCAAGTATTCTATAGGTAGATAGATGAGGTTTTCTCTTGAACGATGATTTAACTTATTTACCCATTTGACAAGCGTCACAAAGGCGGTTCTTGTGAAATGGTCCATTTGGTAATCCCTCTACAAGATTTTGACTTATAAGCTGAGAAATTGTTTTGAAGTTGAGGTGATTCATTTTTCTATGCCATAACCAACCCATTTTAGATTCATTTTTAGCAACAAAACATGTTGGGTTGTTATCAAGTGTTGAACCCCAATCTACCAAATATACGTTGTTAGTTCTTTTACCCTTCAATTTAGTAGACTTAGTCTTAGCGTCATTTATATAGCAACAGTCACTTGAGAATATGACTTTTAAGCCTTTATCACAAAATTGACTTATGCTTAATAAATTGTGCTTGAGACCCTCAACATAATAAACATCACTTATCATGATGTTCCCCCTATGCACAGTACCTATACCTTTGGTTTTACCTTTGGAGTTGTCACCAAATACAACCTGAGGACCATTGGCAGCTTGATAGTTGATCAGAAGATCTTTGGAACCAGTCATGTGCCTTGACGATCCACTATCGAAGTACCACACAGATGTATCGGCTCTAGCTCTAGGTACCTGCAATCAAAAGGGAAGTTCTATTTCTGTTCAGGTACCCATTGTTGCTTGGGTCCTTTAACATTAGTAACATTGTTAGTTTGAATTAGAACTTTAGGAACCCATATTTGTCTGGTCTTCATTTTAGGAATACTGGCCTTTCTGGGTTTCACAACGTGTTGTGTGTGCTTTGTGGGTGTATAATAATAATATCCTTGATTATAATGGTAGTCATAATCATGATCATCATAGTATCGATAATATCTTGACTGTCTCGGATATTGACGCTGGTATTTCCTTGGTGCTGGCTTGGGTTGCACTTTTGGTGCTGGACGCTTAGCGCTTGATTCACAGTGGTCAGACTTATCTTTAGTCTTTTGAGCGTTTGGATAGACCCGTCTTTGTGAATCATTTGCCTTAGCCTTACCCTTGCCTGAGTTAGCTTTGGCTTTCTCATTTGGCCTCTTACCATTGTCACTAGGTTCATTTTGTGTTTGACCTTGTGAACCTTTTTCAACAAAGATAACATTCTTTACTTTGTTGTTTGCCGTAACATTAGATTTATTGGGTTGTTTACCAAGTTTATCGCATCCTAAACCGGTCTTCTCACTAAATAATCTAGTTACTTCAGTCACATTATCCAACTTTTTAGAAGCTTTTGATAATGATGAGATGAGCTACTCTGATTTAGCAAGTCTAGCGATCAAATCAGCTTCTTTCTTGACTATTATATCAAGATTGCTTTTTAATTGAATAATTTCACTCTCAAGTGATTGGTTCTTCTCAATTCACCTCAGGAGACGCTTCATCATCTCTGAGACATATGAGCGCTGAGTCATCTAATGGCTCATCATCATCGCTACTCTCTTCTGATGATTCTAAATCTTCAGGTGCAGATGCTGGTTCTGATTCCGCTAGCAAACCTTGTTGACGAAGGTTGCTACTGAATTGGTTTCTATCCAAGTAATCCTGCCTTGAGGGCTTGGATACGTTTGGATAAGGACAATTTACCTGGTAGTGCCTGGTTTCCTGCAATTGTAATAAAGATTAGTTTTCATCTTTTGTTCATTTGTTAACCTTGCAATGTGTGGTTTTGAGACCACTGGAGCTGAGAGATTTTGAATAGACACTTGATACTGAACAGGCACTTGAGGTGAAGGAACAGAATATTGAGGCGCTTGAAGTCGTTGTTGCATCGGAGAAGGCGCTTGATATGAGCTTTGTCCTTAATTATTGAAACCTTTTCCTTTCTTTTCATATCTCAAGAACTTTCTGAATCTATTCAGCAAAGCCAATTCCTCTTCTTCATTGATATCTAAATTCTTTCCTTTATTGCCCGATTTGCCTTTGATTGATGCTATAAGCGCTCCAGATTCAATCACCGGACTACTCACAACATCACTAGCAGATTTCAACTCGAACTCAAATGCTTTGAGCTCTGAAAAGGCATCTTCTGGAGTTAGGAGATCCAGCATATTTGATTCTCTCATAGCAGTTGTCTTCATTAGGAATTTACTTGGTAAACTTCTAAAGATCTTAACCACCATTTATCGATTCTGCACATCCATTACCAACGATGTAAGTTCTGTAACTAGAGCTGTAAATCTTATATCTAATTGCTCTAAAGTTTCATTGGGTAGCATCTTAAATCTGTTAAACTTTTCCTTGGCAATGGAAAGTTTGTTTTCTTTGATCTGAGCTGAACCACCACAAATTGTAGCCAATTTATCCCATATTTCTTTAGTAGTTTTGCAGGACTTGATCTTGTTAAATAAGTTTTCATTATCACCAATAGCCGTATATAGAGCGTTACGACCAACATTGTCCAAATTAACTCTTCGTCGCTCATCTAGAGACCATTCTTGTTTTGGTTTCTCAACGTAACCATCGGGAGTTTCTTCCGTGGCTCCAGGCGCTCTTGTGATAACTTTATATATTTTAATTGGCCCATCTGAAATAATATCACACATGTCATCATCACATGAACAGAGATATGTAAATGCTTTGACTTTCCATGTGTCAAAATTTGACTCAGTTAGTTTGGGAACTTTAGCAAATGCCATGTTTAAAATCTAAAGCAACTAAGTTTGAAAAGGGATCTAAACAAGCAGTTATGCTTGGAAATTTTAAAATTTCAATTTTAACTACTCTGATACCACTTGTTGGTCCCAAGTGGCATACGAAAGGGTCTAGAAGGGGGGGGGGGTTTGAATAGACCCTGAAGTCTTTTTCAACTTCAAAATTTGTATTAAAAAAGTGATTTTGGACGCTTGGAAAGTAGACGCTTGAAGTGTCTAACGCTTGACTTAAGCGTTCACTTAAAATATAGGCGCTTTGGTGAAGCGTCTAACGAAGACTGTTTTTATAAAGTTAACTTAGATTTCAAGACTTGAATACTACAACCAAATAGGTTTGAGCGTTCACTTATTTGATCAGTGTTAGCACAACGGAATAATTTTTGGACTCTTCTCTTTGAAAGCTTTAGGGTCACAAAAAGTGTATTTAGTTGCTTAGCGTTTGATTAAGTTTTACTTTATCAGATTACGATATGACAATATGAATGCTGAAAGTAAAGTAAAGAACAGTATTTGTAAGGTTCGTTGGGTGGTGTAATCTCAACTACGTCCTTCTTCTCCTCGAACACTTAAAGGCAATCCACTAAAATGATTCTCAAAGAATCTCACAGAATCTTCTACAAATTAGGGAGAGATGGCTGTCGATGACTTGAGCTCCTTGATCACACAGATTTCTGCTCCAAATCACTTCAATCCCCTTGCTTCTTTCACCCAGAAATATGGCAAGTATCCAAGTTCAACTTCACACAGATCGCGAGGCTTGGATAAGGGTTTTTCTAAAAGGTTTGTTTGATTTTGATAAAGTTCAAACAACTAGGAATATCTCAGTAGTAATTTGGGTTTCTCCGAAAAGAATGTTTGAGATATTGGGTTGACTGTCTCAGGATTTGAAGAAAAGCAAAGAGAATATTTTCGTGAAAGTTTTGGCTTTTCTGAGATTGTAAGGAATGAGACTTCAATGCAACAGCAATTCGAATTGATAATTGTTCTCTGTTTTTTTGGCTTGTTGTTGAAGTCCTATTTATAGACATTCTTGGAAAAAGTGTCCGTTTGACACATGCAAGGGCGCGTGTCTCTCACTTTCGCGAGTGAACAACTTTTGTCATTTTTCCTGAAAATCTGCTGCACAAAAATTGGTGCTGTAGTCTTTGAATAGTTGACAGTCCAATAGGGTGGCTTCTCCGTACGTCTGAAAGTGCTTATCACATTTAATGCTCTTATCAGCATTTAATGCATTTGAATTAAATGTCCATTGTCATTTAATGCATTTGAGAATATTTGCATGAAACTCCCTCTAGACTTTAGAAATAGATTCAGGTGAAATCAGTCATTGATAGACGCTTATTCAATCTTTGAATTACTTCGATCCATAAGGTGACGCTTGGAATAGCTGGTTATTCTAGACGCTTGGAATCTTCATCTTTATTCAAACTTCAGGCGCTTGAGTCTTCAAACTATACTTCTGATAAACTCACCCAGAACATATCAGGCGCTTAGTCTAAGACAGCTTAACCTAACAATCTAAAATAAGAATAAAGCAAAGCTTATTACAAATCTAACGCTTCAAAGCTAAAAAAACAAACTTACATAGTTTGGGGTCTAACAGAAAAATCCTAACTGTTATCATCAAAACATCTAACATGAAATTCCTAACACATGATATTGTTTTCACCGTGTCTTGTCCAACGCGTGTAGCTTTTATCAATTTCATTACACACCAAATAATTTTCCAAGTCACGTGGACTAATTCTCTTTCCAAAACAACAACGTAAACACGGGCAAGTGATCCTAGTCGGATCTGGTTCATGCTCAACCGCAAATTTAATGAAGTCTATCACCCCTTTCTCATATTGTTCTGACATACGATCCGCTAAAATCCAGCTTCGATCCATCTTGATTCTGATTTTTATTCCCTTTTTCCTAATACAAATTACTCATGTGAGACAACTCTTGTCAAAACATTATAAAGTTTCTAAATTATTTGAAAATTAAACTAACTTTAATCACCATCCTTACTTAGATAAATTAATATATTATCCTTTCTTAAATAATTTTATTAATTAACCTTTACTTAAATAATATTATTAACATCAGTTGAGTTGAATTAATTAAATAATTTTAATTTTAATTTATTTCACATTATTCTAGAAAAAAATCTGCAGAGTAACAACGCAAAAATTTCTTCTAAGTCCTCGACCAATTCTTCCCCCAAACTTGCAACTAACAAAATTTGGATCTTTCAAAAGATTTTGAGTGAAATGCTCTCGGCGCACGATAGCGTCTAACGTGCAAATGAAACCTGGTAATGGCGAAACGGAAAGACCGACGGATTCTAGAGGCAAACAAGAGCTCGGCGGCGGCGAGTCACATCTCCCCGACGACTGAGGCACAAGGAGGAGCTCGGACGACTCCAAATCAGGGGAGCCCGAGTCAACAGTTTGAAATTGAGAGGAAATTAGGTTTTTTCCACCGGCTGCAAATTTTGGGGAAAACTTGGAAAACACAGAGAAGGAAGACGAAATTGAAGCTGAGGAAAGCAGTGTAGCAGAGATCGAGGTGGTGGAGTAGGCACCAGCTTGACGGGTGGAACCTAAACAGTGGAGTTCTCTCTTTTCTAGGAATCGCGATGGTAGTAGTGGCATCCAATTGCAGAAAATTGACTGTGAGGGAGAGGAAATTTAGCTGTCAAAGGAGGATGTGGATGCTGAAATGGCTTGCTGGAGGTACTCTCTAACTGCGTACATATTCAGCCAGAACGTATCCCTAAATAAGATTATGAGTTTCTTGAGGGTACGCTGGAAAGGGCTTACTCTACCGAGAATAGTCAATCATGAACAAGGTTATTTCATACTCCGCTTTGAGAAGGAGGAGGAGATGGTGGCAGCACTGAACCGGGGTATCCAATTTTTTACTTAAAGCCCTTAATCTTGAAAGAATGGCATGAGGGTATAATCAAAGGAGAAGATATACGATCAGTCCCAGTGTGGATACAGTTGCCCAGTTTACCTCTTGAAATGCGGGGGGTAAACAGTTGAGTAATATTGCTAGTCGAGTTGGGGAACCACTATACACAGATGAAATGACAGCAAAAAAGCTCAAGCTAGAGTATGCTCGCATCCTGGTGAAGGTTGAAGTAGGGCAAGAGCTGCCAAAGGAGGTATCCATCCGAAATGCAGTTACTGGGAAAATTGTGAAATAAAAAATCAAGTATGAATAGGTACCATTGCTGTGTAAGAAATGCCACTCCTGAGGGCTTAAGGAGATAGGTTGTAAAAGGCCAAATGTTCAAACCTGGAAAGTCAAGGAGAAACAAGTAGACCAAGGGCAAAATTAGGAGTTGAGGGGAGAGGGAGAAACAACGACACAGAGCACTGCTGGGAACTTGGAAGGTACCAGTGGGACTCAAGTCACACAATTCACTCCACCATCTATGCAAAACAGCGGGAAGAAGAAGGTTCAAGAGTGGCAAGAAGTGACACACTCGAAACACAAGAAAGGTAACAATTGGCCAGGAGAAACCAGTAATGTGGAAGTTCAGAATGCGTTTACCAACTTGTTTTAGGTGTTAAGTCATGTTGGAGTTAATGTGGAGGGGGGAGAGTAGCTACAGAGGAACCTCCTGACATATGAATATTGGAGTTTGGAACATCCGGGGCCTCAACACAGGTGATAAGCAATTGGCTGTGAAGAGGTTAATACAGGGCAACAAACTGGATGTGTGTGCAGTATTGGAGACAAGAGTTCAAGAAAATAAGTATCAGGGGGTAAGTAGATTTATGGGAGGTGAGTGGACTATTGTAAATAACTAGGTAAGAGCAGCAAATGGGAGGATATGGTTGGCTTGGAAAACTAATACAGTTAGATGTAAAGTGGTGAGGGTGCAGGAACAATACATTACCTGTAGAATGACTATATAGAATTATACTTTTTTCATAACCGTTGTATATGCTTTAAATGATGAGATGGGTAGAAGATCTTTGTGGAAGAATCTTAAAGAGATGAAGTTTACAGAACCTTGGGTACTTATGGGGGACTAGAACTCCACCTTGAAATATAATGAGAAGTTGTTAAGTGATGGATCTTATGATGGTGGAATTGGGGATATGAAGGAGTGTGTGGAGTATTTGGGGAATTTATTGTAAACTGGACAGAGTCTTAGTCAATGGGGAGTGGTTCTCAGAGATAGAAGGAAGTGGGGTTGAGTTCCAAGATAATGGAATATCTGATCACAGTCCAATGATTTTAAGGATTACAGAAATGAGATTAGGAGTAGCCCCCTTCAGATTTCTAAATAGGTGGGTATTGCACCCTGGATTTTGCCAGATGATTCAGGCGGAATGGAGTAAGGTAGTGATGGGGACTCCTATGTTCAGGTTGGTGCAAAAAAGTAAGTTGGTCAAAAGCTGATTGAAAAATATGCATAGGGGCTTATATTCCAATATAACTGAAAAGGTGCATCAAGTAAAGAAGCAGCTGATGGAAGTGAGGGCTAATATGAAAGATCAACCTTTTGATGGTGAACTTATCCAGCGAGAAAGAGATCTTTATGGGCAACTCAGGCTACAAATGCATATGGAAGTGGAGTTTTTAAGATAGAGGTCAAAAACTAATTTCTATCTTAAAGGGGATGAGTGTAATAACTACTTTTTTGCTAGAATGAAGGCTAACAGAGGCCAGGGCAGAATTCATAGTTTACAGAGCAGTGGGAGAAATGTTCTGACAAAGCTGGGGGAGATTAGGGATGAGATACTGCAATTTTATCAGAGCCTCATGGAAGCAGAGAGTCCAATACAAAGCCAATTGGATCCAGAAGTGGTGGAACAACGATACATCTTGCACACTGAGGCAGAAAGAGATTTTCTATTGAGACCAGTCACAAGAGCAGAGATCAAAGCAACAGTTTTTTCTATTCCAGATGGGAAGAGTTCAGGATTGGATGGGTTTACATCATGCTTCTACAAGAAAGCAAGGGATATAGTAGGGGCTGAGGTGGTAAATGCAGTATTGAATTGCTATGAGAAAAGAAGAATGCTGAAAGAGGTAAACCACACATCATTAGAATTGATACCAAAAGTTGAGAGGCCTATAAAAACTAGTGATTATAGGCCCATTGCCTGTTGTACAGTAATATATAAGACTTTGTCTAAAGTGATATGGAATATATTGAAGCAAGTACTTCCTCTTCTAGTAGACCAGGCCCAGGGTGCCTTCACAAAGCCGGACTATAGTGGACAACATTGTCCTTTGCCATGAATTGGTGAAAGGTTATAAGAGAAAAGGTGTGTCCCCTAGAGTGGTCATGAAGGTTGATATAAGAAAGGCTTATGACACTCTAAGTTGGGATTTTTTATAGAAAGTTTTGATAGCTTATGGACTGCCTGAAGAGTTTGTGGAGTTGATTATGTTGTGTGTGACTAGTGTAAGGTACTCTATCATGTTACAGGGGTGTGTGTTTGGGAACTTTGAAAGGGAGAAGAGGAATGAGACAGGGTGATCCCATGTCTCCATACTTGTTTGTTTTGGCTATAGATTACCTATCCAGAAGTTTCAGGAAGTTGTATGGGCAGCCAGGGTTCAGATTCTACCCTAAATGCAAAAGAGTAGGACTTATCAACATGTGTTTCGCGGATGATCTAATGATGTTCTGTAAGGGAGATAAGATTTCAGTGGGGAAGGTGAAAAATTACTTTGACTGATTTTCTGATATTTCAGGGTTGAGGGTCAACTTGGAAAAGAGTCTGATGATATGTGGAAAACCTTATACAAATCTTACTTCAAATACTGTACAAATATAATTGCATAGTTATCGTGTTATATAATTTCAGGGTTGAGGGTCAATTTAAAGTAAATGAAAAAACCTTATACAAATCTAACTTCAAATTTTATACAAAATTTCTATTAAAATGAAACTTACATGACTTGGAGTCTAACATAGATCCTAATTGTCGTCATCAAAAAATCTAACAAGAAATTTTCAAACAATATTAAATTATATAAAACCTATAAATATATGTATATAAGTAGAAAGTTTATACAAAAAAATAGTAAAATCAATTCAATTATTAACTAAGTATCGAAAAAAGACACAATGCATTAGACAAAGTAATGACAAAAATCTTACCATACTTATATAAATTAAAATCAAATACATTTTCTTTCTTGTTTTCTCATTTTATTGGGAATTACTTCTGATTTGTATTAATTCAAACTATTCTAATATATGAAAAGTGAAAAAAATTATAATTGATATAGTTCATATTTAATATGAAATATTATTTTATTAATTAAACTAATTACCAAAAAATCAGGTATACGATGTGAATTAGGTATAGTTCAAAAGACTGAAGATTTGTACATTAATATCCAATTATCAAGTAAAAAATATTACAATTTTATTTTAATAAAATCTTATGGAAAAGTGGTAATCTTATCTATAACTATAGTATATGGTGAGAGATCTACAAGTACCTACGTTGATATGTTGGTTTGTTGTATTGGCTCATAGGCTCTCAATTGAGTTGGACGAGCTAAACCTGGGTCAAGCATAGGCGTGCACACGAGCCAAGTTGACTAGTACATTACACTTGATAATGTGCGAGCTCGTCATTAATGAGTTGAACTTGGTTGAAGCTTTTTGGCTCTAAGTTTGGGTGAGTTAGAAAATGAATATAAAGTTCTATTCTAGCTTGAGTCGACCATATATCTGACATTAAAAATCAAGATTATCAAAAACATCAAATATTTGAACCCTGCACCTACGGATTGAAGGTTAGAGCACCTGCCATTCAGCTATTGCATATGACAATGAAGAAAAATTACTTTTTATTGTATTTGTAAGGATCTCAAAAATAATATAAAAGAAAAGTACGTCTCACAAAGTAAATGTAAAACCTCTGGTATCTATTGCTGGAAAAAATATTTGCATATTTACATTTCTTTTACTTTTTGTATAAATAATACAAGATATATTTTATAATTATTTACCTTTAAGAGCTCAAAATTTTGTTGTAGAAACTCAAATATTTAGGTACAATTATATTTCGTTGCCTCCATAGTGAAGCATTCACTACAACAATTTTTGCTGCCTTTAAGTACTTATTGAGGACATTCTTTTTTGTTGCCCAACTATGTTATTTTGCAATGAGTTGTTTGTAATGTCTATCTACTGAACCGTACACTACAACAAATTTTGTTGCCTTTCATCAGTTATACGCGAAAAAAAATTCCGTTCCCATATTATAAAATCTTGCAACAAGTTGTTTTCGTTGCCTAAAGAGTCCTTGTACACAAAAATATTTTGTTTCCTTCCACCACTTATAGGGGACGAATTGTGTCATTGCCATATTATAAGGTTTTACGAGGAGTTGTCGTCGAGTAAAGAATTACTAGTACATTATTTTGTTGCCTTTCATCACTTCTGGGGACGAATTGTTTTGTTGCAATATTATAAGGTTTTGCAATGAGATGTTGTCATATAGTTAAGAATTACTTGTACGCAACAAAGTATTTTGTTGCCTTTCACCACTTAAAGCGGACGAATTATTTTGTTGCAACCATATAGGGTCTTGCAACAAATTGTAGTCATTGTCATATTATAAGGTTTTGCAATGAATTGCTAAAAATTGTTGCCAAATAAATTTTATAGACTAGGGCTCGTTGGAAAATACACTTTAGCACCAAAACATGATTTTCGTGTAGTTAAATAAAACGTTGCGGATTTTATCTTTTCTTGTAGTGGTACAGGTAGCCAATCAATAAATTCTAACCGGTAAAACGCATCTAGAGACTAGGCTTTTGATTAATTAAAGGAGAAATATTAATAACTAGAAGAAGGTTGACATCAAGAGTTAATCCACCTATTGTGAATTATACCGCATGACCTCAATTTTCCCCTAAGGACCTAATATCAAACAATCATCAATATTAATCTCTAATTGCCACTAAGTAAGGTCCTAATAAATAGCAATTTAACCTTAACAGGCAATGGATCAATAACTTACAAGAACTAAGTGTTCATAAAATTCAAGCATTTCATCAAACACTAAGCATGTAATCAAGAAAATCAAATACTCAATTAGAAAAATAGATTAAGAACTATAATCACACAAATTAAGATGATGAATTCGAATTACAATTGCCAGATTGCAATGTTTAGAATCACAATGACATCTTCAAAGCTAAACTTACCCAAAAAAATGCGAAATACAAAAGCAGGAGAAGAGATAGTCTAATACTCAGAGCTAGGTTGTAAAACTCGCGCTGCGACAAATATTTTTGCTGGCTGCGACATGAATATACAACAAACTGTTCGCTCGCGCTGCAGCCTTAGGGTGGTAGGATTTAGTAATTTGTCCATATCTCTCTCTATAGACATCAGATTGAGACAATTCAAGTTGCTATATAAAGCGAAGACACAGATCTTTAGAAGAGACCAAGAATCCTCTCTCTCTATCAAAAACTCTACCTGTCCTTTTTTACTTGTCTTCTCCATCGCCGATGGCTTGGTGAGCAGTCGCCTCCATCACCACTGTTACAACCACCATCGTAGGTAGGCTGAGTTGGATCACCCTCCTTCAAGTTGTGTATCTCAACCTCAACTCTGACAAGACGAAGATGGATCTAATGAGACAATGCTGGATCTGATGAGATGAAGACGAGCAATACATTAGAGTTTATATAAATTTTTTAGTTTAATATTTTGTTGTCTCTCTCGAATGAAAGTTTTTTGACTCACTCAAATAAGAGTTTCGTCTACTTGAATAAGAGTCTGGTCTTTTGCACAAGAGTTTTCTTGTGATCGTTTGTTATTCTTTAAGATTTGTTATCTTGAAGAATCTTGATTGTTGGTGATTCAATTGTTCTTAACTACATTGTTAGAGACAGTTTAAGTTGTATTATTCTTGATGTTGTAATCTTTTTTATTGAATGAAATAAAATGATGACTTTTTCTTTAAAAAAATAAAATAAAAATAAAGAGACCAAGAATCGATTTTCAGCCATTAAGATACGTAAATCTATCATAAAATGCGACTTCATTTTGAACTTTTGCGCTGTTCACTTCCATTGCCCTTTTCGTCTTCTCCAGGACATTTTTGATCCTGGTCTTCACATATAAAATGAAGCTATCTCGTAGCTTTTCGTTGGCATAAGAATGGTGTAAATTAGATATTCATGGATAGTGTTACGCCAAAAAAACTAACATTGCGCTTGAGGATTCGTTTATTCTTAACTCCGTGCTATTTTCATCATTTTCCTAAAATATCTTTAGATGATCCTACAAGATAAAATCAAGACTTTTAGGAAAACATTTATCATCATTTATCGAATAAAGCATAAGAATTAGATGAGATTACTAGGTTTATAAAACACTCATTCTCGTTGGTGTGATAGTTATTGAAGTTCGTTACAACTTTGTAGCAATAGTCACTGAACATTCAATGCCAATTTATAAGAAAAATTCCATAGCCATTTTTATTGCAATGACGGAAAATACATCACAAGTCTCATTGACGCATAATTAGAACTTTTAAAGCTCATTTTCTCAGAATAATGATAGAAATTTATGGCACATTTAGTCGATGTAGTGACATAAATTCTGTCACAATGTTCATCACCATGATTACAAAACTTTAGAAGCATATTTCATCAACATATATTAAAATTTACAATTTATATGTTCAAGTCGAAATCCAAAAATGAACAAAAAAGGGAGAAAAATGAGCCGAAAGCAAAGAAAAAATCATTATTTTCTTAAACAAAATTTATATGAAAGTCCATACTTGCTCCCGACTCATTTTTCTTCCTTTTTCGTGCATTTTTGGGTTTCGAATTGAACATATAAATTGTAGACTTTCATATAAAATTTGTAACCGCACAAGAATGGACTCATTTCGATGAAAGTAATGATTTTTTCCTTGTTTCCGACTTATTTTTCTCCTTTTCTCGTACATTTTTGAGTTTTGACCCGAACATATAAATTGTAAACTTTTAGAAACTTAGTGACCGCACAACAATGGACTCATTTCGATGTCCCGGTAAAGGAATAGGCAAGCAAAAAAAACAACATTACAACAATATTTTAAAGACAATAATTATTTTTTCCTTGTTTCGGACTCATTTTTCTCCTTTTTTCATGCATTTTTGGGTTTCGACTGAACATTTAAATTGTACACTTTCATGTAAACTATATTACCGCACAACAATGGACTCATTTCGATGCCCAGGTGAAGGAATACGAAAACATTAGAGCAATTTTTAAAGAAAATAATGCTTTTGTTTATGTTTCCGGCTCATTTTTCTCCCTTTTTTGTTCATTTTTCAGTTTCGACTTAAATACATAAATTGTAGAGTTTCATATAAACTTTGTAACCGCACAAGAATAGACTCATTTCGATACCCAGGTGAAGGAATATGGGAAGCAAAAAAGCAACATACAAATTGACCGTTACAATTATTAAAAAAAAAATACAAATTGAGAGACGCTCTACATAAGAGCGTCTCACAAATAATTATTAAGAAAAAAAATACACAAGAGACGCTCTTTTGAAGGGTGTCTCTTTTAATTTTGTAAAGCAATATATATGCGTGAGACGCTATTCATTATAGCGTCTAGAGACGCTACAGCCCATAGTGTTTTGTGCTATTTCCTGAAATACCCAAAATCTTGTAACATTTCTTATTTTTTATTTAATTTTGTATTATTTATTTAAATTTCCCATTTCATGCCCACACCAATTAATTCGGCGAAGTAAACCCGAGATAATTTATGTATCTTTATCACCGAATTTGCTTAACCAAATTTGAACCTTTACCAAAATTTATAATAGGCAGTGAGTAGCAAAAATATTTGCCAACACAAACAAGGAAATTCACTTCAGGACATGGATATTTGCTTGGAACTAGCACATTGACTTTGTGTTTTTTAAAAAAGAGAAGAATTAAAACTTTCAGCTCAAGCGGCGAATTCAAAGTTTGTGTTAGAAGGGGTGCTTTTAGGTGTAATGCCACTACGCCTGTAGTCTTGCAACTTAAACCATGGCTATCTGAGGCAGTAAAGATAAGCATTCAAAACTATGGTTTGTGCCAGCGGTATTGTTACGTACGCTTATTAAGGTGACTATGTTGCCTCTGTGGATGATTGAGTTGCTGCCAATTTTGGAGCTTTGGTTTGTATAATGATTTCTGGCACTTTAATCGGAAGAGTTTGTAAGTTGTTTGGAAGAGTGACGTTAATTTTTCTTTAGGAGAAAACTATGGTGAATCAGGGGAATAGCAAAGTTCTTCCTCGGATCCTCCAAGCACCTAACAAAATTACAAAGACATTTAGGCGCTTAAGAAGGGTCATTCCTAGGAAAATTCTAAAGTGGACCGGGAGTGTTGCTCCCGGTCCATTTTACATCACACATTCTAAATGATTGGGGTGGTTTTTACACCCACCTACGCTGTGTAAAATAAACCACCCCAAGTGTTTGTGTGGTGAAAAATGGAGTCATAGAATTACCCGTCATGCCTAGCACATGATGGGCTGCCATAGAGATTTTGGCCCGATAAAGCTGGTTCAGGGCAAAGTGCTACAAATATTATACTTCTTAGGGGCAAGGTCTTGTTTTTGTGTTTGGAAGGGGGATAGTGCAAAAAGCAAGATTTTCAAAGGGGTGAAGTGCATATTGCCCTAATAATTAAACTTATAGATAAGAAAAATATCTATAAAAATTTTATCAGTCATTTCTTTCGCCCAGCAACTCTAGAGATCTAGAGATAGCTCGTATTCCTTAAAATGGGATTTGAAGTGTTTGATTGGTAATTAATAGGATTGAAAATGACCAAAAAAATAAATATATAGGATTGAAACATTTATTAATACTGGGAAAAAAGGAACTATAATATTGCACTACACTTTACCATACAATAAGTTTGTTATTCGCTAGGCTTTTCTTGTAACATTCTACACAGCAAATTTAAAGAAAAAAAAAATAATCTACCTCCAAAGTTTTGGAAGTGATTACACAGCAATTTTTTTATTGCATTACACGGAAAAGAGTAGTTAACATTCTACATAAGTCTTCTGGGATCAACATTTATTATTATTATTATTATTATTATTATTAGTAGTAGTATCCCAGAAGAAAATTGCTTTAAATCCCAATATCTTAATTCCACTAATTTCTATTATTAGATTGTTCCTCCACGTCTGTTTTAGCATTTGTTTCCCCTGCCCATTTTTTGACTCTTTCCGCAGCAACTGTAGCCTGCAACATTATACCCCAAAATAAGCTAATTCTGAATTCCTTGTGCAGTAAATAAATAAATAAAGTAATGATAATAATAATAATTAAGAGAATATGCCAAATGCGGTTCTCCATTTCTTTTACTTCTTTATTCCAATTAGTTCTGTATGCTATGTAAAAGAGCACAAGCGTTTGTATAATTGTTCCTGCTATCATTCCGTACCAAATACCCTGAAAAATGGATTGTAGCAATACAACATTAGACAATTATATTGTTAAATGAGATCTATATTGTCAAATAAAAAACGTATGTGGTAAGTCATAAAATTATTCTTTTCATGATATGGTTATTCTAATTATATTCAGCTACGACAATTAGGTTGTGGAACTATATATATATCCCATGTGAGTACCACATAATAAATTGATATGACTGTTGTCAGAGTCTCGACGCCTACCAAAAATATATTTGTAATTGCAGTTTAAACTTAGAGCCTACTACAACTTATATGATATATAAAGTATACTTACTTTTACACCCTTCTTTAGTGGATACCCTAATATTAGGCCAAACGGGATACCAAACACATAGTAGCACGTAATATCCACATAGGCAACCATAGTTTGCCATCCAGCTCCAATAGCCATTCCTAGACGCAATAAAAATAAGGTTTAATTTCGCATTTTTGTGAAATGTTAACCAAGAGAAGAATATTAAAATGATTAGATAAATTTACCTGAAAGAGCAGGTTGGATATTGTTGATCACAATGCACAAAGCAAGCATAGGTGTGAGTTCATATACAACTTCTTTGACTGCTGAACTATCTGAAAATAATGAAGGATAATGTTTCTGGCAAATGAGAAGAATGGCTGAAGTAACGAGGGATATCAAGAATGTCGATATCACAACCACCACGACTGAAAATTTCGCTTTTCTTGGATGGGCTGCTCCTAATTCGTTCGACACTCTTACGCTGCACATATTTTTATAAGTTGATTTTTTTTAGAAATACACTTGTGTATTGCGAAAATAATTAGTTTACTTATAAAATTCTGTCTTCGTTTCTTTTCAAGATATGATCATATATTTTATTTTTGATGAAACTGTCATCAAGTATGTACTGACCTTATTGCTCCATTAAATCCAAATGCTATTGTAGATGTCCACATCAGTATGTTTATGCTGCAAAAAAGAATTAGTCTTCGTCAGCCGTAATAGATATCAATATGACATATAATTTCATTCTTTTCCTACTACTTGTACTAGTATACTTTAGCCTAAGTTTTTCGTTTCTCAGTCAAATAATAGCACGGAGTTAGTCATCTCTCTCTCTCTCACACGCGCGCACGCACTCACACATAATCCTCACAAATTCAATTTAATAAGCGAATATAGCCTCGTACCCCAAATTCTATAGCTTTACTCGTCCGCTTATGCATCTGTAGTTTGATACCAATATTATATATAGAAATAAAGGATTATATGCAAACATTAAAAAAAGAGGATTATTATATATAAAGAAATACGTGCAGAAGCAAAGGGGTGTGGTCTAATGGTCACAAGGCTTTCAGCCGTGAGAACCCACCCGGGTTCAAAACTCAAGAGAAGGCGATGGGGGGTTTACTCCTACATCCTCCCTTAGGGCCCCTGCGCTTATTGAGTCTGTCGCCTATGGGTAACCCAGGGCGGCTTACTTGCATACGTGGTTTGCGGGCTATTGCGTATGGACAGATTAGTTCTGCTGGGTGCCCGGCAAAGATTTACCCTTGAATTTCCAAAAAAAATAAAAAAAAATAGGTGCAATGTACTAATACTTACCATATTGATAGAGCATCAACAGAAGTTTCCGCATTCTTCAAGTATCCAGCAAAGAGAAGTAGTGCTGTGAAATACCATACCTCCAAGCTGCCGGCACATCAGAAAAATAATAATTTAAATTACATACTCAACTCGAGGAAAATTAAGTGTTGAGACGAAATATATAAATTTGTTCGAAAATACTAATTATCATGTCAATATCTTTTGATAAATTGAATGGAATTAATATAAAGATAATACAAATGTTAATTTTTGGGTGACGGTGTTAATCTAAGTGCATGATAATATATTGACCAAAATGACCCTACAACTGCATGCATGGGGCTAATGATTTCTTGGACACCACGAAAGTGCGAAGTCAACTCGATTAGGGTTTAGGCTTAATTAGAATAAGCGTTTAGAAAATGTTATTAATTACAATATATCTACTGATAATAATTTGGCAAAGTTACTTTTTTTATCCTATAATTATGGGGTGTTGTCATTTTTCGTCCTGTATATTCAATAATTACACTTTTAGTCATAAAATTCACACTCCTTTTTTATTTTAGTCCTTTTTTTTCCATTTTTTTGCTCTTGAGTCACACATTCTCCATAAAACTTGTTATTAGAGGGTGTTTGGCTAAGCTTATCCAAAACATCTTATAAGCTCCTATATCCTATAAGATATTTTAGGAGCTTATAAAATGTAACATCTTATAAGATGTTTAAAAAAAAAGGTGGGGATAGGTTACTTTTTAAAAAATCGCTTATAAGATCAAAACATCTTATTTTTTAGTTTTATAAGCTATTTTTAAAAAAAATTTACTAAACAAATTTATAGAGCTTATAAACTCTAAAACATCTTATAAGATATTTAGAGAAGTTTATAAGTTTAGCCAAA
This sequence comes from Buddleja alternifolia, assembly GCA_019426215.1. Lineage (NCBI taxonomy): Eukaryota > Viridiplantae > Streptophyta > Magnoliopsida > Lamiales > Scrophulariaceae > Buddleja > Buddleja alternifolia. The sequence goes on from CM033406.1 coordinate 20,743,674, forward strand.
CACTCTCTTAGTGTATCGGACCATGTTCTCTTATTCTCTTTTCTTTATTATGATATGAAAAATATTGTACGATATCAAATTATAAAAACTCACCATATCATCACTGCGGAGGCAATGGATAACCTGACAAAAGCCCAAACATGTTGGAACGCCTTCCAGGAAAACCCGGACCACGCTTCACCACAAGCCCCACAGAATATATAAATCATCTGCGTCACCACCAAGAACCACCACGAAGCGTTTAACACCAACGCGCCGCCGGCCAACCCCCACCGGAGTCTCATCATCACGAGCCAACTGAAGACTGCGTGCAACACCAGGGTGAGCATTGAAAGCCAGGCCATTACCATAATTCTACTCTGAGCTTGCAGAAATTTGCTGATTGGAAATTGGAAGGCGTAGGCATAGAGCTGAGGGATCATCCACCGCGCTAATCGGCCTGCTGCCAGCGATATATCTTTCTTCTGCCCGATCAATACTAACAGGGGTTCCGCGAAGATGTATGGAAATGTTAGTAAGAAGCTTGTGCAGAGAAGAATAATCCAGGATCTCTGCAAGTAGATACCCAGTATTTTGATCTGCCCAGCCCCGTAAGCCTGACCGCAGAGTGTTTCTAAGGCACTTCCCATTCCCAACTGTTCAAATTGAGTCCCACAAAATCATAAACAATTTGATATTATAAGTTAAGGATCATAAGATATGTGTATTATTGTATAATAAAAGGAGTAAGTAATTCCGATTTTTATTTAGGGGTGTTTTATACAAAGTTTGAAGTTTCAATGGACCAAGATGCAATTTAAAAATTAAATTTGAATGACTCTTCATCACTTTTTGACGAAATGCAAAGCAAAGGATTGACTTTACCTCTTAATAGGAGTAAGTTTGCAAAACTTATGAAATATTGAAATTAACCTAAAACCTAGTATTAGCGCGCGGTAAATTTATGTTCCATGGGATGACCAATGTTATTTTCTATATTTCGTGTGTGTTCAATAATCTTTTATATTAAAAAAAAAAAAGAATCGTAGAATGATCTTTTACATCAAATCAACATAAAAGTTCATTTTATGTTGATTTGATGTATTATGGTAAATACTTTTCCACACATATAAAATAATCAAATATACACTAAATAATATGAATCATTTATAAGTAATGTGTATCTTACAATTAAAATACAAGATAGGGAAAATTCTAGTAAGCTTCCAGTTCAGTCGAATCCAAGTGTATTTTACAAAGTAAGTGAATTATGTTTGTTATGTGATTCCTCACTTATAACTTTGTAAAATAACTTACTTTGTAAAATACACTTGGTCCGGTCGAGCTGGAAACATGTTAAAAAATTATATATAGTCCGCTCTCGTCTCGATGAACTCAAGTATGTTTCAAAAATGAGAATATTAAGTGAAAAAGGGACTTGAAAATTACAAAATTACCGCTCCCTTACATTGAAGTTTCTTCTTGTGTTTTATGTTATAACTGCATGGTCCTTACATTGAAGTTTCTTCTTGTGTTTTATGTTATAACTGCATGGTTACGCACACAAGATCCTCTATTGCACACAAGAATTGATATTTTAAAATATGACAACGTTATCATACCAGGAGGCCAAAGCTAAAACCGGAGATGATCATGTTCTCGACTGAGAAGGCGGCAAGCTCGAGGCTACCGACATGGCCGGTGAAGGTTGAAGTGATGGAGCCAAGGGAGAACTGGCAGACGGAGACCATAAAAGCCGGCCCAGCTAAATACCAGAGCTTCCGCGACTCCTTCTTGAACTCCGAGACGAAGCCAGAGACGCTGGAGATTGTAGACATGTCATTCTCGCCGGCGACGAAGGATGAAAATATGGGATTTATTTGTGATGGTTGTGTGGAATGGTTTTGGGTTGAAGTTAGTGGTATTTGTTGTTCATTGTCTACTGGGGAAAGAACTGTCTGTTTGCAATTGTCGTCCATTTCTTACAAATGCGCATACACAGAATGAAAGTAGGAGAGATTTTGTGTGTTGTGACGTGCATTTGATGGATCTTGGTGGAATGGTATTTATAGGAATTGAGATTAATAGATAGGAATTGAGATTAATAGGTAAGAATTGGCAATTTGATATATATATATATATATATATTAATTATTTTTGCGTAGGTATATATATCTTCAACTTCACTTTAAATATTATAGTCACGGGTATAAACATTTACAGGAAAAATTGTAGAATTAATTTCATTCCATAGGGGTATTGCAAAATTAGTCTGGTTGGCTACAAAGTTAAAACCTTAGTCCCAATAAGATAGAAAACATTGCAACTTTGGTCCCGACTATTAAAAACTAGACGGAAAAATACGTGTATCTTTCACACGTTGTTAGTTGACTATATTAACAAAAAACAAAGCAAAAAAAGAAATAAAAAAAATGTTAAAGCAAAAAACAGAAAGAAAAGAAAATTTGTTTATCACCCAACACCCCACCACCCTCCCCAAACCCCCCATAGCACCAACAATCTTAGTCCTCCGATCCCCTCCACCGTACCACCATCACACCAGTGATTGCTGCTCACCGGCCCTCCCATCGATTGCACACTAGAAAGAACTAATTTTGAATAAATGATGGAAATTGACAAAATAACTTACTCCTCTATAATTACCCCTTTATGACCATTAGAGATGGATTATTGTCTATTTACTAAATTCACACATTTTAACTTTATTTCTCTATTTTTTTTATTTTTTTGATTATCTAATATCTTATATCTCAAATCATATACATATGTTGTATTTCAATGTATCAAATGTTTTCAGTATGTTCTTACCAAAAATAAATAAATTTCTGTATGCATTACGTATGTTAGTGTGTGTGTGTGTATTTGTAATATAGAACATAAAATAAATTATTAAATTACAAATAGAGGTTCAAAATGGGCTATAATACAGAATCTGGTCTGTGCTTATTAATTGATACATTGACTTTCAAGCATAATTGTGCCACCTCAAACTTGTGGTGGCAGAGTCTGAATCTGGAGCTCTCCATACTAGTATTTTACAATTATATGTTGCACCATTTTAATAAATTTATTGTGAATTCTGCTTTTCTCAAATATACTTCTTGACTATGGGTTAAAGAAATAATTTAATGTAAAGTGATTGTTTTAAATCCTTTGCTAATAATATATATTGTTGAACAATAATATATTTTCTAATTTTTTAATTCACAAATTTTGTAGTAATAATTTCTTTGGAAGCTATATATGAATTAGTAACTGATGGGATATGTAGACTGATTGGAAGAGGATCAGGTTCGGATCGAAGTATAAGGAAGAAAACGGACAAAAAGAGGCAGTTTCGGTACTGGAGGGTAACGCCGCGGCATTGGCGGAAAACGCCACGGCGATGGCGGACAGAGTACCAACGCCGCGGCGTTCGCGGCTTGGGCTTACTGGACATCAATGCCACGGGCGGCTTTCAGGCAGCGTGTTGACCAAGTTTCATCAAAAAAGACGCGTTTTGAACTGTTTAGGACTGGGTTTTGTTTCCTTATGTGAATATAAGTCTTCCAAGACTCTACAAGAGTATATATACATACTCTTCTCTTGTAATATGTATCTATCATCATACAATCAATAATAAACCTCTAGTGTAGACCGTGGACGTAGGTATTCATGCCCGAACCACGTAAATCTTATGTCATTATTTTTCTTGCTTTTCATTCACTTTTATTCGTTTATGCGCATTGATTCCTAACAACTGGCATCAAAGCACGGTTTATAGCGATCTGTGTGAATCAATGGCGTCTGAAGAAGGAAAAGTGAAAATTTCCAAGTTCGATGGAAAGGATTTCGGATTCTGGAGAACACATATGGAGGATTATCTGTACTAAAAAAAGCTCTATCAACTGTTGTTGGGGAAGAAGCCTGAAAAGATGCCAGACGAGGATTGGGAATTCTTGGATAGGCAAACCCTAGGTGTTATTCGATTGACGTTATCAAGAAAGGTGATGTTTAACATCCTATATCAAACTACGACAGCGGGTTTGATGAAGGCGTTATCCAATATGTATGAGAAGCCGTCCGCATCGAATAAATTCTATCTAATAAGACGTTTATTCAATTTGAGGATGACGGAGGGGTGATCGGTAACCAATCATATCAACGAGTTTAACATGATCATTACTCAGTTGAGCTCGGTTGATATTAATTTCGAGGACGAGGTAAGGGCCTTAATTTTGTTGTCTTCATTGTCGGAAAGTTGGAGTGCGACGGTAACTTCTGTGAGTAGTTCGTCTGGCCAAAGGAAATTGAAACTTCAGGAGATTCATGATTTGATTTTGAGCGTGGATATTCGCCGGAGGAAATCAGGAGAACTCAAGTCTGCAGCATTGAGTGCGGAAAACAGAGGGAGAGGTGTTCAATGCGCTGGTCAGAAAGGTAGAGGTTGATCCAAGTCTAAGGGGCGAGGAAAGTCAATACCGCGCAAGGAGGCTGATTACTTGGGTTGCGGGAAGAAAGGTCATTATAAGAGAGATTGTCTAAAAAAGGCGGGTCAGAATCAAAATCGGGAACATCAACAAGCAAATGCAGCAGCTGACGATGTCGGAGATGCTTTGGTTTGCTATGTTGACAGTCCAGTCGACCAATGGGTACTGGACTCAGGTGCGTCGTTCCATGCTACTTCGTGTAAGAATTATCTAACAAATTACGTTTCTGGAAAATTTGGAAAGATTTTTCTTGCAGATGACGAACCCTTAAAAATTGTTGGTAAGGGTGATGTCCCAATGACGACGACACAAGGAATGCAGTTAGAACTACAGAATGTGAGATATGTTCCGAGGTTGAGGAAGAATTTGATCTCGATGAGTCAAATTGACAGTGATGGTTACACCACGGTGTTTAGTGGTGTTGTATGAAAAATCACCAAAGGAAAATCTGGTAGTGGCTCGTGGCAAGAAATCGGGGACTTTGTACACTACGGAGATTAAAAAGGACTTGTTAGCTGCAGTTGAGGCCACAAAGGATATGCATTTATGACATAGGCGACTTGGCCATATGAGTGGGAAGGGAATGAGAATCATGGCATCCAAGGGGAAGCTACCAATCTCGAACACGGTTGAATTGGGTCTTTGCGAAGACTGTGTGCTTGGAAAGCAAAAAAAGGTGAGCTTCTCCAAGACGAGTAGAGAACTGAACACAGAAAAATTGGAACTTGTATGTTAGGAAATTTCATGTTAGATGTTTTGATGATGACAAGATAGGATTTAATGTTAGACCCCAAAAAATACAATGTAAGTTTTCGTTTTTCATAGAATGATGTATAAGCGTTTGAAAGTTGTAATTTATTATAGGCTTGTAATTTTTATCTTTGTAAAATTTAGACTAAGTCTTAGTGACTGAATCGCTAGAAGAATTCTAGGTGAGTCTATTAGAGAAGAAGTTGAAGACCAGCGTCTGAAGTCATCCGGAGATAAAGATTTTCTTCTTAGCGTCTGTCAAACGCTAAAATATCTCATTTCAGGATTTATGGATCAAGCGCTCGAAATCCCTCAAGTGACTTATATCAGAATCACCTGAAATAAATCCTCAAGTCATGAAGGACTTAAATGCAATCATTCAACGGGCATTTATTTCCAACGGAAATTAAATTCAAAATGCATTAAATGCCTGATAAGAGCATTAATTGTGATAAGCTAATGTGACTTGTGGACAAGCCACCTTTTGACCAGACTGTTAGAAAATTCAGAATTTCAGCTGCTCCCGTCCAATCGGCTTCAGCGAACTTTCAGGAATGTCAGAGAAAAGGTATACTCACGCGCCCCGTGAGAGGCACACTCCTACATGTGTCCAACGGACAGATCCCAAGAAATTGCCTATAAATACCTTACCCCAGCTAACCCTAAAAATACATAGATATACAATTTTTACAAGAGACAATTACATACAGACACAAGAAAAACTTGCTGAGAAAAAGCTTAGAAACTCCATAGCCAAATCTTTCAAGCTTTTTATCTACATTCCAGACAGTCACAAATATCTCAAACATCTTCCAAAGAAGAAATTCAAATTCCAATGAGATATTCCAAGTTGTTTGATCTTTTCAAAAACAAACAAAACCCTAGTGACAAACCTCAACCTTTCATCTGAGTGAGAAAAGTTGTCGAACCCTTTCAGGTAGTATTTCTGAGTGAGAGAAGCTTGAAGAAGACGATTTTCATTGGTGCTGAAGTCTGTGTGATCAAGGAGCCCAAGATCATTTTCACCCTTTATTATCGTGTAGAAGATTCTGTGTGACTCTTCGAAAATCATTCTAGTAAATTCCTCCAAGTGAAAAAGGAGAAGAAGGACGTAGCTGGGATTACACCACCCAGTGAACCTTATATATCTTGTGTCATTTACCTTATTTGTCTTATTATTATCATTATTATTATTATTACATCATTTATCTTTGAAAGAGACAAGTTAAAGTGCAAAGCGATTAAATTAACTAAAAGAACGCTAAAACTCATTTCCGCTGTGCTAACCCTGATTAAGCGATCTAAGCATTGCCCTACTTTGGTAAACTGCTAAAATCACTAAGTCTAAGTTAACTTTTTCTGAAGCGTCTGACCCAAGCGCTCAGTCATCCAAAGCGTTCAAACCTTTAAAGTGATACGAACTTTTTGAAGTCGAAAAAGACTTTAGGGTCTATTCAACCCCCCCCCCTTCTAAACCCTTTCGTATGCCACTTGGGACCACCAAGTGGTATCAGAGAGGTTGAAGTAGAAACCTAAGCGTTTCCGAGCGTAACTGCTTGTTCAGATCCATTTTTTTAAAATTAATCGCTTTTAAAACCTCTCTTTAAAACATCTCATTATGGCTTTTAACAAAATGCCTAAGTTGGTAGAATCAAACTATGATTCTTGGAAACTCAGAGCATTTGCATATTTATGTTCGTGCGATAATGAAATGTGTGATGTGATTACAGATGGCCCCATTCAGATTATGAAAGTTGTAACTCGAGCCCCTAGAGCGACCGAGGCTACTCCAGATGGTTATGTCGAGAAACCTAAGATAGAATGGACGCCAGAGGATAGAAAAAGAGCTAATCTGGATAATGTTGGACGAAGTGCACTTTACTCAGCGCTAAGAGATAACGATGCAATGTTCGACAAGATCAAGCAATGTAAAACCTCCAAAGAAATATGGGATAAGTTGGCCATTGTGTGCGAAGGTTCAGCACAAATGAAGGAGAACAATCTCTCCATAGCCATGCAAAGATTCGAGCATCTCAAAATGCAGCCCAGTGAGACGCTAGAACAATTGGATGCAAGTTTCACCTTGTTCATTACTGAGTTAGCGTCATTAGACAAAGAATTGACCAACAAGGAAATGGTCAATAAGGTTTTCAGAAATCTTCCAAGTAAATACTTGATAAAGACAGTTGCTATGAGAGAATCACAAACTATGGAGACTCTTAGTCCAGAACATGTGTTTTCAGAGTTAAAGGCATTCGAATTCGAGTTTGGTGAAGTCAGCGACACAACAACTTCAGCGACTGAATCAGGAGCTTTAATCGCTACCACCAAAAATAAGGGTAAAGCGGTTAGTGAGGTTAAACCAGTGGAATCAAATGAAGAAAACGAAATGGCCTTATTAGTCAAGAAATTCAAGAAATTTCTAAGATATAAAAAGAGAAATCCTATTGGAAAAATTTCATTTCAAACTCCTTCCCCAGTACCAACGCCTCAGTATCAAGCGCCAGTGTACTCAGCACCTCAACCAGTTGCGCCAGTTCCATATCAAGCGCCTCCATCGCCTACACAGAATCTCTCAGCGCCAGTTGGATCAAAGCGATTATCCACTGAACAAAAAAAGAAAACTAACTTGTGTTATAATTGCAGGAAACCAGGGCACTATTAGGTAAATTGCCTTTATCCAAATGTGTCTAAGCCCACAAGGCAAGACTATGTGGATAGAAACCAATTCAGGAGCAACCTTCGCCAACAAAGTTTGCTAGCGGAATCTGAACCATTTCCCGCACCTGAAGAGGACTTGGAATCATCAGATGAAAGTAGTGATGATGAGCCTACAAGCGACTCAGCGTTGATCTGTCTCATGGCAAGAGAAGATGAAGCGTCTGACAAATCGCTACCAGAGGTAACCAATGAATTATCTCATCCTCTTTCTTATGATGAATTACTTGACAAAGTTAATGAATATTGTAAAGATTGTTAAGAGGCCGCCAAAATATATCAAAATGATCTCGCTATTATCTCATCACTCACAAGAGATAAAGTAACACTCAAAGCAGAGTTGAAAGTTCAACAACAATGCATTGGGAAGAACCAATCACTTGAGAGTGAGATTATTCAATTGAAAAGCGATCTTGATATGTCAAGAGAGAAGCTGATTTGATCCCTAGACTTGCCAAATCAGAGCAGCTCATCTCATCATTATCAAAAGCTTCTAGAAAGTTTGATAATGTGACTGAGGTAACTAGATTATATGGTGAAAAGACCGGTTTAGGATACAATAAATTCGGTAAACAACCAAATAAATCTAATGTTACGGCAAACAACAAAGAAAAGGGTGTTCTCTTTGTTGAGAAAGGTTCACAAAGTCAAATGCTAAATGAACCTAGCGACAACAATACGAGGCCCAATGAGAAAGCTAAAGCTGACTCAGGCAAGGGTAAGGCTAAAGCAAATGATTCACAAAAAGGGGTTCATCCAAACGCTTAAAAGGCTATAGGCAAGCCTGAACACTGTGAATCAAGCGCTAAGCGTTCAGCACCAAAAGTGCAACCCAAGCCAGCGCCAAGGAAATACCAGCGTCAATATCCAAGATAGTCAAGATCATATTATCGATACTATGATAATTATGATTATGACTATGATTACGATTATGATTACTATTATAATCGAGGATATTACTATACACCCAAAAAGCACACACAACACAAACCGAAACCAAAGAAGGCCAATCTTACCGTAATGAAGACAAGGCAAATATGGGTTTCGAAAGTCATAATTCAAACCAAAGCTACTAACGTTGAAGGACCCAAAACAACATGGGTACCTGAGAAGAATTAGAACTGCCCTTTAAATGCAGGTACCTAGAGCCAACACCGATACTTCAGTTTGGTACATCGATAGTGGGTCGTCAAGGCACATGACTGGCTCAAAGGATATCTTGATCCACTATCGTACAACCAACGGTCCTCAAGTTATATTCGGTGATAACTCCAAAGGTAAAACCAAAGGTATAGGTATCATGCATAGGGGGAACATCATGATCAGTGATGTATATTATGTTGAGGGTCTTAAGCATAATTTGTTGAGCATTAGTCAATTTTGTGATAAAGGCTTTGATGTCAATTTTTCAAGCGACTTCTGCTATGTCAACGACGCTAAGACTAAGTCTACTAAATTAAGAGGAAAAAAAACAAATAATGTGTATTTAGTGGATTAGGATTCCACATTTGATAACAACCCCACATGCTTTATTGCTAAAAGTCAAAATGAATTGGGTTGGTTATGGCATAGAAAAATGAATCACCTCAACTTTAAGGCAATCTCTCAGTTAATATCGCTAAATCTTGTAGATGGATTACCTAAGGGTTCCTTTCAAAAGAATCGCTTATGTGATGCATGTCAAATGGGTAAACAAGTTAAATCATCTTTTAAGAAGAAACAATGTCTATCTACTTCTAGAATTCTTGAACTATTGCATTTAAATTTGTTTGGTCCTATTCAAATCATGAGTGTTAGTGGTAAGAAATACTCGCTAGTAATCGTTGATGATTTCTCTAGCTATACATGGGTAGAATTTCTAGCGACCAAAGATGAAACTAGTGTCAAGCTCAAAACACTAATCCGTCAATTGCAAAATTCAAAAGATCTAAAAGTGACGAGAATTAGAAGCGATAGAGGAACTGAATTTACTAACTAATTTGTTGAGAAGTTTTGTACAGATTTTGGAATACTTCATGAGTATTTTGCCCCTAGAACACCTCAACAAAATGGAATTGCTGAGCGACGGAACATAACGCTTAAAGAAGTTGCTAGGACAATGCTTGCAGAGTCTAAGCTGCCTCAAAGGTTTTGGGCCGAAGCCATCAACACAGCTTGCTACACTCAGAACCGGTGTATGATCAAGAAGCAACATGAGAAGACTCCATATGAGTTGTGGAAGGGATGTAAGCCTAACGTCTCATATTTTCATGTATTTGGTTCAAAATGTTTCATTCATAATAATGGATCCCACAACCTAAAGACTTTTGATCCTAAAGCGGATGAGGGAATCTTTCTAGGCTATGCCAAGAATGAAAAGATTTTTCGCATCCTAAATAAGATCAAATCGAAGGTTGAAGAATCCATTCATGTTGTGTTTGATGATGCTAACCAAGAACCGAGTAAGGTTAATCCTGATGATGTAGGAATTGAAGATCTTGCCCAACAAGCGTCACAAATTAATCTCAATGATGAAAGTGATGATGACGCTGATGATGAGATCTTTGTGCCTATTCCTAAGGTTACTCGTGAGGTTACAAATGATGATAAAGTCATAATCGCTGATGATCATGAAGAGAATAGGGATCAAGCAATTGATGACCAAGAGTCTCTCAACCCTTTCCAACCAGACCGTAAATGGCTTAGAGACCATCCACCAGAGCTAGTAATTGGAGATATGGAAGCACCTGTTAGAACTAGGTCATCTACAATTAATGAGGCCATGTTCGCAAGTTTCTTATCTCAAATGGAACCAAAGAAAGTGGATGAAGCGCTCAGTGATTCAAGTTGGGTTGAAGCAATGCAAGAAGAGCTTAACCAATTTGAGAGAAGCAAGGTTTGGAAGCTAGTACCAAGGCTAACTCATCAAGGAGTTATTGGGACTAGATGGGTTTTTAGGAACAAGATGGACGAAGATGGCATTGTTATAAGAAACAAAGCCAAACTAGTCTCTCAGGGTTATTGTCAAGGAGAGGATATTGATTTTGATGAGACATACGCCCTAGTAGCCCGTCTTGAAGCGATTCGTATGTTCCTAGCGTTTGCCGCATTCAACAAATTCGTGAAGAGTGCTTTCTTGAATGGTAAACTCCAAGAATAAGTCTATGTGGAGCAACCTCCAGGATTCATCAACAACCATGGAAAAAGTATGGTCTATAAGCTGGATAAGGCACTCTATGGCCTTAAACAAGCACCAAGAGTATGGTATGACGCTCTCTCTATCTTCCTTATAGGTAAGGGCTTTTCAAAAGGCAACGTTGACACAACGTTATTTAAAATTACCCATAATGAAGATATTCTCTTGGTCCTAATTTATGTTGATGATATTATATTTGGCTCTACAAATAAGCGATTGTCTGAGAAATTTTCGAAAATAATGCAAGATCAATTTGAAATGAGTATGATGGGTGAGTTAACTTTCTTCTTAGGATTACAAGTTAAACAACTCCCTAATGGAATATTTATAAACCAAGTTAAATATATAAAAGATATGATTAAGAAATTTGGTATGGAAAATGCATCATCTTCAAAAATTCCAATGAGCCAAACACTTAAGTTAGATAAAGATGAAAGTGGGAAGAAAATTGATATCACTAACTATAGAGGTATCATTGGATCACTTCTTTATCTTACCGCTAGTAGACCGGATATTATGTTTTCGGTATGCATGTGTGCACGCTTTCAAGCTGATCCTAGAGAATCACACTTAAATGCTGCCAAGAGAATCCTTAAATACCTAAAAGGCACACAAAATGTGGGCTTATGGTATCCACGGGACTCTCCTTTTGAACTAATTGGTTATTCAAACACAGATTTTGCAGGATGCATGCAAAATAGATAGGTAAAGTACTAGTGGTACATGTCAATTTCTAGGTGATAGACTAGTTTCGTGGCATAGTAAGAAAGAACAATCCATAGCGACTTCTACCGCTGAGGCAAAATATATAGCCGCTGGGAGTTGTTGTTCGCAAATTCTTTGGATGAGGCAACAACTTAGAGACTATGGAATTATCCTAGGTCCTACCCCAATCCATTGTGATAACCAAAGCGCTTTAGCTATGACCCAAAACCCTATCCTTCATTCTAAAACTAAACACATTGACATTAGATACCATTTCTTGCGTGACCATGTTCAAAAGAAAGATGTCTCCATGCACTTCATTGGAACTGACAAACAATTAGCAGATATTTTCACCAAAGCGCTCAACGAACAATGCTTTCTCACTTTGAGAAGTGAATTAAGTATGATTGATTTAAACTCATAAATCATAAAGCATCATATTTAATAGGCATATAATTTAGGGAGAATCCACCTTATGTTTTTGTCTAAAGCGTTTTGACAAAATCTGAAATAAGTTATCAATTTTAGGGGAACTTTAAAATTGTACTTATAATAATTTATAAGCGACTGTGATAAAAAATGATTTAAAATTATAAGCATTAATCACTAGCGCTTATCTTTATGCATGACGAAGTCAATCTCTAAATAAAATTGTCATTTCTAAATTCAAGCGATTGACTTTATCACAAACTTTACAAAATTAAATTTTATTCTCCAAAAGTCTTAAGCGTTAAAGAAATTTCCATGATAACGCTAAGAAAATTATTTTAAAATCATGCATAGTTTTCATCGATAAAAGGATAGCGTGTGGATAAGTATAAAAGATTAGATTTGATAACTACACACACGTGTCTATCAAATCAAACTGACGGTTATTGACATTTATCTAAAACCGAGACAGTTCAGGTCTGCACGAGTCTGATTACGTGTCAGTATACTATCAGGCACGTGTATTTCACGCTGAAAATTTCAAATCTTTTCAAACGTTTTTCAATTAATTTGGTAACTGTGGATCCCAAAATTTCGCTCTTTTTGGTAACTGATAAAACTATTTTACTGCACTTTTTGCATCCGTATTTTCCTAAAACGTATCAGATTTGACTCCTTTCAAAATTCAGACTCTTTGACTGTCCACGTGTCAACATCGTTGCCATTGAAAAGTTAATTTTTGCCTCTATTTAAACCCTTCAAGGTCTTTACAGTCAGATTTTATCACTCTCACAAATTCTCTCTACTGTAAAAATCTTCATCTTTCCCAAGGCAAATATTTCTCTCTCTCAAAAAGCTTTCAAACTTTCAGCAATGGCACCCAAAGTTGCAAAATCTTCCAAAACATCCAAGTCTGCTACCGGAAAAACTTCCCGTGCTGAAAAACCAGCCACTGTTAACGCCGGATTTCTGGTTAACTATTTGAAAACTAGAACTTTCCTCTTCGAACGATTTTTCCACTCGTTCAAGAATCTGGTTTGAGAGATATGATCACTATTATTTTCAACTACTTTGAAGATGAATCTCTCCACTTTTTCAACAATGCCCAGATTTCTGAAGACGGCAATTCCATATCCTGCGTCTTCCCCTTCGCTACAGAAACTTTTGTTCTTACCCCTTCCTTGATTTCTTCATTGTTGGTTCTACCCAATGATGGCTCTGAGGTGGAACACGTCAATCTCGGAGATGCTACAAAAGTCTGGGAATTGGTCAAGAAAGAAGATGTTGTTACTGCATACGAGCCGAACTTCAAGAAGAACGACATGAAGGGAGAATATGTTATTCTCGCGGATATATGCTCAAAGATGATCGAATGCAGGAAAGGGACATTCGATAAAGTTACAAACCTACAGTACAAGATGATGGTAGTCATTCTGACCAAATTAAAAGTAAATTGGTCTCTCTACGTTTTTAATCGCTTCAAGGCAGCGATGGCCAAGTTGGTGAATCCCAAGCCTTATGGGATTGTGCTAAGTCGTATTCTTAGTGCTTGCGGTTATACAAACTCTTCTGGTAAGAAGATTCCAGCGACAAAATTTTACGGAAAGAAAATGATCCGTGAGCTGCAAAAGCCAAGGAAGATAGGTGGTGCAGCTGTTCCAAAAGAAGAGCGTGAGCGACTTCGTGCTTTAAGAGTTGTTCATAGTGATGATGAAGATCAAGCGTCTTCCTCTTCATCATCATCCTCTTCATCTAAAGAAGAAGTGGTGGTCAAGCGACCTAAGAGAAAAATAGCTCTCAAAGTCGCTGAGCCATCCAAGCCAGCAAAGAAATAGAAGCCTGAACCCAAGAAGAAGAAGTCGGAGCCCAAAAAGAAGCAGAAGATCCCTTCTCCTTCTCCCTCTCCTAAATCTCCTTCGCCTCCTCCAACGTTTATCTTTTTCATTCCCGAGGAAGAGGAATTAGTAGAAGAAGAATTACCACTTGCACGAAGACGTACTCCTCTTTCTACTCCCGCAGCCTCCTCTAGCGCTTCAGCGAAACCAGCGCTTAGAGAATCAGTGAGCGTTCCTCCTTCTGACGCTGTTCCAGTAATGAGCTCAGATCCTCAAGCCGCTACTCAATCTGAGAGGTTTTCTAGTGTTCAGGGTAAGTATTTGCTAAGCAAATTAGTATATCTGTTCCTCGTTAGTTTCTAAGTCTCTAACGCTAGGATAAAAATTCTTTCAGCACAATGTCAAGCAGATATTCAATATGTTCTCAACACCCTTGAAGAATTAGATATTCCCAATTGTGTTGATCCTATAACTTCCTTTCTCGACTTAGATTCAGAAGAAGTTGTTCCAAAGCCTGAGGAACCTGTCCCAGAAACAGATCAAGCGACTGAAATAGTCGACGATATTCCTCAGGGTAAGCGATGTAGTCTTTTCTATCTTTCTACTTAGTGGAAATTTTGCTTGCTTTTCTCAATTGCTTACATGTATCAGCTCAAGAAGTACCTCCAGAGGCACCAATCGCTGATGCCCCTCTTTCATCCAAGATTCCAGTTGAAGTGGATGTAGATATGGCAACTGTTGTGGATATCGCTAAGGAAGCATCTCAAGCCCTTCCTGACGCTGAAACATCATCAGCCAGTGAAGCGACTTTAAACACTGAGCGGTCGATAGAAGTGGCCCCCATCCCAACAGAAGCGATTTCCATTATTCCTACGCCAACGGGACCTCCTCCTCGTGTCATCGACTTCTTCCCGCGCGGATACACTCCAAATGTTGAATTTTATTATGCCGCCAGAGAACGAGACACTCAAACGCTTGCCGAGTTGGAAATACAATTTCAAACAACTCTCCATCGGCCCGATTAGTCCAACTCTCTCAAGTTTGAAATCTTCGAGCGTATTACCGATCTAGGACTATATAACTTGGAGCGTCTTCACTCTCACTTTGAGTATATTCATCGTCCAATTTTCAACAGAGCTGATCTTGATCTTCAGCGTTTCAATTCAAACGGTTGCTCGGATGAGTCCTTTTATCCTCAGCGCCAAAACAAGATTGTTTTCAAGAACCCCCACATGGGTGATTGGAACAAAGATCCAGATGAAGAATATCTCAACAAGATAGGCTATTCAGCCCTCCCCTCCGTCGTCAAGTCTCCCCATAACGCTCTCTCTCCTAATCCACTTAAGTTATGGAAAGGTAAAGGACCGCTTGTTGCGGAGCGCCCAAATCCCGTCAACTCGTGGATAGAAGATGAGGCTAGTGAATATCTCGCCAGATTATGGGCTGACGATTATGATGAAGAGACGGAACGTTTTGAGAAGTTCCTTGCTGCTAACAAAGAGCAAAAGAAAGCGGACAAGCTTGGAAAACGTTGGATGATGAATACAGCCAGGTGGGCTGAAGAATTTGTTCTTCACTTCTACACCATTGAAGAACTGATCAGATATCCATTTTTGTTCGAATTTGGAATAGAGTACAGACGCCAAGGTTATGCAACCTTTTTGCTTCAACAGCGTCAGATTATTGCAGGGAATGTTAGCGCTTTGCCACGATATTGACAACCAATCGAAAGCTACATTCGCCAGCAACTTGCCTTATACAGCCAAGGTGGACGCTACGTTTTGCATCCTCGTGACGGGCTTGTTCAACGAGTCTTTCCTGACCTAAATGAAGACGCATCAAGTAAACAACCTCTTCTTCCAGGACAGAGTCAGATTTGTGTGGATGTTTCAAATGAACACGCTGAGTTCACTGAGTTCCACAGAGCAATGAAAGTAGTGTTTGAAAATGCCCAAGCGCTGGACATCAGTTTCAATCACTTTTTCGGGTGTTACAATTTCCGAGGATACACTCTTTACCCCGTGCTCTTTAGTGAATCAAATATTCAAGTGGCCAAGATAATCTCGCTAATTAGGCCAGTGGATCAAGAAGCAGCTCAAGCGCTCATGCCTTTGATTTTGGACTTCTTCAACTGTTATACTTCAGGGATTGCTTTACCGGAAGGTGTGCAAATTGCACTAAGTGCCGAAGAGCGCGAAGACGCTATATTCTTTATCCCGCAATCTAGCCTGATCAGTCCAAGGCATGTGATGGAAGCCCTTGGCCCCCTCTGGGTCATTGGTCTTAGAGAACCTTCTCCCTCCATCGAAATTATAGAAGAAGAAAGTGCTCCTACTGAGGATGACACTCAACTTCCAGATCCCTCCAGCGCCCCAGTGGTCGAGCCCCCAGCGATTGCAGATCCTATCATGGATCGAGCGATTGAAGAAGTGCAAGCTGAAATTGCTCAAGCGCCTGAAGAACCTTTTATCAGAGATAAATCAAAAGGTAAAGCTGCAGTTTCCAAATCTTACGGACTTCTCTCGTCCCCCGAGCGTCCTTCTTCCGATTCAGATTCTGAGAGCGATTCAGAAGCCAGAGACTTCAGACAGGCAGTCCGGAACTCGCTTACCAACATTGAGGGTTCCTGCTCCAAGATCTTTGAGGCTGCTGATAGACATATCCGCATAGTGTCGGATACGCAGATTCGTGATATTGGAAACGCTGGAAATAAAAGCACTATTGCTATCATGCAAAGCATATCACCTCTTATCGCTGAGCTCTCATCTGAATTCAACCGTCACTTAGCTCAGAGCGCCTTGGCCGATACTGAAAGACACGCTTCATCCGATGCCACCGCTCAGAGTGTCGCTCAATAAGTTGCTCTTCTCGTCGAACAAGTTAGACTCTTGCGCCGAGATGTCGCTGAACTCAAGACCTCCCTTGATAATGTCAAGTAGGGGGAAGATAAAGAAAAGTCCAAAGCAATTTCCAAGACAGATAATAAACAGTGGCGTTCATTGTTCGAAGAATTAGTAAGCGCTATCATTAAGAAAATGCTATCCAAGAAAAGAAAGCCAAGGTATTATCACGGAAAGTACGCACTTCCAAAATTGGACCTCGAGTTCTTAGAAAGTAAGGGATTTCCTGCCTATGTCGGACCGCTACAACGACCTATCAATTGGAGACCGTCAAATGATCAACAAAGAGATATCTATCATGACTTAATTCGTGAACTTGGTATTCCACCAAGGGACTGGACGAAAAGGTTGTTAGATCTAAATGAAAGCACCAGACTTCGTAGACATGATTATGATGAAGTTCAACATACGACAATGATTGATATTGATCGTCTCTTGTTGGAACTAGCGTTAGAAGTTCTACAAGGCGAAGAAAGAGCGAAGCGACAGAAAAAGTGATTGATTTCCTTTTTTGCTTTATCTTTTTTATTTGTGGTTTTCCTTCAATGTAAAACATGTATGCTTTAAATTCTTTCAAAGAATGAATGTTTTAACGCTGAAACATCTTGTTGAAGCTAATCTAACTTTAGCTAACTTTACTAACTTTTCAAACGCTAACTTATATTCCTTTGGGCCTTTTCTTTTAAGTAACTCTTAAATTATAAAAGAGTTATAAGAGTCTTGACATCATCAAAAAGGGGGAAATTGTTAGGAAATTTCATGTTTGATGTTTTGATGATGACAAGATAGGATTTTGTTGGTCCCAAGTGGTATACGAAAGGGTCTAGAAGGGGGGGGGTTGAATAGACCCTGAAGTCTTTTTCGACTTCTAAAAATTCGTATCACTTTGAAGTATTTGAACACTCGGAAAGCTTTGAGCGCTGGGTGCGGCGCTTGAGAGATAATGACTTAAGCGCTAGTTTCAGGCGCTTGGGAAAAGTTAACTTAGACTTGGTGATTTCAACGCTTACCAAAGTAGGGCAGGGTTTAGTCACTAAATCAGGGTTAGCACAACGGAAGTATTTTATAGCTTAGCGTTCGGTTTGTTAATCAAAAGTAGTCGCTTAGTTGTTTTAAAACTTTATCAAAGTATATGCAATATGAATAGTAAAGCAATAAAACAGTAAATAGTTAAATCAGTTAATGACACAGGATATGTATAAGGTTCACTGGGTGATGTAATCCCAGCTACGTCCTTCTTCTCCTTTTATCAGGGAGGTTTTCCACTATGATGATTATCGAAGAGTCACACAGAGACTTCTACAAAATCGAGGGAGATTGGATATGATCTCGGAACTCCTTGGTCACACAGATTTCAGCTCCACTAAAGACCTTCTATCCCCTTGCTTCTTTCACTCAAAAATGGTGCAAGTTACGCTTGATCTCGGAACTCCTTGGTCACACAGATTTCAGCTCCAATAGAGATCTTCTTCCACAAGCTTCTTTTACACAAAAATATTGCTTGCAAGTCAACAAGCTCTCTCACTCAGATGAAAGGTGTTGATGGTTTTGGTCACGGGTTTGTTTGTTTTTGGAAAGTTCAAACAACTTGGAGATATCTCAATAGTAGTGTAGGTTCTTCTTAAAAAGTGGTTTGAAATATGGGTGACTGTCTAGGAATGTATTTGAGAAGCTTAAAGGATTTCGGCTCTGGAGTTTATAAGCTTTTTCTCTCAAATAAATTCAGCAAAGTTTTGGATCCTTTTTTTTGTTTATATGTCCAGATGTTTATCTATATGTATTGCTTTGTCACTTTTGCTGAAAAGGTTATTTATAGGTTGTTTCGAGATTTTGTCCGTTGGACATGGTTGGAATCTCGTTTCGCTAAACATTCCATGAGTTCTGACAATCCTAACTTTGGGTATATTTAATTGGTTAGGCATGGTCTTGGTTTCATAAATCTGACAGTCTCGGTCAAAGATATGGCTTGCCCATAAGTTGTAGTGCTTATATTTTAATAGCACTTATCCGACTTTTGATGCATCTTGTCTTATTTCCGTTTGGGAATAATTTCCGTTGATTCATGCATCTTTGATAACTTAGATTTGAATCTTCAGGTTACGCTTGGAGAACTAGACGCTTGAGCCTTTGGAGTTTAGGCTTTTTGAAAGTAGCCTTCTTTGTTAATCGGACGCTTGAGAAAGGTCATAATCTTTGCCCGATTTTTAGACGTTTGACCTTTCACTTTATCTTTGATAGACACACTCAGAATTCTATCATTGACTTAGGGTTAAGTACTTGGTCTAAGGTCCATAACAATCTTGAGCGCTGAGTTCGTAACCTGGGATAATCTTTTAGCGTTTGACGGACGCTTGAGACTAATATTTATCTTTACTGTTCCTTCAGAAGCTTGATCTTCAACTTCATCACTGGGTAGACTCACACAGAACTCTTCTAGTGATTTAGTATCACATTCTTAGTCTAGACTCTATAAAGATAAAAATACAAGCCTAGTATAAAAACACGAGCTTTCAGGCGCTTATACATTTGTTCTACGAAATCTTTTATACTTTACATTTCTTGAGGTCTAACATGGAATCCTAATTGTCATCATCAAAACATCTAACATGAAATTTCTAACAATTTTCCCCTTTTTGATGATGGCAATACTTACTCTTTTATAGTTCAAGAGTTAGACAGCCAAAAATAATGGTTAGCGTTGGTTAGTAAGTTAGTTAAGGTTAGTTGAGCTTCAACGAGGTGTTTCAGCTGAAAAATGCATTATATATATCATTGAAGGTACAGGCATTTTTACAACTGAAATAAGGAAGAGATGAAAGCAAGAAAAGCAGAAGTACAATCAAGATCGTGACTTGATCTTGTATCCCTTGGTCATTTCTGCGCGGATTGCCTCAGTTATTTGATCTTCTAATGTCATCATCACATCATGATCTTTATTGATTATATACTTGTTTTCATCTACTTGCTTTTGTTT
This sequence comes from Buddleja alternifolia, assembly GCA_019426215.1. Lineage (NCBI taxonomy): Eukaryota > Viridiplantae > Streptophyta > Magnoliopsida > Lamiales > Scrophulariaceae > Buddleja > Buddleja alternifolia. The sequence goes on from CM033406.1 coordinate 20,763,629, forward strand.
GAAAGCGACGTAATGCTTATCCCATTCATCTGGGTCAATACCCATATACCTTAAGCAGATTCTGAAGGTGCGATTTAGATCAGACATCTTCCTTTCCGCAACTACTTTTTCTGGATTGGTAGGTTCTGGAATGGACGCTCTGGAAAGAGGGATGTCAAACTGCTCAAGCAGTGCTTTGGAAGGTACTGGAAGATCTGGATAGAGTGCTCTTGGAGTTTCTCTTTTACTGGGCGCTCCAGTAGGGGCAAAAGTGGTTACCCAAGATGGATAGGGATCTTGCTCTTTATTTTGTATAGGAGGAAGAGTGGGAGTATGTTGACGCTTGGACGGCGGAGGAGGATCTTGAGCGCTTGATTTTGAAGTTTTCCTCTTCTCCCGTTTCTTCTTCTCTTCGCCCTTATTGCCATCATCAGTCGGCATAAAATGCTGAGTAAGGAAACTGATTTGAGTAGCAATCTGAGCGACAGAGGCCTCAAGAGTGTTAAGACGCTGATCAAAATGTTCTTTCATGACCAGGAGTTGGGCTTGAGTAGCGTCTGTCAGAGAGGTCTCTAGAGTAGTTAAGCGGTTGATAATGTCTTCTTTCAAGGCCAGGTGACTCGCCTGAGTAGCGTCAGCCATTTGCTGAAATTTCTTAAGGCCTTCAGTCATGGTCGCTTGAGCAGAAGAAACCGCAGGATTAACGGGAAGCTTGAAGCGAGACGTGTGTTTGAGTGATTCCATTGGGACTTGATAAGCAGGGTCAAACACGGTCCCTTGAAGCTCCGGGTCAATAATAGACTTTGTGGAAGCAGTAGAGTCAGAAGCAGATGGACTGTCACAGGAATAGGCGCTTGAGGTTGATCTGTGGAGTCCTCAGCAATAATGGGCGCTGGCGAGACATGCAACCTTTCAACAGGCGCTTCGGCAATGGGTGACGCTGGCAGTGCATCTATCCTTTCAATTGGCGCTTCAACAATGACTGATTCGATACGGCTAAAGTCCGTAAAGTTGAAGTCTATGCCGGCAAATGGCTCATCTGCATATGGATATGTAGCTCTTTGGAGAAGTTCATTCAAATGTAGGGTAGGAAGGTAAGTACCTTGAATGAAGGTGCGAAGTGGACTATCCATGGCCCTAATGTACATTGGCCCAAGGATATCCAGTACGTGATTGGGAAAGATTCTGGAAGGCGCTCGGCTGATGGAAAAGATAGCATCGGAGCAGTAATGGTGAGAAAAGCCAATCAGCCTGTCCGTTGGAAGAGCGTTGAGTTTCTGAGATTCAGGAACATAACTTGTGTAGTATTCTTCCAAATAGGTGTAGACAGCTTGAGCAAGCGCTTGGTTTCTTTGCAGTGAAGATAAGACGAAGTCATAGTGACTATGAACTTCCTAGTGAAGGAGTGGATAGCCGGTGAAGGAGTTTATACGGGATCCATTCCATGAGCGCAGGTTGGCTGTGAAGACTCTGTCAAAATGAGCGAGGGGAGTCATGAGCTTGATCATCAGTCGAAAGTTGTCATCACAGTCACTTGAAGTGAAATTCAAGCAAGATGGTGAAGAACTGTCGCTGGAAGATGCTTGAGTGTCAAATCGTAGAGGAGTGTTTGCAAATCTGTGCAACGCTACGCGTAAGGACTGCTCAGTTTGTTGACGAATCAGAGGCAGCCTCAATACTGACCCAATTCCCCTTTGACGCTTCTGTAAGCAATATTGAGCAAATTTTCGCTTCTTATCATGTATACAGGCGCTGAAGAGATGAGGATCACTGACCAACTCTTCGAATGTGTATTTGCTCCCAACATACGCTTCAGCCCAATTCAATTTAGTCATGCAGTACTCACTCCCTGCATTAAGGATAGCTCGAAATCCTTGCTGGTGAATATCTCGGATTGCCTCAAAGCGATGCTTGTCTGGTTCATAATTAGCGTTCCAAACGCTATCAAAATAAGCATCAGTTTCTGTCTGAATCATATCAAGGACAGACGCTGGATGGTCTCCGACATGTACACCTTTGTTCGTCCATAAACGGAGCGGATTAGCTGAAAACATATTTGCAGGACTGTTTACGAGAGTTGAGGAGTGAGAGTAGCCTTCTCTGATTAAGAGCTTCTCAGTGGGATTGATGAGTCCATAAACACGGTCATAGATTCGTATATTGAAATCTCTGAGAGTAAGACCAGTTGGTTTGTTGTGCCCGTACTCTCGATAATAGGCCAGATCAACATCTGCTCTTGGGGTCTTTCTTTCTTGAACCTGTCGCAGGGGCACTGAGGTGAGCAAGGTATCTCGGACAATGAGATCAAACTTAATAAGTTTGACTATATCATTCTCCGCATTTATAAGACTGTCTTCATTATATCCAGCAGGAAAGAAGTCTTCTTCGGGCGCTGGGGGTAGATAGTCAACTGAATGATCAATTGTCTTTAGAGGATCCAGCTGAAAGAAGTTTCGGTGAATGATAATTTCGTCAGCGTCGCTCTGATCTTCTGAGCGTGCCTCGGTTGTAGATGGGAGAGTGAGTAGGAGTGGAACCTCTGGAACATCAGGTTCATCAAACTCTAAGCCTGCAGATTCTGTGGCGGCTGCATGAGCGATGGCGACAACATCTGTCATATCGACATCCAGATGGACATCACTGGGTGCTTGAACTGCGGCTAGAGGAAGAGCTGTATAACAGATATCCTCTATAAGGGGAGGATCTTCTACATAAGTAGGTAAGAAACTGCTGTGGGAAGAAATAAACTTACCCTGAGAGCTAGTCTCAACAGCAATAGTAGCTTGAGCGCTTGGCTCAGTACTCTCAGGCTCTGGAGGAGTAACATCGACTTGACGCTTGCGTAGTCCTCTGCGTTTCTTGAAGATACACTTCACGTTCACCCCTTCAGCCGGTGGCGCTTGAGTGGGTGCAACAGTAGGTTCTTCGAAGTCTATGTTTTTAAGTACTTTTTCCAGTTTTCTTCGGCTTACGAGAGGAATCTTGTCTTCTTCATCGTCATCCGTGGCTTCATCATCCTGTGGAGGAGATGGAATAGGTTGAGCCTTGGACTTTCGGGTAGCCCTCTCTTTGTTAACAGCGGCGCGTGATAAGAGGTGTTTTTACGTGTTTTTAAGACCGTAATTCTTATGATTTGGATTCACTTATTGCTTAAATCATGTCACATTTGCATTTAATAGGTGTGTTAAGTGAATACAGGTAATAAATGAGAATACATGAAGAAAAGGGAAGAAAAACGATGTACAAAACAAGTTCAAGCATGTTTTTCAACACCTAGGCAGTTTATGCATCTCCTACCACATTCGAGCGATAATTCCGTACATTTCGAGACCGACTTAGACAAAGTTTCCTTCTACAAAGTCTTAGATGAATGTCTTAGCTTCAAATGGGAACTTGAAACATCCAAATCGGAGGTCTATAGAGATAATTGTGAAGGAAATACGATTGCTGCGCCGAACAGAGAAGTACATGTGCCAGGATACGCCCCAACGCCCTCCTAGTCATGCCTAGGCATGGATAGTCCGAATGTTACTCCTTTTTCAGCCTAAATTCCAGCATTATATGATGAGTAAGAATCACTTTTGGCCATAATTCATCACATGTGTTGAGGGGTTGTCATAAGTGTGTTTCTTGGTAGATTTACTTTATGGGCGCCAAATCAGAAACAACCTCCATGTTGAAACGTAATTTAGGTATACTTAGAGACCGAATTGGACAAAATGTCCTTCTGCAAAGTTGTAGATCTACGTTTTATCTGAACATGGGGACTTGAATCATCCAATTTGGAGATCTGTGTAGAAGTTTAGGAGGACAATACTAATACTGCGCTGGAAAGCAAGAAAATGGCAGCATGCATGTGTTTTGTTGAAGTTTTCACATGGTTAGGCTTGGTGGAATTCTTAATGGCCGAAAGTTCAACATTTTTTAGCTGGTTGGAATCTTAAAAGCCAAACTTTAAGCATCACCTTAGGTGGAATTCTCATTGGGGAACTTTAATGGGAATTCTTAATGCATACTTTAGTGGAATTTTTGGCTATAAAAGGAGGGGGAACCCATACTCTTCATCATTCACTATCAATTTCAGATTCTTAGAGGAGAGGGGGGCAGCCCCTAATCTGATTTCTCCACCATTCATCACCATTCTTCATCACTCTTGGAGGGGAAAACTAGAGGAAGGAAAAGAGCTTGGGGATTGAAGGCTCAACTTCAAGATCCATCATCATTCACCATTTAGGGAGTTTTTAAGAGCTTTTCATTTCATTTATGTCTATGAATATTCCTCTTATGTCTTTTATGCTTTCAATTATGAACTAAATTCGTAAGACTAGGGCCATGTAAGGCCAAATTGTGATATATGCTTACAATACATGATTGTTGAGGTTGTTCTTATATTGTTATGTGATGTGAATTGTGTTTTTGTCTATCTTGCATATACTTGATCACTATATGTTAGAATCTTATGTCTAGGTTAATATTTCGGGAGAAAATTGACTTAAGGTGCAAGAAATTCACATCATGACCCGCAACTAATGAGGAATTGCCCTAAACATAGGTAAAGATTCCCGGGTGAAGTCGTTCGATTCAAATCGAGTGAACTCTAGTACATTAATGCATGTTTAGTGGTTAGATTTCCGAATAGGGATACTTGGGAAATCACGATCTAAGTATAGGAGTTTATACGCGAGACATCGGTTATTCTCTACCTTAGGAGTTTTCACCATAACAATATAAGTGTAATCCTTCAACAAGAACTTTTATAAGTATACTTGATCAATTTGAACCTAGCATGTGCCTTAGTCTCCCTTTATAATTGGTTTTAAATCACTTGCTCATCTTTGTTCTTGTTCTTTACAAATTTTATTTGAATTTCTTCTTACTTTGTTTATTCACTTCATTACAAATCTTAAACTAGAATTCAAGTCCTTGTGGTTCGACAATCCGGACTTACCGTCCATTTATTACTACACACGACTAGTGCACTTGCTATCATAGCACGTTAGCTTTTTAGCGTGTCAAGTTTAGAAGAGTACTTATTTTGAACTTTGATGGTGCAATCCTAATTTTTAGCTTAATTTTAGGGAAAGTTTGTTTGATATCATGTTTATATGCTTCTTTGTTGAGAAAATCAAGCATGAAAAATTTTTAGTCCTTCCAATTGATGCATTGAAATTGATTGACTTGGAAAAATGGCATGAATTCTTGAAATAATTTGAATTTAATGGAATATAAATCTTTGAAATTGCTCGTGGAGACCTTAGACTAGAATTGATTCTTTAGATGATTCACAATGCACTTAAATCGAAGGTAGAGGAGTTGAGAGGATAACCATCTTGAGACACTTAAGGAATTATTCCCAGAAATATTAACTTAGATTTCTCATAAAGTTATAAGTTGAGTAGTAATTTTATATGCTAACAATGAATTGAAAAGGTTGAATTTTGGTATGACCAAAAGTGGTCAGGCTAATACGTACCGGAGGTGAAAAGTTTCATACCTATATACTGTACTATTATGCTAATTTGAGCTATGCTCAACCCAAAAGAAGTGAATTGTTTAAAAGATCTAGTTTTATTTCGTGGCCTTTGATACTCGAGTGATTAAATCCTTAGGAGTGTCTCTACACTTAATGCCCCAAAACTATCTAGTTTGGGAGTCATTGGTCTAAAGCTTGCTACATGGGTGTCATAGAAAGCCTAATGGAATAAAACATTGCACATGATCTAGCCTTAATGAAGTTTCAATGGAAATTTCATATGAATTGAAAGTTAAATGTTTGAGATAATGAAATTTAAATGGCTATGAGATTTTCTATATTTCTTGTGCTTTGCGTTTGATCGAAAGTTGATAGATATGGGATTAATGTCCAAAATTTGGTAAGGATGCCTCTCGACTATAATACCTTAGATTTATTTTTCACTACACCCTAGAGAGTCTTTTCAAGTATTGGTGTCACATGAGCAAAAGTAGTTGATATGTATATATATATTTGTGAACTTTAAAAGGTTGATTTTATGCCATTCATTCTTGTTGATCATATTGAGATGTGTTGATTCGGTTGGGATTGAAAATTTGCTAGATTTTGTGGGTATATCTTATGCAAACCCTCACGAGACTATAACTCGTCCTTTGAGGTAACTCAAAGGTTTAAAGGCTTGTTGCACCCGCTAAGTGCAATCGTTTACTCCACGAAAGTGAGTTAGTTAGTTGTTTTGTTTTCTCCCATTGAATGATGTTGGTCTTGCCTTATAGCTCTTATTGCTCGAGGTCGAGCAATTGATAAGTTTGGGGGTGTTGATAAGAGGTGTTTTTACGTGTTTTTAAGACCGTAATTCTTATGATTTGGATTCACTTATTGCTTAAATCATGTCACATTTGCATTTAATAGGTGTGTTAAGTGAATACAGGTAATAAATGAGAATACATGAAGAAAAGGGAAGAAAAACGATGTACAAAACAAGTTCAAGCATGTTTTTCAACACCTAGGCGGTTTATGCATCTCCTACCACATTCGAGCGATAATTCCGTACATTTCGAGACCGACTTAGACAACGTTTCCTTCTACAAAGTTTTAGATGAATGTCTTAGCTTCAAATGGGAACTTGAAACATCCAAATCGGAGGTCTACAGAGATAATTGTGAAGGAAATACGATTGCTGCGCCGAACAGAGAAGTACATGTGCCAGGATACGCCCCAACGCCCTCCTAGTCATGCCTAGGCATGGATAGTCCGAATGTTACTCCTTTTTCAGCCTAAATTCCAGCATTATATGATGAGTAAGAATCACTTTTGGCCATAATTCATCACATGTGTTGAGGGGTTGTCATAAGTGTGTTTCTTGGTAGATTTACTTTATGGGCGCCAAATCAGAAACAACCTCCATGTTGAAACGTAATTTACGTATACTTAGAGACCGAATTGGAAAAAATGTCCTTCTGCAAAGTTGTATATCTACGTTTTATCTGAACATGGGGACTTGAATCATCCAATTTGGAGATCTGTGGAGAAGTTTATGAGGAAAATACTAAGACTGCGCTGGAAAGCAAGAAAATGGCAGCATGCATGTGTTTTGTTGAAGTTTTCACATGGTTAGGCTTGGTGGAATTCTTAATGGCCGAAAGTTCAACATTTTTTAGCTGGTTGGAATCTTAAAAGCCAAACTTTAAGCATCACCTTAGGTGGAATTCTCATTGGGGAACTTTACTGGGAATTCTTAATGCATACTTTAGTGGAATTTTTGGCTATAAAAGGAGGGGGAACCCATACTCTTCATCATTCACTATCAATTTCAGATTCTTAGAGGAGAGGGGGGCAGCCCCTAATCTGATTTCTCCACCATTCATCACCATTCTTCATCACTCTTGGAGGGGAAAACTAGAGGAAGGAAAAGAGCTTGGGGATTGAAGGCTCAACTTCAAGATCCATCATTATTCACTTTTGAGGGAGTTTTTATAGCTTTTCATTTCAATTATGTCTATGAACATGTATATTAATTCATTTATGTTTTTCATATTATCCATTATGAACTAAATTCATAAGACTAGGGCCATGTAAGGCCAAATTGTGATATATGCTTATAATAGATGATTGTTGAGATTGTTCTTATATTGTTATGTGATGTGAATTTGTGTTTTTGCCTATCTTGCATATACTTGATCACTATATGTTAGAATCTTATGCCTAGGTTAATATTTCGGGAGAAAATTGACTTAGGGTGCAAGAAATTCACATCATGACCCGTAACTAATGAGGAATTGCCCTAGACATAGGTAAAGATTCCCGGGTGAAGTTGTTCGATTCAAATCGAGTGAACTCTAGTACGTTAATGCATGTTTAGTGGTTAGATTTTCGGATAGGAATATTTGGGAAATCACGATCTAAGCATAGGAGTTTATACGCGAGACATCAGTTATTCTCTACCCTCGGAGCTCTCACCATACCAATATAAGCGTAATCCTTCAACGAGAATCTTTATAAGTATAATTGATCAATTTGAACCTAGCATGTGCCTTAGTCTCCCTTTCTATTTTGTTTTAAATCATTTGTTCAACCTTGTTCTTATCTTCACACTCATTTTACCTTTATTGTTTTGATCTTTGTTGTTATAAAATCTTAAACTAGAATTCAAGTCCTTGTGGTTCGACAATCCGGACTTCTCGTCCACTTTTATTACTACACACGACTAGTGCTCTTGCTATTATAGCACGTTAGCTTTTAGCGTGTCAGGGCGTTTCACGGCTTGCTTTGGAGTGGAACGCTTAGCTTCCTCTGGAGCTGGATGCTCAGCCTCCTCGTTTGACGCTTCACACACAACTTGGCGCTCGGAGAGAGGTCTGGCCGCACCTCCGATCTTTGGTGGGTTAAAAAGATTCTGAATGATTCTCGGCCCATAAAATTTGTGTTTGGCCACAGTAAATCCAGCTGAAGATGTACATTCTGCTCTGAATAGCAGGTCACTAAGAACTAAACCGTAAGGTTTGTTTGAAGCATGCAGACAGTCCCTGAATCTGCTGAACACATAGGCGCTCCAGTTGATGTTTATGTTGAGCAGGATGGCTGTCATCATTCGAAATTGAAATGGGTTAATTTTGTCAAAAGTCCCCACTCTGCATTCAATGTTTTTGCTGCAGAAATCAGCCAAGACACGATATCTGTTGACGATATCTTTCTTCTCGAAGTACTGTTTGTATGGAACACCGTCATATGCTCTAATTCGGAGCCAGAATTCTTCAATCTGTTCGTTAGTGATGGTGTCCAAAGTTGCTCCTTCGTTAGGTAAGGTGAAGTTCTGAGCGATAGTGTTGGCAGAAAAAGTGAAGAGCTTGGATTCTTTCTTGGAGATAGGGAATAGACAAGAGATGGAGGTCTCGTCTTCTGATAGTTTAGCATTTCTCCAGAAGTGATCGACTTCACCAGGAAAGATGTATGAATATCTGGTTAGGAACTTCCTTAGCCCAGCCTCGGCAACAGAGTCCATCATCTCCGATAGGTCAATTTGGTTATGTTCGTATAAGAACTTCCAGTCCACCACGAGACCCTCAGTTACCTTGAATACTTTGTCAGTAGAAGTAGCAGGAGATTTCTTGGGTGCCATTTTTGATAAAGAGTGATTGAGAGATTTTTGCTTTTAGAGAGAGAGATTTTTGCAGAGAGTTTGAGTAGAAATGGGTTCTTTTCTGCACAAAATTAGTCTTTAGCAACATAGTTTTGAATTTATGTTTTCTCTCTTTGTTAGGATTTTGACACGTGGAAATCAATTAGATCTCAACCTTTGAGCAAGATAACTGTGGACGTGAATTTTAAAAGGTAGGCACGGTGACATTTGGTAATTCCCACATATAATTTTTTGAAGTCCGAGTAGAGATTTGAAATAAGACAATTCAGAGTTCAAGTGTGATACACGCGCATGTGAAATGTTAACACATATACCATCACAAACTGTTTGAGAGCCATCATTTTGAAGAACTATGTAAGTGCCCGCCAGTTTTTGATTATTGGGAGCGTGTAGATATGATTTTGCTTTATCAGAAATTTGACGCTCGTCATACTTTATTATTTGCAAGGATGTTTTATATTGACGCTCGACAAATTTGAAATTCTTCCCAAATCCCCCTTTTTATATAAGGATGTAATAATTGTCGCATTTTTCTAAGTATGCGAGGACACTATTTTCGATAAAGACAATATACTTTTGAGTTAATTTAGAATATTCAGCGTTAGATGTACTCGCCTAGAATACATGGTGAGTGTATTTACACGTGTACATAAGCTGAACTAGTTTTTTGAAAAATCAATGAGTACCCTTGGGTTTTCTTGAACAGAGATAAGGGATGTCAAGTCAGCATTAATTGCATTGATTGACTAATCCACCATGTTCTGTGTAGCTTCGGGTAAGGTATGCTCTAGTTGAAATATCTTTTACTAAGCGCATAACTGGGATTAAGTTTAAGCGTTTAGTGTTTTGAAAAATACCACAGACGCTAAGAAAGATATGTGTGATAAGCGTCCGAATGATTTGAAAAGTACTTATGACCAATGCAAGGAATGTTTTTTGTTTTTTTTCGTCATATTCACTTAAATAGAGTTATTTTCTTTTAAGGGTCCCCCTATGTAGGTTTCCCCTAAAGTTGATAACTTATTGTCAATTATTTAATACATAAAATAAAGTGAATTCCCCCTAAATTTTATGCCTAGAAAATATGATGTTTCAAATGATTAAGCGTTTAGATCAATCATACCTAGTTCACTTCTTAAAGTGAGGAAACGTTGTTTGTTGAGCGCTTTGGTGAAGATATCTGCCAATTGCTTTTCTGTACCAATGAAGTGCATGGAGATATCTTTCTTGTGAACGTGGTCATGTAGAAAGTGATAGCGGATGTCAATGTGTTTGGTTCTAGAGTGAAGAACTGGATTTTGAATCATCGCTAAGGCGCTTTGATTGTCACAATGGATAGGAGTTGGACTTAAGACTACTCTATAGTCTCTAAGTTGTTGCCTCATCCAAAGGATCTGCGCACAACAGCTTCCAGCGGCTACATACTCAGCTTCAGCGGTAGAAGTCGCTATGGATTGTTGCTTCTTACTATGCCATGAAATTAGTCTATCACCTAGAAATTGACATGTACCACTAGTACTTTTTCTATCTATTTTGCATCCTGCAAAATCTGCATCTGAATAACCTATTAGTTCAAAAGGAGAATCCCTAGGATACCATAGGCCTACATTTTGTGTGCCCTTTAGGTACTTAAGGATCTTTTTGGCAGCAATTAGGTGTGATTCTCTACGATCGGCTTGAAATCGTGCACACATGCATACCGAGAACATAATATCAGGCCTACTAGTTGTAAGATAAAGAAGTGATCCAATAATACCTCTATAGTTAGTGATATCAATTTTCTTTCCATTATCATCTCTATCTAGCTTAAGCGTTTGGCTCATTGGAATTTTGGAAGGTGATGCATTTTCCATACCAAATTTCTTGATCATATCTCTAGTGTATTTAGTTTGGTTTATAAATATGCCATTAGGGAGTTGTTTAACTTGTAATCCTAGGAAGAAAGTTAATTCACCCATCATGCTCATTTCAAATTGATCTTGCATCTTTTTCGAAAATTTCTCACATAGGCGCTTATTGGTAGATCCAAATATAATGTCATCAACATAAATTTGAACTAAGAGAATATCATCATTATGGGTAATTTTGAATAACATTGTGTCAACGCTGCCTTTTGAAAAGTTTTTACCTATAAGGAAGATAGAAAGAGTGTCATACCATGATCTTGGTGCTTGTTTAAGACCATAAAGTGTCGTGTCCAATTTGTAGACCATACTCTTCCCATGGTTGTTGATGAATCCTGGTGGTTGCTCCACATATACTTCTTCTTGGAGTTTACCATTCAGAAATGCACTCTTTACATCCATTTGATATACTGTAAATTTGTTGAATGCTGCAAAAGCTAGAAACATGTGAATAGTTTCAAGACGGGCGACAGGACCGTATGTCTCATCGAAGTCGATACCCTCTTCTTGACAGTATCCTTGTGCTACAAGTCTGGCTTTGTTTCTAATTACAATGCCATTCTCATCGATTTTGTTTCTATAAACCCATCTAGTCCCAATAACTCCTTAGTGAGTTGGCCTTGGTACTAGCGTCTATACCTTATTTCTTTCAAACTGATTTAGCTCTTCTTGCATGGCTTCAATCCAACTTGGATCGTTAAGCGCTTCATCCACTTTCTTTGGTTCCATTTGAGATAGGATGCTTGCAAACATGGCCTCATTTATTGTAGAGGCTCTGGTTCTAACAGGTGCTCCAATATCTCCAATAATTAGTTATGGTGGATGGTCTCTGAGCCATTTTCTGTTTGGTTGGAATGGGTTAAGAGATTGATCTAACGCTTGATTGAGTTGTGCAGGCGCTTGACCAATTCCTTGCGTAGGCGCTTCAGTGTTTACAGTTTGAGTTTGCTCTTGATGAACATTCCCTTCATGATCATCAGCGTTTCTTGCAATATCATCGTTGATATCTTTACGAGTAATCTTAGGATTAGGTACAATGATTTCATTATCTTCATCAATATCACTATCATCACACAGATTGATTTGTGACGCTTGTTGAGATAAGTCTTCAATTCCTGCATCATTAATATTAACCTTACTCGGTTCTTGGTTAGCATCATCAAACACAACATGAATGGATTCTTCAACCTTCGATTTGATCTTATTTAAGATGCGAAAGCTCTTTCCATTTTTGGCGTAGCCTAGAAAGGTTCCTTCATCTGTTTTAGGATCAAATGTCTTTATGCTTTGGGATCCATTGTTATGAATGAAACATTTTGAACCAAATACATGAAAGTATGAAACATTCGGCTTACGTCCCTTCCATAACTCATATGGAGTCTTTTCATGTTGCTTGTTGATTATACACCAGTTCTGAGTGTAGCAAGCAGTATTGATAGCTTCGTCCCAAAACCTTTGAGGCAGCTTAGACTCGGCTAACATAGTCCTAGCGGCTTCTTTAAGCGTTCTGTTCCGTCGCTCGGCAACTCCATTTTGTTGAGGTGTTCTAGGCGCTCAATACTCATGAAGTATTCCAAAGTCTTTACAAAATTTCTCAACAGTATGGTTAGTAAATTCAGTTCCTCTATCACTTCTAATTCTTGTCACTTTTAGATCTTTTGAGTTTTGTAGTTGACGAATTAGAGAGGTGAGCTTGGCACTAGTTTCATCTTTAGATGCTAAAAATTCTACCCATGTATAGCGTGAGAAATCATCAACTATTACTAGTGAATACTTTTTACCACTAACGCTCATGATTTGAATAGGACCAAACAAATCTAAATGTAGTAATTCAAGTATTCGAGAGGTCGATAGATGAAGCTTCTTCTTAAAAGATGACTTAACTTACTTACCCATTTGACAAGCATCACATAAGCGATCTTTATTAAAGGAACCCCTAGGTAATCCCTCTACAAGATTTAGCGATATTAATTGAGAGATTGCCTTAAAGTTGAGGTGATTCATTTTTCTATGCCATAACCAACCCAATTCATTTTGATTCTTAGCTACGAAACATGTAGGGTTGTTATCTAATGTTGAATCCCAATCTACTAAGCATACATTGTTTGTTCTTCTTCCTTTTAATTTAGTAGATCCTGTCTTAACATCGATTATCTCGCACAAGTCACTAGAAAATTTAATTTCAAAGCCTTTATCACAAAATTGACTTATGCTTAGGAGATTATGTTTAAGACCCTCAACATAGTATACATCATTGATCATGATGTTCCCCCTATGCATGATACCTATACCTTTAGTTTTACCTTTAGAATTATCACCGAATATAACTTGAGGACCATTGGTTGCACGATAGTTGATGAAGAGATCCTTTGATCCAGTCATATGTCTCGACGACCCACTATCTATGTACCAAATTGAGGTATCGGTGTTGGCTCTAGGTACCTGCATTCAAAGGGCAGTTCTAATTCTTCTTAGTTACCCATTTTGTTTTGGGTCCTTCTTTGTTAGTAACGTTAGTCTGAATTAGAATCTTCGGAACCCACATTTGCCTTGTCTTCATTTTGGAAAGATTAGCCTTTTTGGGTTTCGGTTTGTGTTGTGTGTGCTCTTTAGGTGTATGGTAATATCCTTGATAATAGCAATAATCACAATCATAATCATGGTTATCATAGTGTCGATAATATGATCTAGATATTTGCGGATATTGACATTGGTATTTCCTTGATATTGGCTTAGGATGCACTTTTGGTGCTAGACGCTTAGCGTTTGATTTACTTGTAGAAGGTTTTTCCTTAGCCCTTCGAGCTCTTGGATATACTTTCTTTTGTAGATCATTTACTTTGGTCTTTCCTTTGACTGAGCCAGTGTTAGCTTTTTCATTTGATCTCATACCAATATTCTGAGTCTCATTCAGCGTTTGTCTGTTTGAGCTTTCTTCAACAAAGGTTACACATTTTCCTCTGTTGGTTGATATAACCACAGACGCTTTGGTTTTGTGACCAGATTTATCACAACCTAAACTGGTCTTTTCACCAAATACTCTGGTTACTTCAGTCACATTATCTAGCGTTCTAGAAGCTTTTGATAATGATGAGATAAGCTGCTCTGATTTAGCAAGTTTAGCGATCAATTCAGCTTCTCTCTTGACTATTATATCAATATCACCTTTTAATTGAATAATTTCACTCTCAAGCGATTGGTTCTTCTCAATGCACTGTTGCTGAATTTGCAACTCTGCTTTGAGCGTCACTCTTGAGCGCTGAGATGATGTAAAGGTCATTTTGAAATAATTTTGCGGCTTCTTGACAATCATTATAATATTCTTTTACTTTGTCAAGTAATTCATCATAAGAAAAGGGATGACATAATTCAGTGGTTACCTCAGATAGCGAATCGTCAGACTATTCATCATCTCTAGCCATAAGACAAATGAATGCTGAGTCGCTTGAAGGCTCATCATCACTGCTTTCATCTGATGATTCCAAGTCCTCTTTAGGAGCGTAAAATGGTTCTGATTCTGCTAGCAATCCTTGTTGCCTTAGATTATTCCTGAATTGACTTCTGCGTGCTTGGTCTTGCTTTGTAGGTTTAGACACATTCGGATATGGGATTTTAACTTGGAAATGCCCTGGTTTCCTGCAATTATAACAAAGATTTGTTTTCATCTTTTGTTCATTTGTTAATCTTGCAAATCGTGGTTTTGGAACCACTGGCGCTGAGAGGTTTTGCTGAGAAGACGCTTGATGCTGAATTGGCGCTGGAGAGGAAGGTGCAGGATAGTGAGGCGTTTGATATTGTTGTAGATTTTGAACAGGCGCTTGATATGAATTTTGTCCTGGATGTTTAGGACTGTTTCCTTTCTTCTCATATTTCAAGAACTTTCCGAATCTGTTTAGAAGCGCTAGTTCTTCTTCCTCACTTATATCTGAAGCCTTTCCTTTACTACTGGATTTTCCTTTGATTGATGCCATTAGCGCTCCAGATTCAATTACTGGACTGCTCACTGCATCGCTGGTCGTATTCAACTCAAACTCAAATGCCTTGAGTTCTGAAAAAGCATCTTCTGGAGTTAGACTATCCAGATTGTTTGATTCTCTCATTGCAGTTGTTTTCATAAGGAATCTACTCGGGAGACTTCTGAAGATTTTGACGACCATTTCCCGATTTTGTAGTTCCATGCCCAAAGATGTTAATTCTGTGACAAGAGCTGTAAATCTCATGTCTAATTGTTCTAGTGTCTCATTGGATAACATCTTGAAGCCGTTGAATTTTTCTTTGGAAATTGATAATTTGTTTTCCTTGATTTGTGCTGAGCCACCACAAATAGTAGCCAACTTATCCCAAATTTCTTTAGTTGTATTGCATGATTTGACTTTGTTGAATAAGTTGTCATTGTCACCAATGGCTGTGTATAACGCATTCCGACCGACATTGTCTAAATTGGCTCGTCGACGCTCATCGGTGGACCATTCTTGTTTGGGCTTCTCCACATAACCGTCAGGTGTTTCTTCTGTGGCTTCGGGCACTCTGGTGATAACTTTGTATATTTTGATTGGCCCATCTGAAATGATATCACACATTTCATCATCACATGAACACAAATAAGTAAACGCTTTGACCTTCCATGAATCATAATTTGACTCGGTCAACTTGGGAACATTAGAGAATGCCATGAAAAATTTAAAGTAATTTTAAAGCGACTATTTTTTTTTTTAAAAAAAATGGATCTGAACAAGCAGTTACGCTTGGAAACGCTTAGGTTTCAACTTCAACCGCTCTGATACCACTTGTTGGTCTCAAGTGGTATATGAAAGGGTCTAGAAGGGGGTGGGGGGTTGAATAGACCCTTAAGTCTTTTTCGACTTCTAAAAATTCGTATCACTTTGAAGTATTTGAACGCTCGGAAAGCTTTGAGCGCTGGGTGCGGCGCTTGAGAGATAATGACTTAAGCACTAGTTTCAGGCGCTTGGGAAAAATTAACTTAGACTTGGTGATTTCAACGCTTACCAAAGTAGGGCAGGGTTTAGTCACTAAATCAGGGTTAGCACAGCGGAAGTATTTTATAGCTTAGCGTTTGGTTTGTTAATCAAAAGTAGTCGCTTAGTTGTTTTAAAACTTTATCAAAGTATATGCAATATGAATAGTAAAGCAATAAAACAGTAAATAGTTAAAGCAGTAAATGACACAGGATATGTATAAGGTTCACTGGGTGATATAATCCCAGCTACGTCCTTCTTCTCCTTTTATCAGGGAGGTTTTCCACTATGATGATTATCGAAGAGTCGCACAGAGACTTCTACAAAATCGAGGGAGATTGGATATGATCTCGGAACTCCTTGGTCACACAGATTTCAGCTCCACTAAAGACCTTCTATCCCCTTGCTTCTTTCACTCAGAAATGGTGCAAGTTACGCTTGATCTCGGAACTCCTTGGTCACACAGATTTCAACTCCAATAGAGATCTTCTTCCACAAGCTTCTTTTACATAAAAATATTGCTTGTAAGTCAACAAGCTTTCTCACTTAGATGAAAGGTGTTGATGGTTTTGGTCACGGGTTTGTTTGTTTTTGGAAAGTTCAAACAACTTGAAAATATCTCAATAGTAGTGTAGGTTCTTCTTAAAAAGAGGTTTGAAATATGGGTGACTGTCTAGGAATGTATTTGAGAAGCTTAAAGGATTTCGGCTCTGGAGTTTATAAGCTTTTTCTCTCAAATAAATTCAGCAAAGTTTTGGACCCTTTTTTTTGTTTATATGTCCAGATGTTTATCTATATGTATTGCTTTGTCACTTTTGCTGAAAAGGTTATTTATAGGTTGTTTCGAGATTTTGTCCGTTGGACATGGTTGGAATCTCGTTTCCCTAAACATTCCATGAGTTCTGACAATCCTAACTTTGGGTATATTTAATTGGTTAGGCATGGTCTTGGTTTCATAAATCTGACACTCTCGGTCAAAGATATGGCTTGCCCATAAGTTGTAGTGCTTATATTTTAATAGCACTTATCCGACTTTTGATGCATCTTGTCTTATTTCCGTTTGGGAATAATTTCCGTTGATTCATGCATCTTTGATAACTTGGATTTGAATCTTCAGGTTACGCTTGGAGAACTAGACGCTTGAGCCTTTGGAGTTTAGGCTTTTTGAAAGTAGCCTTCTTTGTTAATCGGACGCTTGAGAAAGGTCATAATCTTTGCCCGATTTTTAGACGCTTGACCTTTCACTTTATCTTTGATAGACTCACTCAGAATTCTATCATTGACTTAGTGTTAAGTACTTGGTCTAAGGTCCATAACAAATCTTGAGCGCTGAGTTCGTAACCTGGGATAGTCTTTTAGCGTTTGACGGACGCTAGAGACTAATCTTTATCTTTGCTGTTCCTTCAGAGGCTTGATCTTCAACTTCATCACTTCTAGTTGACTCTTCCTGTGATTTAGTATCACATTCTTAGTCTAGACTCTATAAAGATAAAAATACAAGCCTAGTATAAAAACACGAGCTTTTAGGCGCTTATACATTTGTTCTACGAAAGCTTTTATACTTTACATTTCTTGGGGTCTAACATGCAATCCTAATTGTCATCATCAAAACATCTAACATGAAATTCCTAACAGATTTAATGTTAGACCCCAAAAATACAATGTAAGTTTCCATTTTTCATAGAATGATGTATAAGCGTTTGAATGTTGTAATTTATTATAGGCTTGTAATTTTTATCTTTGTAGAATTTAGACTAAGTCTTAGTGACTGAATCGCTAGTAGAATTCTAGGTGATTCTAATAGAGAAGAAGTTGAAGACCTGCGTCTGAAGTCAACCGGAGATAAAGATTTTCTTCTTAGCGTTTGTCAAACGCTAAAAGATCTCATTTCAGGATTTATGGATCAAGCACTCGAAATCCCTCAAGCCACTTATATCAGAATCACCTGAAATAAATCCTCAAGTCATGAAGGACTTAAATGCAATCATTCAACGGGCATTTATTTCCAATGGGAAATAAAATTCAAAATGCATTAAATGCCTGATAAGAGCATTAATTGTGATAAGCTAATGTGACTTGTGGACAAGCCACCTTTTGACCAGACTGTCAGAAAATTCAGAATTTCAGCTGCTGCCGTCCAATCGGCTTTAGCGAACTTTCAGGAATGTCAGAGAAAAGGTATACTCACGCGCCCCGTGAAAGGCACGCTCCTACATGTGTCCAACGGACATATCCAAGAAATTGCCTATAAATACCTTACCCCAGCTAACCCTAAAAATACATAGATATACAATTTTTACAAGAGACAATTACGTACAGACACAAGAAAAACTTGTTGAGAAAAAGCTTAGAAACTCCATAGCCAAATCTTTCAAGCTTTTTATCTACATTCCAGACAGTCACAAATATCTCAAACATCTTCCAAAGAAGAAATTCAAATTCCAACTGAGATATTTCAAGTTGTTTGATCTTTTCAAAAACAAATAAAACCCTAGTGACAAACTTCAACCTTTCATCTGAGTGAGAAAAGTTGTTAAACCCTTTCAGGCAGTATTTCTGAGTGAGAGAATCTTGAAGAAGACGATCTTCATTGGTGCTGAAGTCTGTGTGATCAAGGAGCCCAAGATTATTTTCACCCTTTACTATCGTGTAGAAGATTTTGTGTGATTCTTCGAAAATCATTCTAGTAAATTCCTCCAAGTGAAAAAGGAGAAGAAGGACGTAGCTGGGATTACACCACCCAGTGAACCTTATATATCTTGTGTCAATTACCTTATTTGTCTTATTATTATTATTATTATTATTATTATTATTATTATTATTATTATTATTATTATTATTATTATTATTATTACATCATTTATCTTTGAAAGAGACAAGTTAAAGTGCAAAGCGATTAAATTAACTAAAAGAACGCTAAAACTCATTTCCGCTGTGCTAACCCTAATTAAGCGATCAGCTTTGCTCTACTTTGGTAAACTGCTAAAATCACTAAGTCTAAGTTAACTTTCTCTGAAGCGTCTGACCCAAGCGCTCAGTCATCCAAAGACCTTTAAAGTGGTACGAACTTTTTGAAGTCGAAAAAGACTTCAGGGTCTATTCAACCCCCCCCCCCCTTCTAGACCCTTTCGTATGCCACTTAGGACCACCATTGTGCATACCGATGTATGGGGATCAGCACCCATACAGTCGCTTGGAGGGTCGAGATACTACATCACCTTCATAGATGATTCCATTCGAAAGGTATGGGTTTATTTTCTGAAAAATAAGTCTAATGTGTTTAGTAACTTTAAGAAGTGGAAGGAGTAAATCGAGAATAAGACAGATTTGATACTGAAGAGTTTGAGGTCGGATAATGGCGGGGAGTATGACAACTAAGAATTCAAAGATTATTGTGCAGAGAATGGGATCAAGATCATTCTGGGGACTACGCAGCAGAATGGGATTGCAGAGCGGATGAATAGGACTTTGAATGAACGAGTTAGGAGCATGAGGCTCTACTCCAGGTTGCCAAAGGCATTTTAGGCTGATGCAGTGAGCACGACGGTTTACCTCATCAACTGGGGACCTTCAGTACCGTTGGACTTCAAAATGCTGGAGGAGGTTTGGTCTGAAAACGAGGTAAATTTATCGCATTAAAAAAAATTAGGTTGTTTATCTTATGTCTTGCGAAGTTCTGATGACAGAGATAAGTTGGATCCTAAAGCATAGAAGTGCATTTTTATCGGTTATGGAGGAGAGAGTTTTGGGTATCGGTTCTGGGATTACCAAAATAACAAAATCATAAGGCATAAGGATGTCACGTTCAACAAAAAGGTGCTTTACAAGGATAGACTTAGGGCAGAGACTGAGGATAATGAAAAACCAAAGGCGATATTGGAACAGATCACTCTAGATGATGTTGCCGGGAATGACACTGAGAATAAGATTGAAGAAAATCCGGAGACTCCACCACCAACCTTGAGAAGATCGAGTAGAACTCCTAAACCAAACATGAGGTATTTCCCTTCCTTACACTATTTACTTTTGATGGATTCGGGTGAGCCCGAGTCGTACAAAATGGCGATGGGTGTAGGATATTCTCTCAAGTGGAAGCTAGCCATGAAAGATGAAATGAGCTCGCTTGAGAGAAATAGAACTTGGAGGTTGACTAAATTACCGGAGGGGAAACAGGCTTTGCAGAACAAATGGGTATTCCGGGTTAAGAATGAACTGGATGGTAGTAAAAGGTACAAGGCGAGGTTGGTAGTTAAAGGGTTCCAACATAAGGAAGGGATTGACTACATTGAGATATTTTCGCCGGTTCTCAAGATGACTACCATTAGGATGGTTCTAAGTATTGTTGCTGCGGAGGATTTGCATCTTGTGCAATTAGATGTAAAAACAGCATTCCTTTATGGAGATTTGGAGGAGGACATTTTCATGGTTCAACTGGAAGGTTTTCTGGAGAATGGAAAAGAAAATCTTGTATACAAGCTAGAGAAAAGCTTGTATGGACTTAAGCAAGCTCTGAGGCAATGGTACAAGAAATTTGACACTTTCATGACTAGTAGTAGATGTACTAGGGGTCAAATGGATCATTGTTGCTATTTTAAGAAGTTTAGGGATTTTTATATCATATTGTTGCTTTATGTGGACGATATGTTAGTGGTTGGGTCTAACATGAGAGAAATCGATAAGCTAAAGAAACAACAGTCTACTAAATTTGAGATAAAGTACTTGGGAGCTGCAAATACAATCCTCGGGATGAGGATCATTTGAGATAGGTCGAGTGGGAGCCTCAAGTGGACTCAAGAGAAATACTAGGGGTGTACATAAACCCGCACAACCCGCCCGAACCGCTCAACCCGAGCCAATCCGCCCGAAAACCGCCGGTTTAGAATTATTAAATAATAGTGGTGGGTTGAAAATATTGCAACTCGCCACTTTCGGGTCGGGTGGTGGGTTTAATAATTGTAACCCGCCTAACCTGCAACCCGACCGCTAATCATTTATGTTACAAGTATATATAGTTAAAGATTAATACTAAACTTTGAAAACTATATATGCATATATACTCTCTAATAAGAGTGGTTTATGCATATTCATGTAACATACTTTATTTTTTATTTGAGCAAACAAATTGACCAATTTGAACACTTGTTTTTATTTGATTTGAACGAAAAATTTATATGTATATGTATATTTTCACCAACTCAATTATTAAATATTAATTTTATTAATTTTCATATATGAATTTTATTAATAACACCACTTATTTGTGTATTTCTCACCAACTCAATTTTTTTTAATTGTACAAGTATAATATTTAATTTTTTACTTACTAGTTATAACTAAAATTAAGTTGTAAAAATTATAACTATAATTTGATAACCCGCCAACCCGCCCACTAAAACATTAAATCCGACCGACCCGAACCGCTCGGTTTGAAAAGATAATTATGCATTTTCGGTTTTGATATTTTGTCAACCCGCACATGTCAGATCGGATTAATTTTTTTCTAAAACCGCCCGAACCCGACCGTGTACACCCCTAAGAAATACATAGAAAAGGTACTTGCTAGATTGGCAATCTCAAATGCAAAGTCTAGAAGTACTCCTTTGGGGAGTCATTTCAAATTGATTAAGGAACAATCACCTAAGACTGAGGAGGAGCGAGATCAAATGGCAAAGGTTCATTATGACTCTGCGATTGGAAGTTTTATGTACGCAATGGTGTGTACAAGGTCGGATATAGCTCATGCAGTGGGAGTTGTGAGCCGGTATATGGCTAATCTGGGGTTAAAGCATTGGGAAGCGGTACAGTGGCTACTGAGGTATTTAAGGGGTACATCAAGTATGTGCTTGTGTTTTTCGGGCAGTACTGTTACTTTTGAGGGCTTCGTGGGTGCGGACTGAGGTGGTGATCAAGGTGGTCGGAAGAGTACATCGGGGTACATTTATTTTAGGAATCCTATGAGCAAAAAACGCAGCGGAAGAATTGAGGATTCCTAGAGTCGAATCACTTTAACGTGGGTTTGATGATTTTCAAGGTTTTACAAAATTAAACAAAATTAAATACCTTATCGATTTTGTTTTCTTGAATTCGCGTAACAGCAACTCTCTTAGAATTTCTCTCTCCAAAGATTCATGCGAAACTAGCCTTTCAAAGATCCCCGAAAGTCTCTCCTTGTGGTGGTGGTGGACGGCTAGAGAGAGATTAGGGTAGGAGTTTTCTTATTTTTGTGTTATGCAATTAGGGTCAGGAGTCTTGTTACACAGTTGGAGATATCTATAACTCTCTTAACTTATGCAACGAGTAGGAGACCTCCTTGGTACTCCTAGTGGCCGCCCCTAGGGCTCTATTGGACGGTCAAGGTGGGCTTTAGTTTGCTCGGTCAACTTAATCCACCTTTTAATATATATATTTAATTGAAATCCTATTTAAATCCAAAATATATATATATATATATTATTAATTAATTCCTTACTTCAATAATTTAATCTAATCTAATTAAATTAAATATTTAACTTATTGATCTACCATTAAATCAATTCGACCAATTAATTTTATCTTTCTAAAAGATTAACACAAAAAGACATCCTGTTTGTTTCTTATAGCGCGACTCTTTAGGTTCGTCTCAATTGGCAACGGGAGGAATTATGAAAGGATGTGAGTGTCACTTGGCCAGTGTCGTGGACTCACATTGTAACCCAATTGAGTACGAAATGAACGAATCATTTGTGAACCTCTAGACGATAAATGTCGTATGGATATAAGCCCTTCACTGACGTATCCCGATCAAGTGAGAGTCATGATATATGTCATACTCACTAAACTTGATATTGTGCATTAAATCATAAAATAATGAAATTACCAAACTACTTTCCATGTCTTATATGAGTTAGTTTCATTGTTTTGGCCAAAGACTTATAATTTCATTTGCCTAAGATCGCACATGATACTTTCTCGTTTACTATCGAGACAGTGAATCCCATCTTGGCGATCACTTCACAAGTGCTACTTAACTCATTAAGATTGCACTTCGAGGTCGACCCCACCTAAGGGTGATTTGGGCCTAACTACTCAAGTAACAGATTCAACAGTACAAGTACATTGATCATGACCCCTCAGATCTAAGGCTCACGAATACTATTACGATCAGTAATCCAAGCATTGACAGTCACTGAGTAAATACCCATGTGATCGGATTATTGTGAGCCGTGTTAACGTTGAATATATCAATTCCATTGGTATATCTATGGCACGTGTTCTCACTATCCTATAGTGTTTGACTAGCATTATTTGTTAAAGCATGTGTCATACAAGTCAAATCTTAATGCCCAATTAAGATTTCTTGACTTGAGAACCCTCTTAAGTGATCAGTGTCAGACTCTCCCCGTGCCACTTCTTTATTCCATAAAGGGCGAAAAGTGGACCTCGATACACATGGACTGCTTGTTCAATACTTATTAATGTCATGAAGCTTTTATGTGAACAAAAGAATAAATGCCTTTATTAAAGATAAGTTCGTACAACATAATTGGATACCCTATACAATCTCTTTGTCCTCATTGGCATCTAGGGCAAATACCTAACAATTTACACTTTGGGTGGCACTGCTCTAAGTTGAACTTCTAGACTACAAAAGTGTGTAGCACTCTCCACAACCGAAGCCGAGTACATTGCTATTTCAGAAGCGGGTAAAAAGATGGTTTGGCTGAAGAATTTCCTAAGGGAGATTGATAAGGAGCAACGGGATTGTGCACTTCATAGTGATAGTCAAATTACCATTTGTTTGGCAAAGAATCCGATTTTCACTCGAGGACGAAGCATATTCAATTGAAGTATCATCATATCCGAGAGATGATAGATGATGAGACTTTGGAGTTGAAGAAGGTGCTTGGTGCGAAGAATCTGGCGGATATGTTAACTAAGGGAGTTACCACCGAAAAACTGAGGTTCTGTATGGCCTCGAGTTTCTTTGATGAAAGAGGCTAGTCTGCACTAGAGGATACTTTCACCGAGATGGTGAAGAAGTATAACAAGAGTTGAGGTGACCAGTCTCCAAGTGGGAGATTGATGGGATATGTAGACTGATTGGAAGAGGATCGGGTTTGGATCAAAGTATAAGGAAGAAAACGGACAAAAACAGGCAGTTTCGATACTGGAGGATAACGTCGCGACACTGCCAGCAAACGCCGCAGAGATGGCTGACAGAGTACCAAACGCCACGGCGTTCCAGCACCAACCCCGCAGTGTTCGCAGCTTGGGGCTCCTAGACATCAACGCCAAATGCCGCGGCGTTCCGGCAGCATGTTGATCAAGTTTCATCAAAAAAGATGCCTTTTGAACTGTTTAGGGCTAGGTTTTGTTTCCTTATGTGAATAAAAGTCTTCCAAGATTCTATAAGAGTATATATTCATACTCTTGTATTGTAATATGTATCTCTCATCATACAATCAATAATAAACCTCTAGTGTAGACCGTGGACGTAGGCATTCTTGGCCGAACCACGTAAATCTTGTGCTGTTATTTTTCTTGCTTTTCATTCACTTTTATTCGTTTATGCACATTAATTCCTAACAGTGACGTATGTAGAATGAACAACACAAAAACATAGATATTCTATTGCAACTCATATTGCTTTTCTTAATGTATAGTATTGGATGAATGTACATGTGTTTGAGTAAGTAATTGTTGAATTTTTTATTGGACACATGTCACTTGCTAAATAATTTGTAATAGAAGATGCAATATGAGTTACAATTGAAGATCTCGTCTGATTTAATATGATTTTGGAAACAAAATGCACAATTTACAAGTTGAAGGGGCTTGATTTGCCCTACAATTGCCTTAAAACGGCACGCTTCGCCCCGAGTTGGGAACAACCCCATTTTGATCACTTCATATTTTCTAATAATTTAATATTTCATCTTGTATACCGTCCACGCACATCATTGTGTATACATTTATACCAAGAGTATATGAAAAAAATAATTCTATACACTTGATTTTTGGTCTACAATGTAAAAACAGGAAACAAAGCACCAAATTACAATACATGATGTTGACTGCATTTTTATTGTGTTAATGGAGTACTCTACTTCGAAGATAGCTGACCTTTGAAACTGTATGAAGTAGCTACAAACAAGAAAACGAATTAGAATTGAGTTATCATTAATTAAACATGTCGTATGTCCTTTATAGATAATAATTTATACATAATTTTTATATCACTAAACTTGAAATTTATAATCGCATTTAGAATACTTTTATCAGTACTTAATAATTAATATATATAATTAACACGATTAGATTATTTTCTTGAAGGTTAATGTAAAAAGAATCCGGTTCTTGAGGTTAACTACCTGCTCATTCTTCTCTCACAAAACTTCCCATTTCTGAAATTAAGTATTCTTACTACCTGCTCATTCTTCTCTCACAAAACCTCCCATTTCTAAAATTAAGTATTCTTCTTTCAAACAACCTTTCTTTTACGTATTTCGGTTTATCTATTTCAAATTAGTCCATCTCACGTATGCACGTCATATATGGTATATATCTATTTTTCAAATTGAAAAATGACGTGAACTTTTTTTGTAGAAGTGACATACATATATATATGATATGATTTTATATAGCACGCGGTGAACATGTCGTTCGATGGAAAATATGAACCGTGAGCATGTGAATGTTTCTATTTTATCATTTGAAAAACAAAAAGCAATATGACATAAACATAAGTCAGCAAAATTTTCGAGAGGTCAACGAGATGGAATCTTTAATGACGAAAGTCAATTAAACAAATGGCACAGTACGTAACGTGACTTCTCCGTTACTGGGAAGACAAAAAGAGTCCGTACCAAAGAGTTCTTTGGATTCTCAGAGCTTTGTCACTAAAAGATATTTTGCACTAGTAATTAGTCTCAAAAACGACTACTAATTCCGCCCGCAACAGAACTACTTTGTAATGCAAGGGAAGACCATGAACGTAACATCGTTAATATGTTTGGTGGGAAAATTGCACTTTACGTCCTATAACTTTGCCTAAATTTAATTTTGGTCCCACCCATTACAAAAATATCACATTGAGTCCCATATTTTACAAAAAATCTCAATATTGGTCTCATCTGTTAATTTCCGTCAATTTTTAACAGAGAAGGCAAGTGTCCATTAGTTAAAGGCCAATTTTTGATTTTTTATAAATAATTATATATATATATATATAAATAAAGAAAAAAATTAAAAAAAAATTCCAATCATTCACTGTTCATCGTCTTCACAGTGAAGATGTGAAGACAATGAACAGTGATTTTTCTTTCTTTTTTTTTTGTTATTTTTATATATAATGTATTATATAATTTTGTGTTTATATATATATATTCACTACCACAAAAAAGTCCTGTTACAGCGCACCTATGACAGCGATTTTGAAAATTGTTGTAATAGGGGGCACTCGGTTCGGACCTATGACAGGGGTTCAAGCCGAACCGCTGTCATAGGTGTCAAAAAAAAAAAAAAATTTTGAACTATTGGCAGCGGTTCGGCCAAACCGCTGCCATAAGTGAACTTTTGGCAGCGGTTCGGGCCGAACCGCTGCCACAAAGTGAACTTTTGGATCTACTTCTCTCTCTCTCGGTTTCTCTCTCGATTTCTAGATCTAGTTCTCTCTCTCTCGGTTTCTCTCGGTATAGGACCGCCGCCGCCCACCTCCGCCGCCGCCGACGCCCACCTCCGCCTCCGCCGCCGCCGACGCTGCCCACCTCCGCCGCTGCCGCCTTCTTCCATTTAGTTTTGGTATTTTTTTTGGATAAATATAAATATATATATGTATATTTGTGTATGTGTGGGTGTATTTATATTTGTGTATATGTGGGTGTATGTGTATTTGTGTATGTGTGTGTATGTATATTTGTGTATGTATATATGTGGATGGGTGTATGTATATTTGTGTATATGTTCATGGGTGTATGCATATATGTGTATATGTTAATGGGTGTATTTGTGTATGTGTATGTGTGGGTGTGTGTATATTTGTGTATGTATATATGTGGATGGGTGTATGTATATTTGTGTATATGTTGATGGGTGTATGTATATTTGTGTATATGTTGATGGGTGTATGTATATTTGTGTATATGTTGATGGGTGTATGTATATTTGTGTATGTGTGGGTGTACGTATATTTGTGTATTTATGAAAATATTTCTCGGTTGAAATTTTGCGGTGTTGGAATGACACGAAATTCACAAGGTCATAGAGAAACGGCATTCTGAACAAAACGCAAATTTGCGCTCTCGTGATTTTAGCCATCCGAGATCGTTTAAGGCCGCAAATACGCGTTTTATTACAAAAATACATATCTTTGTAATAAAACGCGTATTTGAGGCCTTATACAATCTCGGATGGCTAAAATCACGAGAGCGCAAAGAAAAGCTTGTGTTTTGTTCAGAATGCCGTTTCACTATGACCGTGCGAATTTCGTGTCATTCCAACATGGCAACATTATAAACGATAAAATAAAATTAAAAAAAAATAAATAAACCACCCTATGACAGCGGTTCAGCCGGAACCGCTGTCATAGGGTCCAATTTATTTTTATTTTTTTGAATAAATGACCCTATGACAGCGGTTCCGCCGAAACCGCTGTCATAGGGTCACCCTACTGCAGCGGTTTCTATAGAACCGCTGTCATAGGGTGACCTATGACAGCGGGTCCGGAACCGCTGTCATATGGTTTTGACCTATGCCAGTGGTACCTATGACAGCGGTTCAAAACCGCTGTAATAGGCCCAAAAAAACCGCTGTTATAGGTCATTTCTGTAGTAGTGATTATATATGTCTATGTGTGTGTATGTATCACTGTGTGTGTGTTGGGGGGAAATCTTGTCACTGTTCATCGTCTTCACAGTCAAGATGATGAACAATGATTTTTTTTTTGTTATTTTTATATATAATATTATATAATTTTGTGTGTATATATATACATATTATATATGTCTATGCGTGTGTATGTACCACTGTGTGTGTGTTGGGGGGGAAATCTGGTCACTGCTCATCTCTTCACAGTGAAGACGATGAACAGTGATTCTTTTTAATTTTTATATATAATATATTATATAATTTTGTGTGTATATATATATATACATATTATATATGTCTATGTGTGTGTCTATATATGTATGTGTGTATGGGGGAGAAATTAGGTCACTGTTCATCGTCTTCGCAGTGAAGACGATGAACAGTGACTTTTTTTTTGTTATTTTTATATATACAACATTATATAATTTTGTGTGTGTGTATATATATGTATTACATTTTATGTTTTTTTGTTAAATTATTAAACTAATTACAAGTTTGGGATTTTTTTGCAATTATCCCTTGTTTTGGAGACCAATTCAGGTACATATCACGGTCAAAGCTTTGACTGACAGCCCATGTACAAGTCACATGCCATCTGCCGTTAGAAATTGACGGATGAGACCAACATTGAGATTTTCTGTAAGATATGGGACTCTGTGATATTTTTGTAACGAGTGGGACCAAAATTGAATTCGGCCAAAGTTATGAGATGTAAAGTGCAATTTTCCCTATGTTTGGCATTGAGATAGATATTACACACATTTCCACAATATACAGAAGACGTATCATCTAGTAAGTCTTTTTGGCCAAGACAAAAGTGCAACACCAATAAATCTATGATAGATTATTATTTCAGTTTGATATTTCATAGTATTTATATATATATATATATATGTCGCCAAGCACATGAACTCTTTCTTAAAATATAATATATGTGAAATGAAACACAAAATTATATATAAAATAAATGGAGAATAATATTAGCACTCTATAAATTACTAGGAGTTCTAGCTTTAATTTTTATACCAATATAATGTTCCACATGGGAAAAAGAGGAAAAAGGAAGTTGATAAAGAGTTGCCGAAGACTTCAAGTGTAAGAATAAATATCCATTTTGAGAATAGTTTAAATGTCCAACTCAAGGTTATGCTCTGTGGGTTTGGAGGCACGCTTGGCATTCAATGGGCTCACTGGCCCGGGACGTGACAAATAGTATAGAGTCGCTTGCCAGCCAAATATCGAGAGCTTAGTGCTACAGGGGTCAAAGTGTTACACGTTGCGGGAGTCACCTCTTGAGGCTGCGACGCAAAGTGGGAGCCATCGCTTGAGCCCGTGGGAGCCATCGCTAGAATTTCGATACCTGGTGACGGATCCTGGACAATGTCACGCCGCGATGAGGACGTTTCTCATTGAAAGAGAGGTAATTGTATTGTCCAACATGGGTAAAAGAGGGAAAATGGAATTTTTTTATAATGTGTTGCCTAAGATTTCAAGTCTAACAATTGATATCCATTTTGAGTAGCGGTTTAAAAGCCCAACTCAGCGTTACGCTCAGTCGGTTCGGAGGCACGCTTCACGTCCAATGGACTTGCTTACCCAGGGCGTAACAACTATGATATGAAATAATGTCCATACACTTCTAAAAATATTATAAACTTCAAAACTAATTGAAGTTGTATTTGGATTGATGGATTCGAATTTGAGGAAATGATTTGAGGGAGGATTTTAAATGACACCAAATTTGAATCATTTGAAATCCAGCACAATAATTGAAAAACTAGCTCAAAATGAGTTTCAATGGATTTAAAATCTTGAAATTATCCAAACAAACTTAATAGATTAATATCCATAGCTTTCATCAAATCATTCGGTACTCCAAACACACCCTGAATTCCAAAACTACCTTTGTGCATTTCAAAACAAGTTTTTATAATAACATAATAGACATTATCTTCAATACTTTATTCCAAATCAAACAATAAATACATAAATACAAAGATTGAATAGTTTAAATTTTATGTGAGATCCTAAAACATAAGTAGTTCAATGAAAAAATTATAGCATCATCACAAAATAATTATTGCAAAATATATATCACTTGCACTACTTTCATATTCTTGAACGAATATTTCAGTACTATGCATTCATAAATCAATTATTCAGTGACATTATTAAGAGAAATGAAAATATTGATTTGATTATTGAAAAACATTAGTATCTTCTAAATTTTTTTAGCAATTGACTTTTTTTTTTTTTTTTTTGGATTTCTATCTAACAGAAAGACTGTTCGTTTGATTTGTTAAAAGATAAATAAAATTTTTGGTCTGTTAAAGAGATGAATAAAAGTGTTGCTCTAATAATAATTTATGAAATTTTGATATCAATTATCAAATTGAAATAAAATGTAAAATGACTTTCAAGGTGAATTTAAAAGTCAAAGATTGTGAAAAAAAATATCTTTCTTTATGAGCTAGCATGCAAGTCAATTATAGTCCAAATCTGGAACTAACCAAGAAGCATCAATGTGTAGACAATAAATATGAGAACTTGGCCATTCATTAATTATATAAACGTGAATAGACTAATCTAGGGCTGCACGACTTGATTGCCATTACCATGTTGGCCGTAAAATGCTGCTCGGAAAATTCTTGTATATTGGCTACACTCGATCACTTGAAAATTGTCATTTTTCATTTTCCTTATACTTATTTTGTATTGAATTTTCCCACGGACTTATGTACATCGATCGTATAAAATGGCTAACTTATTAGTCACGTGCTTAGTTCATTAGTTCATATGCGACTGAATTTGGTCCTGATCAAAATTTTGGTCCTAAAAATATGTGTTTACGAGTTTATAATTAGTTCCTTCGACTATTTTATAAGATGTTATAAATTATATAACAATATTTTTTCTTAAATGATATCTTACGAGTTCCCAAAAAAAGAAATTATGATCTTATAAACTGTTTATAAATAAGTACGAACATAGCAACATATTTTTCAATACGCTAAAAAAATATTTAGTTTGAAGATCTTAGTTACAGGATTATCGTTATTAATAATTCGTATGCACCATAATTTTATTATCCTAACACTTCAGGATAAGCGTCGAATATCTTCAGAGCTCTAACAGTATTTTACAAGATATCTTAAATAACATTAGCAAGACATATTCTTGATACATCTACAACGCCATTCCATTTGCAATTATCACTTCTTAGAGTGGTTTATATCATTAAGCTTTCAAAGATGGGATTTTCTCCTTTTCACACGGAAACAGGAAACCAAAGAGGAGATATCGAAATGATACTCTTTTTGAGAGATTGAGAAGATTGTTTGGTTTTGTTAACTAAAATATTTTATTCTAGATCAATTAGATTGATATCGACTAAGTACGTGGACATGTGGTTAAAAAAATAAAATAAAAAGCCGTTGAATTTGGTACTACATGTCATGCATCGAAATGCATGTTGAATGTAAATGTAGTTGAAGAGGAAGTACATCGGTAATAGTCAGAGTTCATCCCAAGTTTAATTATCTTTCTTGTTTATATAATAAAGTTATCGTCAAATTAAAGACAATTTGTGATGTAGCTACTTTTTGTCTAAGCAAAGAAATATACATTTCTTTTCCTATTTATGTGTGAATATGAGGCTAAAGGATGCCTTTTATATGCATGAAACAACTGGAACTTGAAATATCCATTTAATTCCAGTCTGTAATTTGCCCAGGTAACAAGCATCTGTTTCTGAAATCATTAACCGTTTGGTTTTAAAACCGAAATGATCGACCATTAAGCTTAAAATGACTGCTCCCCCATAGTACGCACGAAGTACCAGATTAAAAACTTGTGGTATCGTGGCCAACGATCCCACGTGAGTGATTTTTCATCTTCCATTATTTTCTGTCGTTCAATAAAAATAATTTGATGGTTAGGAATATTTTTGGGATTTAATTTATAGTCTTTAACCCTATTCATCTTGATAGGCAGTCCATTTGATCTCATGGAAGTCCTTTCGTTAATGGATCCACTATATCATCCTTGATTTATAATCAAAGAAGATGATGCCCTTTGAGATCAACTTCCTAATGATATCGTGTCTATAACAATGTCTAGACATACCATTGTTTATGTTAATATATGCCCTTGCTTTTGCCGACTAACTGTCGCAATATCTTAAATTGGGGCACGTGTACATATTGCGATAGGGGTTCACCATGGTTCTCAACCAAGCTTTAGTCATATCTACTGACTTGCTTACAATAGCATATTATCGTGCACATTTGAACTATCCAAAGTACAGTCTCAGTAAGATAAGTCCTTTGAACATCTTAGAAATTTTAATTCCTAATATGACATCTCCTTGGCTTATATCCTTTATGTTGAAGTCCTTCTTCAACATTCTTTCAGTATTTATAATTATGTCATGATTACTTTCAAAATTAACATATCATACTTTCACATCAGAAGAGGTAGCTTTTGGCTTTGAACATTTTTTAGTGAAATATCATACTGTGAGCTATGACTTTTGTGTATGTATGTTAAAACCACAATTGTCACCCTCGTTGATTTTGAAACAATTTGATAACATAGTGTTTTGTCAAACTTGTTCATGCCACTACAATGGCTCTTTTTTCGAGTCCGTATAATGACTCAACAAGTTTTCACACTTTTTTGTCCTGTCTAGGAGTAACATACCCCTTGGTTAGTTCCATGGGAATTTCTTCAATTAATCCTGTGTTGAAGGAACGCAATATTAACATCCATTTGAAGTATCTCATGTTTATGCAATGTAACAGTAATGATGAATATTTTATGGATGCAATTCTTATTCCTGTAAACATGAATCAAAGAAACCAAGGTTTTACGTTAGTCGGTGCTCTTCAGTTACAAAATGGGCCTTGTATACTTGTTCGGGTTTAGGTATTTCTACCTTAGCCCATGGCCTCTACATTTGTACTTAACTGTATTAAGGCTTGCGACCTTTCATACAGAGTCTCAGTTTTACATTTGTGTGGA
This sequence comes from Buddleja alternifolia, assembly GCA_019426215.1. Taxonomy (NCBI): domain Eukaryota; kingdom Viridiplantae; phylum Streptophyta; class Magnoliopsida; order Lamiales; family Scrophulariaceae; genus Buddleja; species Buddleja alternifolia. Next base: position 20,796,467 of record CM033406.1, read on the forward strand.
CCTTCATTCAGAATGTAGCTTGGAGGACCACCTCTTCCACAATTCTGAGTTTAGCCAATGCAGCATTCATTATCTCTTTTAGAGTATGATTTTGGCGTTTGGAGTAGCATTATGTTGTGGAGAATAAGGTGAAGTTCTTTGATCAATAATGCCATACTCCATGCAAATTCTTTGAACGATGCCCCGTATTCTCCACCTCTATCACTTCAAATAATTTTTATCCTTTTTCCAAGTTTATTTTCGACTTCAGTTTTATAATGTGTAAAACGCTTCAACTACCTCGTTCTTACTTTTTAGTCCAAGTATAATTTAGGTTAGACCAAGTTAACCATAGTTTTAATGATCACTTTCTTGGATTTAGTGTCAGACGTTTAATGGAATTTCTCGATCTTACTCCAATGGTCTAATCCCTCGCATTTTTTTACCAAATCCTGTACCTTGTACACCACGTCCTCTAGATATTTCTATCTTAGGAGAGTATGTTCCATTGAGTGAAACAATAGGACCAATCTCACTCAACAACTATATAATTTTAGAGTGACGATGTCCAAGTTCATTTAGAGCACCTTTTTTCCTACTCTAACCATAGGTGAAGTGGCTGAATTTTACATAAACAACATGTGTCCATTGGTCAGAGTGTAAGATGAGAATGCCTCATAGTCTGGGCAAATGTAAAGAGTAGCCTTAGTTTCAACGGACCACTCTCTTAGAATGTCCACCAGATTGTCTTCGAACGCGACAAAAGTGAGTTTGATCTCAGACAATAATATCGGGACACAGTTATCTTGAAACTCATCTTCATCTAGATGCACTTGGTTTGGAACTTTGTTAGAAATCTACTTTTTACCCTTGTATGGGCCTCCTAGGTTCCTAAAAATGTTATGTGCCCAGTGAGCCATCTGTTTGCTTGAACATTAACACTATGTCAGTCTTATCATTTAGATTATATCAAACCTATTACGAAATGCTTCTTTATTGTCGACTACTCGAGAAGTATAGATTGTTAGGATCGGTATGCCCCCACAAGCGATGCCGGCGCAACGGAAGAAATAAAGTATATAAAACACATATATATCGGCATCCCAAGCTAGGGGGTCAAAGTAATGCACAACAAAAACTAATACGAGTAAAGGGGTTTTAAACCGATTACAAGATTTGGGGTTTTATTAAAGTGAGGGTGTAAAACCACAACACAAGGAAAACCACACCAAAAACTTTGGCTTTCATTTTCGAATCCTCACCTCAACATGGAGGGATTCGAATCAAACCACCATAAGCTCCTAAAGAAAGAAGCCTCTACAAGGACACACCTCAAGTAAGTTCATACCTTAAGCAAAAGATTGGCTAGATATATGCTCTAAGGAAATGGAGTCTATGTAGTGAAAGGTGGAAGACAAGAAGAATTACTAAAAGAAATATCTATGGAAGATAATCTTTTACAACTAATCTTCAAGAAGAAGTTCTATAGAAGAAAGTCTTCAAGAATCACAAGAGAAGCTAGAAAAATCTAGAGATGAAGAATTAAGCTCTAAGTTTTTTTTTTCTTTTTAAGTTTTCATCAAATCTTAAATGAGAGCAAGAACACCTCCTTTTATAGCCACCAATTTTCGGCCATATGGTGTTAGGTGGAGTAGAAGACTTGTTTTTCTTCACCTACCACCTCATTCTCACCTACCATTCCATTCTCAACTACCACCATATGTGTAAGAGAATATTTTTCATTTTCTTCTTCATTTAAAAAACATTACAAGTCAAACTTTGACTAGCTTTGAATTTCACTCTTGTGACTTCATTTAATTAAGTCCAACTTAATTAAAATGACTCCCAAGTCTTCCAAGACTTGTTAATTAAATAATCTTCATGATTAATTAATAGTAAAATTAGTAGCTTAAATATATTCCCGGATAATAATAATTTCCGTTAATGATTAATCTCCAAGATTAATTAATAGAAAAATTATTTTCCCAAGCCTACTAATTAAAATGTCTTCCACTTAATTAATTAATCTCATTAATCAATTTCACTTTAATTCTAAACCGGATTAATATTCACATAGCAATTGAACTTTCTTGAGTAAGTGTGTAACCCCATTGTAGGTTCGTTCATGTACTAGTAGTAGGAACACAACCCCGTTGTGCCTTTGCAATTTTCATTGCTAGATTTAATTACTCCAAGTATTTTAATCCGACCAAGAATTAATTACCGATTAATTCATGGTTCCTACAAATCAAGGTTAGTACTAGCCATGCGCCAAGAAGACCTAGCCATGAACGATTATTAGAAGACCTTAGAGACGTATTCCATGATTGGCATCCCCGATACCAAACACATCTCATAGCTTAAGAGTGATCTAGGGGACTTTATCTAATTTCATAGAATGATAAGATAAAGAAGAAAATGCCATTTATTAAATTACTTGACAAGATACAATATAAGACTGTTTAAAGAGTCGGCTACTACGCTCTACAAATGGCGCACCGGGCACCTAACTCTTTCATAGATAAAGATCTCATGGATTACATATGATTAGGAAAGTCGGTGGGGATATAGATGGAATGCTTTCAAAGGCTGTAATCCTAAATATACGTTCCAAGTCATTGAGGCTGTGAGATGCGGGATATCACTGGCTTCGCCAAGACTCGTTCGTGTGTGTTACTCTTCCAAGAGGTTGACGCGTTCCATTGTCAAGGGCTAGTATAGCCAATACATGCATGAAGATCCATACATTTGAGAGGTATGGGATTGAATGGCCCCGCAAGGATTACTCGTTGGTGCTGTCAAACTTGGAGTCCTTCGGTCTCATAGTGTGAGATAATCATTGGACCTGAGATGTCATAGAAAAGGGTATTACCCACTCTGCTTTGATATGCACGTGCACTCCAGGAGAGTCATACGGCGCGTATGTTGGGTATAGTCTGGTAGTACAGTGGAACAAGTGACAATCGGAGAGGATTCATCCAAGGTCATATGTACCCGGTATTTCCTATGTTGTTGAGTGAAGCTGAATGATCGAGAAGTCTCTGGCCATAGCATTGTCTTATAAGAGGGATTGGTGATCCCTGCTTAGAAGACCTGATCATTAGTCGAACAAACATAGTCATAGTTTCTGAGGCTATTACGGTTTCGACCGTCGCCAAGCCCTAGGTCTTAGACGGGAAAAAAGATGAAGAGATTCGATTCACACAAAGATTGAAATCTGGATAGGTTTGCATTTTTATCGTTAACATTTAGGAAGTAGTGGTGATGTTGCTAGACATCGAATCACGACTAATAGGTGCCTTGGGATAATTGGTGAAATCAATCCAAGGTCTAGTTAATTATTATGAATAATTAATCTAACTTATGGAAGGACTTATTTCTAGCTTGTTAATGAGCCTAAGGGGTCACAGACAATACTTAGTGTAGTACCCATTGGCTAGTTAATTCTTTTTGAATTAATGGAGAGATTAATTAATTGGAATTAATTAATCCGGATAAAGAATAAATTAATTAACTGGTCTTAATTAATAAAAGTCTTATAATTTTATATTGGAATATTAAATTGGGAAAGACTAGTTAATTAATTAGTGGTTTAATTAATTAATATGTGAAAGAAGAAAAAACAAAAATATATATAGATATATACACGTGAGCGTGTATTTTATCTTGTTCACCAAGTCTATGTATGTATATATATATATATATATATATTTAATATATCTATCCTATAATATATTTGGTAGGATTTTTTCTAATTAAGTAGGTAACTAATTGATATGGAAAGATCTTATAAATATATATATTAGGATTAATATTGTAAGATATGGAAAGATCTTATTGAATAAGATATAGTATATTTGATATGATATCAAATATATGGAAATATTTTTTTAGTTGGAAAGATATCCAATTAATTAAGGAAGAGAGTTTGAGGAAGAATGAAAACTAAATAAAATAACATGTACATATATATACATATATACACGCCTTTTTAATAAGTGTGAACACACACACTAAGTGTGTATGTGTGTGTGGGGCGTGTACCCTATATGTATATGTGTGTGTGTGTGTGTGTGTGTTTTGTTGTTTTTTAAGTTTAATCAATTAAGTTTCTCCTAAGAGTTTTTCATAAGATAAAAACAAGGGTTTTAAGTTTCAATTCTTTCTCTCCATCTCTTCCACCTCTTTCACAAATATTCTTCTAACTCATGTGTTGAGTATGAAGAACACCAAAATATATTCCTACCCATTTCTCATAAGCCAAGATTCGATATTCTCCTTGCTAGTACTGGTGGAGATAATCGAGGGTACGAGCGAAGGTGTGGATAAACTTAGAGGCGCAACACTTGGGGCAAATCCGTCCGGAGAGGTGTAGCAGGGAGTTGCTTAAAAAGACGTTGCTGCTTTTTGGTCTTCAAGAGGTAAACACGAGTAAACAAATCTCTAGGATAGTTTTGAATCCGATGGTACCATGTCTACATAGCCCTAATTTTGGGGATGTCGCTTTATTTTTAAATTTATACCTTCCGCTGTGCCGGCGTCCCCGGAGGTTTGTACCGAGATCTCAAAAGTTCCAACACGGGTTCCTGCCCTGGAGCTGATCTTACCTCTTAGGCTCTTTGCAATCCATGGTCCAGTGGTTGGTCCTTCTGTAGTTGAAAGAGTTGTTTCCTTATCACTGCCTACTGTTTCTAGGCATAGTCCTAGAACTTCCATTTCTTGCTGGAACTTCCGCTATGTTCGTCATTGCCTGCACAGAAGGCCTTATAGCCTTCATGTCAGAAATACGGTTTCCTCCTCAATTATGAGTCGGGCAACCAATTTTTCAAAACCCATCTTCTTTCGCTTGTGCTTGAGAGTGTTTTTGAAGTCCTTCCACAATGTAGGCAACTTCTCAATAACAAAAGCTACTTGGAAGGACTAACCGAGTGCCATATCCTCGACATGAATCTCATGCAGGATTATTTCACTTCTACAAATAAAGGCTTTGGGGGGCTGTTTTTTGTGCCTCCAAAGCTTTGAAAAGTGCCTCTATAGCCATTGGAGGCACATTTCTAAAAAGCCTCCATAGTCGCGGTCGCGAAAAGTTTCGAGACACTTTTATTAAATGCCTCCGTAGACTAGGTTTAGGAACAAATTTGATATATATAAGAGGGAGGAATCCTAGCGAATTAGAATTGAAAATTTCCAAAAAACTGCAACTGCCGACCACGACATTCGAACGTTGCATTTTTTCCACATTCAAACATTGACATTTTCATTAAAAGTTGACTTTTTCTGGCCGTACGGACGTTCGAAAGTCAGAATCTCATGTTCGGGTGCCGGAAACAGTAACATTTTTCTTCCTATGCAACAATCTTGTTTCCTTCATAACCTTTGCCAAAGACCTCGGAATTGGGTGATTCAAGTTGCCACGTGATTCTAAGACACAGCCCTACAACTTTGTAGAAGAAATAATCCTCAAATTCGGTCTTTAATAAAGCTGGAATACTGATTTTTATCTATTTTTCCTCGATTGTAATGATTTTCCACATTTACTCAATAAACACACAAATTACAAGCATATGTCGCATAAATCATCAATAAACCAATGTAAATCATGCAAATCTGAGACTCTAAAACACATAAATTCATAACCTGTCAATATCCCAGCCACCTAAGAGTTCATAACACCACCACATTGCCTTGTCTGATTTAACTATTTTAAGTCCTATAAATTCAATCCAAACCATGAAAAGTACAAGCACCTCTGGATCACAATAAGTTATCCTTTAACAACAAAAGTTACCACGAATTAAATACCAAACTGGCATCTCTTTAGCTGAAAAGAATATCACATCTAGTATATATTTCATCTATATTCCAATTTTAGTTCATTACAAAAGATGTGAGCATAAATTTGGGCTTATGTACTCCAGTTTGGTTAGGAAGATCTTATTTTGCTCATTGACTACCAAACAATTGGTCACTTTTGCCTCGAAAGCAACTAAAAAGATTCCATCTTGCTCATCACAAAAGATCACTTATAACACCATCACATTTCCTTGTCTAATTTAATTGCTTGACGTCTTATATGTTAAATTTTTTCATCCATGAAAAGTATTTATACCTCTAGTTCCCAATATAAGTTCATATTTTAACAACCAAAGTTATCACGAATTGATTACCGAATTAGAATCTCCTTATCTGAAAATTGTTCTATTTCAAATGTTCTAAATATTGTATCAATACAATTCCTAGAGTTTGTAAATACCTGAATAGGAGGAAAGGTGTCAGTTGTAGATTAACCCATGACTCAAACCCTTCTTTAATCAATCTCCTCTATTACTTCAATACAAAATAACTGCCACCCGGAAACAAAAACAATATTTAATTAACTAAGAGTCAATATTTTAAAGGGAGATTGTGAAAGGTTGAACTTAATCAAGGCTGTAAAATTAAAGGTTTACAACAAACACAAGACCCTCCCTTCCACTCAGTGGACCCCAGCCAACCCAAGAAAACTTAAAACAACACTGAATCAACATTGTTACTCCAATATCAAACAATTCACAATAAATTTTAGAAGATTAAACAAAGCATCAATGAAAGGAAAGACGTACCAGCGAAGTATAAAGATTATTGCTTCATATATTATGCGAGTTGAGTTAAATGAAGGGAAAAAATTTGCACATTATGCGAGTATTACCACATAATTAGTTTACATTTAATAAAGAATTTTATAAACCAAACCTAAAAATATTGTACTTATGGCAGCTGAGGTAGCGTTGCGTTGTTGAGTTTGAGAATGACTCCAGCCAGCTTCACTAAAGCATGTAACTCATAGCCTAAACAAAGATGATGCATAGCACTAAAACATGTAACTTATAGCCTAAAGAAAAGGAACATAAATGCCAATTAAGTCATCATAGTTGCTCTAAGAGCAACTAAGAGCCATAATACGTACATCTAAGAAAGATATTGTATAAGCAAATTGCAGAATCAGTTATATGAGAAGAAATTATGAACATATAGAAAAAGCTTTTGTCACAATAAAACCCATTGATTCCTAGTGATATACATTGTTTATTATTTAGATTAACTTACATTTTAGCCCCATAGCATGTAGTCAGAATTAGTAAATCTTCGTTAACCTAAACAGGAAGTTTCATGGACCAAAATGGTTCAACTATATTACTTGCTTAGTGACTTTTACACCAATAATAGTAGGAATTATGTTCTCTGTTTCAATCTGATTTCCATCTACATAGCTTCTTCGATTTCCTGAAACCAAAACCAAATAACAAATAGAAATTGTCAACAACTCGAGACAACATAAGTAATGTATTTTCAATTAAAAAAGAAGCAATATCTTCGTGAAATTTCTCCGTCGACCAATCTTTTCCACTTTCTCACTCTTGATTTTCATTTCCTTAATATCCTTCCAAAGTTTGTCCACTGGAATTGCATCACATTTAGGATTTTGAAACAACAACAATACCTAACCATCATAGAAAAGATTGCCTTTTGGAGATGGCAGCAGACATTTAATTTAGTTCATATAGAAAATGAGTTATAATACTCGTGTGAATTTAGAGCATTAATTTCTAACATTTAATTCAACTATGAAATGGTTAAACATCCATCCGAATGTCTTAAACCCATTAGGACTTCCACATTCGAGAAAACCAAGTTAATTATAAGGACATATGACAAGATGTTAACTATCTTACGATATTCAAATAATATAATTACTCTTACCAAACTAAAAGTGCAATCGCTCTTCAAAAAGAGTGTTACACAAAATATAAATTCATGTTTGTCGAACAAGCAAAGATGTACCTTGTCGATCTTTGATGGCCTTGAAAGTGAAACACCTGTAAATAATACAAAAGCTTATTTAAGTTTTGATATACAAAACACATCACCGAATGAAAAAAAGGATGGAATAACTGTATAAGTATAAAGAATACAAGCAGAAATGTGTGAAGACTGAAAACAAAAAGGTGTTGAAGAGTTTGAACTCCCACCCCACAAGAACTTGACCAACATCGGATCAAAAATGGAATGTGGTTATGTTAGATATGCTTCAAATTGAGACTGAAATACCTAAATATGGTGAGCTCATTCCAAAATTACGGTTATAAATGAACTACCTCGTATTCCAACAATTGAAAATCATTTAGGCTCCAATTGAAAGCGTAGCTACGAATAAAAATCAGAGTAACTTTTACTGTGAAAATAGCTAACAAAGAGGAGAAATCAATGTGTAACAACAAGAAACAAGAAATAAGATTATGAAGAAACTATATACAAATTCGGACTAAGATTGAAGAAAAGATTTTAATTGGTAAAATAAGAGATAAATTGATCCCCATTTAATGAAGAGAAGAAAATCAAACCCTAGAAAAAGACATTAGATGCTAACCTGATGATTTCTTCAATCAGGTGGAAATTCCACTGGTTTGATTCTCTCTCAACTTTATATGTACAAATTTCAATACTTTGTCTCAAATTTTAAGCGAGAAGAGTGAGAAGCTGATCACCAATTTGGAGCGATGATAGCAGTTAGATCCCTAATTTGGAAGTCAGAGAAACTGATGAGAAATGCTACTAAGTTGTTTTGTTTTTGTTTGTTAAATTAAATCACCTATAGAGGTAATTTTAGTTGGGCCTTTAAAAGTTTTCCCTCAAATGCTAACACAATATCTCTATAGAGGTTGTTTGATATATACAACCCACTTAACTAATCTTTAACGGTGGATGCATAAGTGCCTTCTTTAATGTGCCTCCAAATCTAATGTTTTGTTGTAGTGAATTTTCATCTCTTGGACTTGACTTGTCACAGTCTTTGTGTCCACCATTTTGAAGCTTAGGAACTTTTCGACCATGAATTTCTTCAATCTGACATCTTTAGTCCTATACTTCTTATCTAACGACTCACAAAGATCCTTGGCATTCTTGACTGAACCGTAAACGCTATAAAGTGAGATAAAATAGCATCTTTTGCTACCATAGCTTGAAGTAGGCCCCGCTGAACATCCCAAGCCTCTAAGCATGTGTTGGAGCAACAGGTGCAACAGATAGTACTAGAGAAGTAGTAGCAACAAAAACAACACTTGATAAATTATAGCACATTACTTGCTCCAGGGTTTCTTAGGTTTGTGCCTTTTCATGAAACGTTACTTGCCCAAACATCCAAGGGGTTCCAGATGTCTTCATCTTCTGGCTACCGTAAAGTATGATCATTAAGCTTAAATCAAGAAATATAGACTTTATAGATCACAATTTCAAAAGAAAGAAAGAGAAACTTATTTGATGGAAATTCCCATCGTTGTTCACGTCTAATAAACTTTGAATCATTAACAGTTGTGACATCCTTAATCATATCGATCCCTCCTTTTGTAAACAATAGCGACAGTTATTGTTGATATAGGCAAATTTTCAAAAATAGTAGAATGAAATAAATAGAAAGAATAAAATTTCGTGTTAAGATTTTTGGATATCAATTTGTTTCTAGAATGAATCGGAAGTTTTAGATAATTGAACTGGAATTTCCAATTTATTATCTCAATCATCTACTGGAAAATTGTCCTGCTGTATTGGTTCTGCAATGGTGTCCCAATATATAACGATTTGTCTCTGAGGTAGAATCACTTCAAACCTCAGAGTATCGAACAAACAATTGCTTAGAACTCTCAAAAACATTTGCTAAACGCTGAAGAAATGATATGAAAATGTTGAATGCTTGGCGGTGTATGAAGTGTGCTACAATGAGGCCGGAGGTGCCTTTTATAGGCATGAAGCTACTCGAACTTGTAAAATCCATTTAATTTCATAATTTAATTTGTCCAGGTAACAGCTGACCGTTTCTGAAACAGTTGACAGTTTGTCTTCAAAGACAAAATGATCGATCGTTTAGCTTAAAACCACTGTATCCCGACGATACGCACAAACTACCAAATTAAAAACCAGTGCAATCTTACTCAACGATCCTATATGAGTGATTTTTCATCTTCCACTATTTTCTGTCATTTGATCAAAGAATCTGATGGTTAGGAATTTTTCTAGGATTTAATTTTGAATAAACATTTAATTAATTTTTATTCAAAAACTTAAATATTTGGTTGGCCCCAAGCCCAAGCCCGAGCAGCAGTCCTTCGGACCGGACCAATGGGTGGGCAAGGGAAGACCACTGGTATAAGTCCTACCCCATCCCAAAAACTTCTTCACCCTAAAGGGGACAAGCTTTTATCACCGAATATAGTTTATAAACCATCATGGCTTGTTTTAGATTTTCTATGTGGGATAATTCATATCTCACTTAAACAATCTTTGTCACTTAATTTCTCATTTGTCCAAAAACCTCGAAGTTCAAACTTTATCTACTCCTTACGTAGATTAATATATTGTCACAATTTTTTGTATCCCAGATATGACTATTGTTCGAATTTCAAATGTTAAAGTAATGTTTCACTCACTTAAATATTTCACTGTCCGAGGGTGAAGAAGTTTCATGTCCAAATATTGGAAAGAAATGAATACCTTTCATTCGTGACTCCTCCAATGTAAATCTCTATTTGTCAACATCATGCCAAATTAGAGATTTGATATATACTTTCACTGGTCACCTCATATTATTCAATAAAACACCTTTGAGACAAAATAAAACAAAAATACATCAAAATAAAATTGATTAATTATGTATTGTGACAACCTAGGTCAGCGAGCCCATGGACGCAATCAGTGCCTCCGAACTCACTGGGCGTAACCTTGAGCTGGTCATTTAAAACACGATCCAAAAAAGATATTTATTGTTACACTTGAGTACTTTGGCAACCATTATAAACCATTTTATTTTCCGTTCATTTTCCCATGTGGGACAACAAAGGTGGGGCTTCACATTTATGGTAAAATAAACTACAGAAGTAAGTAAAACTTTCAAAACACCACAACAAATCAAATGATGTAGGTAGATGTGGTGAATTCAAAATCCCACCCAAGGTTGACTAAGAAAGGTCATGAAAGGGACTGTTATGTTGGGTTAGTAGAGCCTGATGGAAAAAAAAGGGTCGAAACAAGTGGAAATGAGAAGAAAAGGGTGAAAAATAGGCCAAAATGTGCATTATAGGTGACAAGGCCGCAACAGTAGGGAATGCTGTGGCGCCACGACAGTAAGGAACATTGCAATGTGTGACAGCAAGAATGGAGGTACTAAATCTGTGCAGATTTAGTATTTTTGGCAATTTTTTGGCTCCTTTTTTGTTTCCTAGTATTGCTACAGCTCTTACATTTTACTAGGATTATCTTTCCTAGCTAATTTGATAAATTTTTATATTGCTCTACTATTATACATTGGATAAATCAACTTGTAATTGATTGATTCATGCAGAAATAAAGATCTGAGATCGAGTGATGTTCCACGGATGTAGCCATCTTTCCAAACCACGTTAAAGTTTTTTGTGTCATATTTCTTTCTTCTTTAATTCTTGTTTAATTTTAGGTAGTTTACAATTCATCCTGTGATGCCTTATTCCAAACATGTTCCTCGTTGCCGATAGTTGCAGGTGGGAAAACTCAAATCTAGTGATAGACATTCCTCTTTCCTTTGTTTATTTTTCCCTTTTTATTTATGATCAGCAAGCTAATAAATAGATACTACCTCCATATATTAGAAATTTTGGAGGAGATCTTATTTTAGTTAAATATTGACGTATACTTTTATACATTATCTTACAATAAAAAATTGAGAAATCATTTTTAAACTATTCATCTTCCGTTTGTTGATGAATTATAGAAAATTTTCATGTTTGCAAAACTACCAAAAGTGTACGAGAACTAAGAAATATCAAACATTTTTTATTTTACTTTCTTCTTATTATTATGTATTTTTTCTTCTTTTTCTTCAAAATAAGAGGCAGTTCACCTCACACATACATACTGCTACACTAGTAGAGTTGGTAAAAAGATATCAAGCATGGCGACAAAAGAAGTATCACAACATGTTACGATAAAACTTGAGTTCCTTATCATGTGAGAATCACTTTTAACGAAAATATATGAATTTTGAATCTGTCACTATCAAGTGCGCCAATGTGCGATTATTTTAATGCTACAAGCCTATCATAATTTGTGACGCCCCCACATTATTAGATTATTGGATGTTTCAAGTGATTTAATTACCAAACAGGTGAAGTAGGCATGACATAATTGAACTTTCCTAATGCAATTATAACATTTTGTTCAAGTGTTTTAGTAGTTTGTCCATCTCACAAAGATATATCATACTCCCCATCTTGAAAAGAATATTCACTATTTTTTTTATCTATCATAAAATGTTTATCTCTTACTATAAGTGTATGTATTTATTATATGGTTGCTGATAATTCCAAAGCATCAATCCTCTTGCCAGAGCAACAATATTAAAATTTCTTAAACACCCTTCTAATTAGTCAAACAATAAGAGGTCAATTTCGGTCATCCTCTCTTTGCCCCTAAATAATCAAATTCTCTCTCGATACGTTCCTCAATAAATAAATGGAAAAAAGTAAACATATATCGCACCCTCTCTCTCACACACATTTATGATTCCAATCTCCAGACCTTTTAATCTTATTTTCCTTGTAATAGCAATTACATACCTTTTTTCTCTCCAATATATTGTTGTGAGTACTGAAGCATTAACATTATTGAATTTAAAGCATTCGTGCGCAACAAATCAAAGTGTTACAATTTCATTTGTTTAGAGCTTTTCTTTTCATTTACTCTTATCTTAATTTGTAGTTTGATTATTTATTTGAGACCCCTTAGCTATGTTTATAGGTGCCATGAATTACAAAAAAATTATTATTTATTTAATGAAGTTGAATGGTTGTTTAATGAAACTGAATCATGTACATTCCATAAGAAGCTTTAACTCTTCTTTTGCCAATAACGAGTCTTATTTTAATGAAACTGAATCATGTACATTCCATAAGAAGCTTTAACTCTTCTTAATATTATTTACTTTAATTGCAATCGATATATTATAAAAGGAGATATTTCAGATTCAATAAGCTTCAACTATGATGTGCACTGACAAATTGATAGTATAATTGTTATAATTTTACCGCGTATGAATTCATTGCTGAAATAAATTCATGGTTATTCATTTTTATTAACACCAACTAGAAACATGTTTTAGATGTATTACATAATAACTTTACTTAAAACGAAATTTGATTAAATGTAATGTACTTTTGAATTTAGTATACTTGTTGATAGTTTTATTTTAATAATTGAATTATTTATTAACTAAAAACATTTTGGCAAGGGGTAAAATCCCTTTATTATAAGGGTGTTGATAATGTTATGACATAAATCTTCTTGACAGAGCAATAATATCAAAATTCCTTTAATACTCTTCTAATTAGTCAAAGAACAAGTTGACAATTCTCTTTGTATTCTCCCCTAGCAAAGTAAACACATACCTCTCTCTCTCTCTCTCTCTTAAGGATTCCAATCTCCAGACCTTTTTATCTATTTCTTGTGATAACTTTTACAATTTTTCTTTCTAATATATTGTTGTGAGTACTTAAGCGTTAACACTTAATTTTAAAGCTTTTAGTACACAACATATTAATGTGTTTCAATTTAATCTAGTTTAGACATTTTTCTACTGATTTTCCTTTATCTTTTTTTGTGCTATCATTATTTATTTCTGGCCCTCTAGATATGCTGAATTACAACAATTTACTATATTTTAATATTTTAATTATATTACTTGAATGATTGGATTATATACATCCATAAGTATCTTTAAATTTTCGTTTTATTGTTTACTTTATTCACAATTGACATATTATAAAAATACACATTAGACATTCAAATAATCTTCAAATATTATGTGCAACGACATTTTGATAATTTAATTGTACTAATTTTACAATGTATGGATTCATTGTTGAAATACATTCATGGTTAGTCATTTTTATTCAAAGAAACCAGAAACATGTTTAGATGTATTACATAATAACTTTAATTAAAATAAAATTGATTATATGTAATAGACTTTTCTCTTTGGTTTATTTGTTCACAATTTTATTTTAAACCTTGAATTATTTAATCAAACTATTATAATTTTTACAAAAAAATATTTTTGCATGGATAAAAATTAGTTTACTCTAAGGCTGCTGATAATGCCAAAGCATAAATTCTCTTGCGAGAGCAATAATATTAAAATTCCATTAATATCCTTCTAATTAGTCAAATCTAGAATAAGTTGGCAATTCTCCGTCTTCCTCTCTAACCACCACCACCCCTCAGAATAAATGGAAAAAAGTATACCCACGCCATCTCTCTCACTAATTATGATTCTGGTCTCTAGACTTTTTTCTGGGTCTCATCTTCCTTGTAATAGCAGTACATATTTTCTCTCTCTAATATATTATTATGAGGATTGAAGCATTAACACTTAATTTTATAGTATTAATACTTAACAAATTAAAGTGTTTCAATTTTATTTATTATATAGATTATTTTTCTACTGATATACTCTTATCTTAATATGTATTATTTATTTGAGACATTTTATATATGTTTATAGTTGTCTTGAATTACAACAATTTAGTATTTCTCTAACATGTCAATTGATTTTGTTAATGCATTTGGTATGACGTAAAATCAAATTGAATTATACACATCATTTACTTCATTGGCAATTGACAAATTATAAAAAGACATATTACAGATTCAAATATATTCAAATATGATGTGCACGGACACATTGAATATTTAATTGTGTTAATTTTTACCACATATGAATTGATTGTCGAAATAAATTCATGGTTATTCATTTTCATTTAAGGAACCAAAAACATGTTTAGATGTATTTAAATATAACTTACTTAAAACAACTTGATTATATGTAATATACTTTTGTATTTAGTATACTCGTTGATTATTTTATTTTAATACTTCAACTATTTGTACTTATTTTAAAATATTTTCGTAAAGGATAAAAATCAGTTTATTGTAAGATTGCTGATAATGCTAGAGCATAAATACTATTGCTAGAGCAATAATATCAAGATTCCTTTAGCATCTTTCTAGTTAGTTAATGAAAACGTTGACAATTTTTCGGCATCCTCTTTCTCCACTTAAATAAATGTGAAAAAGTAAACACACATGTCCTCTCTCTCTCTTAGACAAAAAATAAGTTGACAATTTTTAGTCATCCTCTTTCTCCCTCTAAATATATGGAAAAAAGTAAACACATACTACACACCCCTCTCTCTCTAATTTGAGATTCCAATCTCCAGACCTTTTTATCTCCTTTTCCTTGTGATAGCAGTTACATATTTTTTTCATCTAATATATGATTTTGAATACTGAAACATTAACACTTAGTTTTAAAGTATTATAATACAACAGATTAAAGTGCTTCAATTTAATCTATTTTATAGACATTTTCTACTGATTTACACTTATACTAATTTGTACGCTGATTATTTATTTGAGATCTTTTAGATATGTATATAGCTGTCATGAATTACATCAATTTACTATTTTTTAATATTTTAATTAATCATCTTTAATTAATTTAAATGACGTGAAATGAACTGAATAATACAAATTCCATAAGTAGCTTTAACTTTTTTTTTTTTTTTTATCATTTTGCAATTGGCATATTATAAAAAGACACATTACATATTCAAATAAACTTCAAATATGATGTGCACGATAGATTGATAATTTAATTGTATAAATTTTACCATGTATGAATTCACTATTTAAAAAAAATCATGGTAATTCATTTTTTTTTAAGGAACCATAAAGAAGCTTAGATGTATTACACAGTAACTTTGCTGAAAGTATATTTTAATTATATATAATATACTCTTGTATTTAGTTTACTTATGATAACTTTATTTTAATACTTGGGACTTTTGTTAATACTTGAAAAATATTTTCGCAAAGAATAATAATCAATGTATTATAACTTAGAAGACTGAGAATGGTGAAAGAATGAAAATTGAAATTATTTACAAGAAACATGGGGGAATATAGAAATTAATTTGGGAATATAGAAATTAATTTGGCAATAGGACCCAGATTAACTTTTAGTTAATCGTGGTTTTCATATGTTTTTTGATAACTAAAATTTATATATTAATCGAATAGAAAGATGTTACAAAGTTGAATGTAATGAGATACATTCTCTGCTTACTCACACAAATGGCAGATTTGGGATAAAACAAATAAGACTCAAAGATGAAAGCACGGAAAACATGACAATTACAACACCTAGAACAATGTATGCAAGAGAGTAGGCCTAAATCTTGTGCATTACAAGATACCACTTCTAGCAGAGGCTCCCTATCCCAAAAAGAGAAGATATCAATTTGAAACTCAACCATATTATCTGCGAAGAAGTGGCTCAAGTGAACACCTCCATCTTGAGCCTTCTTCTTACGAGCAACATAACGAGTCTTATTTTCACAATCTAAAACAGTATATGCTTAATTTGCCAATAAGGGTAGTTACGATTTTTGATATTGTTCTTCTAGAAAGAGGAATTATGCTTATGCAGTATCAACAGCCTTATTATTGTCATGCACTGGGTCCACGAGCCCGTTGGATAGGATGCAGAGATTCGGGGTGTTCTTAAAGGAGTCTCTGTTTGTCGTGGTGCACCGGCGGTATCACATCTTCTATTTGCGGAGGACACTATGATTTTTTGCCAGGCGAATGAAGTTGCATTTAATGCTATCAAATTAGTTTTGGATAAATACTTGGCGGCTTCGGGGCAAATTATAAATCAACAAACATCTACCGTGGTCTTTAGTCAAAATTCCAATTTGATGGTGCAAAATCATTTGGCTCAAATTCTGGGAGTTCAAGTTGAAGATAGACATGAAATGTATCTAGGGCTGCCAGCGGTTTTGGGCAGGAATAAATGGAAAGTTTTTTATTATATTGGTGAACGAATATGGAAATGTATATCTGGATGGAAGGAAAAAAATCTCTCACAAGCGGGTCACGAGACTCTTATTAAATCTGTTATTCAGGCGATTCCCACTTACGCTATGAATTGTTTTCGTCTTCCAAAGAGGCTTGTACGCGAAATTGAATCTTTGACTTCGGCGTTTTGGTGTAGCTCGGGTGACTCCTGCAAAATTCATTGGATATCATGGCGTAGTCTTTATGATAAAAAAGATGATGGTGGTATGGGGTTTAGGGATATTCGGGCTTTTAATAAGGCCCTTCTCGCAAAACAAGCTTGGCAACTAATTAAATTTCCAAATTCCCTGTTGAGTCATATAATGAAAGCACGCTATTTCCCTCATTGCTCTCTCTTAGATGCTCCTAAAGGAACGAGACCATCTTTTACATGGACAATTATTCGAGGGGCGAGGGATGTTATTACGGCTGGCTCGCGATAGCTTATTGGAACTAGTGATTCTATTAAGATTTGTAAAGATCGTTGGTTGCCCCGTGCACATACTTTTAAACCGATCACTACTTGTAATATGCTTCAGCAAGATGCACCAGTCTCTTCTTTGATCATCCCGCATACTCGGCTATGGAATGAGTTTTTGATTCGTACTGTATTTTGGCCACCAGATGTGTCTTCAATTCTCTCGATGCCGTTTCTCGCTATCCTTGCCCCGACTCAATGATTTGGCATTACTCAAATAACGGACTGTTTTCCGTTAAGAGTGCTTACCATGTTACTAGATCTCTTGCTACTGATGGTACTCCATTTCAATCGTCTCATCCATCGGGTTGCTAGAAATTTATTTGGGGTGCCAAACTGCCTCATAAAATAAGGGTTTTCATATGGAGAGCTTGTAAAGGGGTGCTTCCAACTATGTCAAATCTGCTTCGTCGCCACTGCCTTGTTAAAAATCTTTGCACGTGTTGTTCCATGCACGTTGAGACGGATATGCATGTGTTGTTAGAGTGTGACATGGCTCTCCAGATTTGGTCTCTCTCGGACCTCCCTTGGTCTATCGTTGCGGCTTGGCATGGTTCGGTTGAGGACTGGATTCGTTATGTGGTTTCCAAGTTGAATGAGGAAGACTCTCTTCTTTTCTTGGCTCTTTGTTGGTCTATTTGGGGAGCAAGGAATCGCCTAGTGTGGGATAAGGAGTCACCGGATCCGCTTCGCAGTGTTATTAACACTAAGGCTTTTCTTTTGGCATTTCGCAAGGTCTGTTCTCTATCTAACACTAAGGTTCTTTCTCCCTTTATTCCTTCTCATTGGTCTTGCCCGGCATCTCCTTGTATTAAACTCAATTTCGATGGTGCTACTTTTAATGTTGAAGGTGGAATTGGTGTTGGCATCATTGCTCGTAATTCTAGTGGTGAATGTGTTGGTTGGTTGACCCGTTTCTATCCGCATGTGGAGTCCTCGAAATTTGCAGAAGCTCTAGCTGCTAGAGAAGGGTTGGAATTTGCAATCCGAAAAGGTTGGATAATAGTTACTCTTGAAGGAGATTGTGGGGTTGTTTTATCAAAAATTAATAGTCCTAATACGGACTATTCGTCTGTTGTGTCTTTAATTTCTGATGTTATTGTCGTCTTCGTTTAATTGTGTTTCCTTCTCTCATGTTAGAAGGTCGGGTAACGGCGCTGCCCACGCTTTAGCTAGGTCGGCAACTGTTAGCCGGGAGGGGTCTGATGATCCTCCATCTTGTGTGTTATCTATTCTATGTTCAGACCTTGTTGTTGAATGATTAATATATGAAGTTTATTACTGTAAAAAAATGCTTAATTAATTTATCTTGATAATGTGTACTCTATATAGCATTTATTCAACATTAAGCAATGTGATATATATTGAAAACCTAACAAAAATAATGTTCTGATCTTGACTTGACACAACTTGAAGCAAACATTTTTATTCATAAAAACCTCAAAATTAGTTTATAATGTTGTTAACAAAAATATTTACAAATGAGGAGGTTTGGCCATGTCAATTTTGCTGAGGGTGTATGAAGGATACGGTGCTCTCGGTGTATGTTGTGATTTTGACACAGAGGTCCTCCTCGAATTGATGCAAATCATGAACCTCGTGACGATCTGCCACCAAGCACCTTAACAATCAAATAATCCAAAATTTTCATTGCTGAACCACCCATTCATTGTCCCTCAAACTGTATGTCATCAAATTCCCTCCATATTGCACAATATGTCCTCTCCCTCAAATGCGTGCATGATCTCAAAGGAGGATGGATAACCGAACATCATCTAACCTCCCACCAATGCGCTTATTGCTTGGGTCCAAACAATGTCATTCTCACATTGATAAAACAACCATAACTTCTCAATATGTGTCCACGCACAATGCAGATATAGTTGGCCTCAAAAAACTTTGAAATGTATGCTATTATGTTTTAGTGTATCATCAAACTCGGGCAAGTCCAACATCGACACATTTTGGCGCTACCCATTAAATATAACACAATAGCGAGGCCCCCTTAGCTCGAGCTATCCAATAAAAAGATCCATTGAAGAATCTTCTCTTACCTACAAGCTTGGATGCACACTTGCATACAATTTCCCACAGTTGTGTCTCCCAATCAAGAATCCAAAATGTACCCACATCTCATAAATCATGGCAGCCTATATATTTGACTATGACAAATTCTTTTGTCTCGTCAAAACCAAGTCCATAATGATGCTGCTACCTTATGCTTACTAAGATATCTGGCAACACCTTAAAGCCTCTAATTACCGGATTGAACAAAATCAGCATGGATGTGAACCGTCATGCATACCATGCTAACCTGACAACCCAATATCTCTAAAATTTCAATTAAAGGTGAACCTGTCAGGATTATCTATTGGAATTTGCAATGGAGCAAGGTTCCCTCCAAATTCTAGGCAAGATTGAACAAGATATTGGATCAAACGGAATGAGTTGGAGGCGAACAACAACTTTAGATTCTGATTCCTGAGGTGCTCTGGCACGAAGACCCAACTGTCTATGATGCGCTTCATAGACTTGGATACGAATCTCAATATCAGTAGAGTAAAAATGGGCAGCCTCACTATAATTGGAAAGAGGAGCTCTTCGGGTAAATCAATCAAAGATCATCTATAAGACATTATTGATTGATGATCCTACACAAAATATACACTATCAATGAACACAAAATAATACACCCTCAATGAACACTAAATTACTTGTAAATGAAAAAAAATTCCAACACAAAAATAACGAGTCAAAATCCAACAAAACAGTAGTGAGTCTATGAACAGACTTTTTACCTCTACACGTTTAATGCACACACTCTCTTTGAACACTAAATCATAAAAAAACCACACAAAACCCAAAAAACAAAAGTCCAACAACAAAACTTTGCTTTAAAAAAAAAAAAAAAGTTTACATATGATTCCCTTACAACCACTGGAAAATACGACCAAAATAAATGCTTAAAATAGTAAAATTGCCTAAATTCAACATAAAACTAGCCTTGAACTGATTGTAACCTCCTTTAACATAAAACCCTGATAAATATACAAAAATTCGCATGTTACAATGACTGAACCTTATTCCACTATAAGAAGAAAAGCTTTTTATTATGGATCTTTTTACTACACCAAAAAAGCATTCCAAAAGATGGTTAATTACTACAATAGTCACGACGTAGCAAATGAAAGTTTAAAACGAAGCCACTTTATGTTTTTATGACGAAAGTACTGCGTAATAAAAATTATTAATTTTTACAATATATCTCGCGTAGCAAATGTTTTGGAGCGCTATCGTTTTCTTCAATAGGCAAGGAATTAGCTCCTAAAACTTTTCGCCTCCCGATTTTTCTTCACTATTTTTCATTTTCTAATTCGAAGTCCAATATTATTCCCCCATTTCAGCACTTTCTCTCCCTTAGTTTTTCATTTCCTTACACAAAAATCTTTTTTTACCTCTGTTCTACAAAATTTACACTGCTTCCCCTCACTAACGCAAAATTTCATACAATTATGTTGAAAGGGTTCAACATTGAGAAACTCCAAGACTAAATCAAAGGCTATTGTGGAGTGGAGGGCTCCAATACGGTGACCATGGCATGATTCAACTAGGTTTTACATAGGGTTTGGAATTTCAATCAAAGCTCCAAGTCTATAAATAGGTATGATTTTTTGTTTCCCTTTCCACCCACTAGTGACGAACTCTCATTTGTTTTCTTTGGGGGGAGCCTATAAGGGTTTCATTCTTATGATTATTTTTGGCAGAGAATGAAGTTCAGAGTTTCTTAGTCTTTCCTTTGCTTGTGGTTTTGCTGTGAGGGATATATCTTGCTTGTTTTGATGTGAGAGAAAGGTTTAGTGTAGGTTCTTTTGTATGATTGATGAGACAATTTGATGATACATTTAATTGTTAAGTTTATTTCTTAACTCGAGTCTTTAGTTCTCTTGTATTCCTCATGAATTGAGCGCTGTAAAATAATTTAGTTACTTTGTTTTTAGCTCTGAGAACTTGAAATTGAGCTTAATATTTTGTAGTTTTTTTGTCTTAAGTTTATGGGATAATGATTGCAACTCATGAGAGCAGGTTTTTCTCTGTAGTTCTTTGGATGTCTAGTAGTTTCTTTAGTAGATAATGTGTTGATTGAGCTTCGATGTGTTTTTAAGTTTTGTGCTAACTGCTAATGAATGCTTTTATTGGCTTGGGTGGGCAGTTCTTGTTGGATTGTTGATTATGTAACATATGGCCGGTATAAGTTGATTTTTGACTGATTCTGGTGATGGAATATGTGAGTCACTATGTATTTATGTGGGGCATATAGTCTAGCTATAAATTGATCTTTGAGCCTGTGTATTTATTCCAAAGAGATGCTTTATGACTATTCTTGCGAAGAATGATTGTCATTTAGGATTCTTGGTCACTTTATGTGAGAGGAGCTTGGGAGATGACATTGGCAGTAAAAACATGTATATTGTAATGTATGGTAATAGACCCAATTTTTTGTTGTCGTGACCAGCTATCCCTTTTTTGGAAAATATATTGTGAATTTCAATACATTTTATTTTGTAGGCATAATATGCTACTTTAGTTAGGCTGTTTTCCAAGTATGAAATTGCTTTGATAATTTGATTTAGTCCAAACTATTAAGAGGTAAAAACCATGATTGTTCTATTATTTGAAACATGGTTAGAATTAAGTTTCAAATATAAAATATGGGTTTAGCGGTCTTCATTTTGGAAAATATGAAGAGTATAAAAAAGATTTCAATATTTAATGTTAAATGTAGTGTAACGATTATTTATATTCCCTGCACATGACTACAACTCAGTTAAATGTGGGGTAAAATTGCCTAAGTATTATTTTTTCCCTCACAATGAGAATAGGCTTTTCAAGTTTGAGTTTAGAACTTCACTATTGCCATTTTGTGCTTGGGGTTGGCTTTTATCATTTTTTTTTTGGGTTTGTAGGCAATGAAGAATTGGATTAGTCAAATTATCTTTTGTGAAAGAATAAAACACACCAATTCAACCAAATTTTCAGCTGATACATGACAAGTCTATCTTTTTATTATGGACTAAAAAATTTGGACATAGAAACTAATTTTTTATTAGCAAAATAAAGATGGCAACCAAGAAAACAATAAAATCGAGGAATTAAGTGAAGAAGTCACATGGTATATAGTTTTTTTTTTGTTTCAATATTTTTTCTAGTATTTCAATACAAGACAATGAATTTTTCCATTTCTCTTCCTCGTTTACGTTTTGCGGTTCCCCACTTTGAAGTATGGTTCTAGTTTTATTTTGCATATGAAAACTATATGACTGCATTAAGTTTTAGTTGTGTGCATAATCCTCTTATGCTCTCCTTGTACTTGTAAAAATAATAAGAAAAAAGAATCATGATTTCCCACCTTACAAATGTGTATTAAGGAGTATGTAAAGAGTGATTAAAGAGAGATCAATAAGAAAGAAAAGAAAGAAAAAGCTACCCTTTAACCTAGGCAACTTGTTAAGTACGATTTTAAGAGAGATTATGAAATCCTTACTTTTTTTGATGTATCCTACCTAAAACAGATACAACACAAAAACAACATGACTAAATTGAATGTGTGAAATCTGAAAAATATATATGTATTACTAAGGTTTAAGAATGTTCTTTCTATTAAACTTGAAATTTAGTATTAGTAGATAACATTTGAGGAAGATAAAAGTATGAATTTCTAATTTGCCAGGTATTGAAGAATATAAACCCTCTTCTATTCTTATTACTTGTATGCGCGCGTGAAGCAACCAACATAAAGGCTCTTGAAATGGACAAAAAGTCGGTTGATTTATCTAACAGTGTATCTGATGAGTATGTCCATGGAATTGTCAAGTTCTTAGATTTTGCATTTTTAGGTAAACAAGATGGAACGGAAGACTCGTGAAGATGTGATGTTACATTGCCGTCGAGACGGATTTGATCCTACATATAAGAATTGGACTTGTCATGGTGAAACTTATATCCCACTTTTTAGAAATGAAGATTCAGAGTTTACCCAATCAGATTCCAGGAATGATATGGAAGATATGTTACGTGATGCACTAGGAGTTCCTGACAAAGATGTAAATATAGATAATAGTCAGCAATCTGGCTTTGAAAATTTGAATGGAGCTGATAAAGAAACAAAGGGGTTCCTTAAATTATTGCAAGATGCAGAGACTGATTGTTTCCATGATGTAGAAAACAAACAAAATTGTCCTTCGTTGCTCGATTGTTGCATCTAAGGGTGTTTTGCCTTTGGTCTAACAATTCAGTGGACTTGCTACTTGAATTGTTGAAGGACTCATGTCCAAATAATTGCATGCTATTTATAGGAAAAGACGGAAAACTCGAAAAATGTGAAATCTGTGGCGAATTAAGATATAAGGATGATGCAAAAAAGGTGACAACAACGCAGATGAGGTACTTTTCTTTGAAGTCGCGGCTCCAAAAACTTATTCATGTCATAAAAAATATCATAACTTATGAAATGGCATGCTGAGGAACGTATAAATGATGGAGTACTCCGGCACCCACTGATAGTCGAGCATGAAAGAATTTTGATGAGAGAAATCCAACTTTTACACAGGACATCCGAAATGTTAGACTTGGCTTTAACAATAGATGGATTCAATCCATCTGGAACGATGAATGTTAGCCACAATATCTGGCCAGTTGTGCTTATGACATATAATTTGCCTCGCTGCCTTTGCATGAAGCAGATGTCCTACATTTTATCTATTATTATTGATGGACCTTAAGGACCAGGAAGTAAAATTGACGTGTATATGCAACCCTTAATTGATGAATTAAATGAGTCGTGGAATATTAGATCCAGACTTATGACGCCTCAAGTGATCAACTTTTCTGATTGCATGCTGCTTTATTGTGGACAATTATTGATTTTCCTGGCTTTGGCAATATATCCAGTTGGGGTACAAAAGGTGTTTTTGCTTGTCCTAATTGTGTTCTTGAGACACAATCAAAATATTTGAATAATGGACACAAATTTTACTAGAGCCTACTTCACTTTCAGAGATAAGTTACATCGGGATAAAATATCATTTGATGGGACAATGGAACTATGTCAGAAGCCTACTTCGCTTTCAGAGATGGACTTATTACAACAACTAGAGCATGTGCCCACCAAGTACAAAAATGAAAATTTAAAAAAGAGGAGGATGGAAAAAAATGACAAGCGTTCAGCTAAGAAAAGAAGAGTTGATGAAAACGCAAAATCTCCTTGGAAAATGTTTACAACAACATACTCTTTACACTAATAGGTGCCAAAGGTAAAACAAAGGACAATTTAAATACTCAAAAGGACCTCCAGCTTTTGAAAATTAGAAGTCCTTTACACCCAAATCCAAGTGCTAATGAAGGTTTCTATTTGCTTGATTCATCCTTAACAATGAGTAGTAATGAAAAAAAAATATGTTCTGGTGTGTTAAATAGCTTAAGACCTCCTGATGGATATGCGTCCAATATTTCTCGTCATGTGCAATTAGACAAACATAACATTTGGGGTCTAAAAAGTCATGATAATCACATTCTCATGCAAAAATTACTTCCAATTGCTGCACATAGAGCATTGCCTAAGAATGTTGTTGATGTTCTGATTAAATTAAGCAACTTCTTTAGGAAAATATGCTCTAAGGTGAACTCAATATCTAATCTAGAGAAAATCCAAGATAGAATTGCCCTTACACTCTGTCATCTTGAGAAAATTTTCCCTCCATCCTTTTTTGACATAATGAAACACTTACCTATACATTTGGCCAAAAAGGCATCAATGACTGGGCCTGTTCAATTTTGATGGATGTATCCTATAGAGAGGTATGATTAAGCATCTTATCAACCTGTTAGTTGTTGATACAATAAAGGTGTGAATGATTATTTTATGTCATGGACTTTTCTTACATCATTTAGGTATCTATCTAACCTTAAGAAACATGTGCACAATCGAGCACATTCTGAAGGCTCAATTGCAAGAGGGTATTTGATATATAAATGCATGAATTTTTGTTCTAGATACCTTAATGATGTAGAAACCAAGGAGAACCGTCTACCTCGCAATTATGATGGAGATAATCACATGGTCGAGGTTTACACAATGGAAAGAGATGCATAATTGATAAGGATACATTGCTTGAGATACATCGCTATATGTTGGCAAATCCTGACATAGTAGCACCATACCGTAAGTAAGTAGTCTTAACTAGTCAAACTGTTGTACATATTTGCAACCTTACATAAATTTTATTTTTTTATCGACAAATGTGTAGAATACATGAAGAAAGTGTTAGAAGGGAAAAATCACGAGCCACTCATAGAGAAATCCAGCGTATCCATAACCAGAGTTTTCATGAGTGGTTTAAAACTTATTTAAGTATATTTAATATTTAGTATAAATTAGTATAGTAAATTGATTTCTAACCCAAAAAGTAACATTGATATAGGTCCAAAATTTTAGAGCATCTCAATCACAAGTTTCTAATGAATTAATTGCTCTAGCTGATGGCCCCATTCAACATGCAAAGAGATACAATGCATGCATTGTGGGAGGATACCGATATCACTTGAAAAATAAGGATGTGAATAAGAAAACTCAATACAACGGCGTTGTTGTCAATAATGATACATTGATCTTTGCTAGTGCGAAAGATTTGAATCCTCATTCTGAAAATGTTTCTTATTAAGGAGTCTTAACAGATATTATAAAGATTCAATATACAAGGGATTCTCAGTTTTTGAAGTTTAAATGTGACTGGATTGACAATGAAAAGGGATTGAAACAAGATGAGTATAATTTTAGGCTTGTGAACTTTAATCATCTAATGTATGATAAGAATTTACCTACTGATTAGCCCTTTGTCTTAGCAAGTCAAGCTCAACAAGTATGGTATACTTCTGAACCTTTAGAGTCAGAGTGGAATGTTGTGGTGACAATGTCAAACATAGACAATTATGACGTAACTCAACAATTAAGGCTAAGCCACATAGCAAGCTACAACTAGATAACCGTGTCCGCAATTGAAATGGGGATGTTTGCTGGGTGAGGGAAAGACTAGAAGGAACTATTGTTGATGAGACAGTTGTAGCCACGAAAATGTTGAAGTTGAAAATGATGTCGAAATGGAAGAAGATCTTGATGGTTGAGTTTTTGTTATTTATCATTTCTCTATGAACATAGTATGTGTATAATATATGGCGTTGTTATACGAAAACAATTAAAAATTAAAGAGGATTATCCTATATATATATATATATAGAAATAGGTGCAGTGTACTAATACTTACCATATGGATAGAGCATCAACAGATGTTTCTGCATTCTTCAAGTATCCAGCAAAGAGAAGTAGTGCTGTGAAATACCATACCTCCAAGCTGCCAGCTCAATAAAGATAATAATTATTAAAATGAAATACACTTGACTCAAGGAAAATTAAGTATTGAGATTAAATAAAAAATTATTTTCCAATACAACTTATTATGTCAATATCTTATAATTTAATGAATTGAATGGAATCGATATAAAGAAAATATAAATTTTTACTTGGGAGTGACGGTGTTCATCTGAGTGCATGATATTGGCCACAATGGCCCTATACAAATGCATGCATGGGGCTAATGATTTCTTTGTCCAAATAATGCGAATTTTACTCAATTAGTTTAGACTTAATTGGACAAAGTGAATAAACAAAAAATGTTATTAAGTATAACATACCTATTGATAATTATATTTATCTTATTACAAGATTTGTTTCACAAATTTAATAGCGAAACATTAATCCTAATTAAGTATCATTATATATATATATATAGGGTCAAGATCTAATATATATCCTCTCTTAGATAAGACCTAAGACCCAATCTAGTCCATTGGATTAATTAAATCTAACAGTCCAAATATAAAACAAAAACAAGAGGCAAAATTGGAAAATTAAAGAATTAGGGGTATAATAGACAAAATGACAAAATTACACAGCGTCCATTTACCAAAAATAACTGCACTTGATCTCCTAAAATCTCTCAAAACTGATACCCACGAAAATCTCCCTTCAATCTCACAAATCTCAGCCTAAGATTAACAGAATCAGTTTATATAATTGTATTAATCTCAAATTTCGGTCGATTATCACCAAATTTTTTTTGAAATTCTAAAATTTGTGTAAAATCGAGATTGAAAAAACCAAAATCTAAAATATTGAACTTTTAAAATTTGCGTGAGGCGCTGCTCGAAGACGGCCGGAAATTAGCTGGGAAAGATGACCGGAAAATAGCCATGAATATGACAGATTTTCACGAACTGAAAATTCGATCGCGAAATATCAATCTCCTCCTACTGTATATTTTTGTGTATTAGCTATTGTATAATGTATTAATTAGCTATTGTATAATATTTATTAGCTATTGTATTCACTGTATAATGGGTTATATGATTCTGTATATTGGCTTATATTTTACTGTATATTGTGTTATAATATACTGTATAATGGTTTATAAGATTGTAATTGTATGATGTATAAACACACACTGTATAATGGGTTGTATGATACTGTATAATATGTTATAACATACTGTATAATGGTTTGAAAATCACTAATTGTATATCATTAATCGCACACTGTATATCACCGTTGTATTTACTGTATTATGGTTTATAAACTACTGTATAATGGTTTACAACCTACTGTATAATAGTTTAAAAATCACTAATTGTGGTGTCACTAAAATACCACACTGTATATCACCACTCATGTACTGTATTTTGCTTTAAAAAATAAAAAAAAAATATTTTAAATTTACCAAAGGCAAAAACTGTTTTTGGAATTTGGCCCCAAGCTCTACTTCAATCTCGAAGGAAACGTCGTTTTAAAAACACCTCAGTATACTTAACATAAGTATGCTGATCACCATCCTCTCGGGCCCAAATTCCATCGTTTTAATAGGTTTTTTCGCGTTTTTATATTTTCAGTCGTATTTTTATTTCCAAACTTTACCTTGTTTGTATTTACTGTATATTTGTTTATTAACTATGGTATAATGGATTAATTAGCTATTGCATCCACTGTATAATGACTTATATGATACTGTATATTAATTAATATGATACTGTATACTGTGCTATAAGATACCGTATAATGGTTTATAAGATTGTAACTGTATAGTTATAAACACAAACTATATAATGGTTTATATACTATTGTATAATGGTTTACATACTACTGTATTGAAAATCACCCAATTGGACCCTCACGTGACCGGCACGTGTGATTTTCCGGCCAAAATGACTCCGGAAATTTTAAAATCGGACTAAATGTGCCAATTTTTGAAACATATAGGGTATTTTTGCTAGGGGCAATACATAGAGGACCAAAAGTGAAAAGTCAAGAGACATTTTTTACTTAGCCGTCGTGTACTTTAATGTGGTTATGTTTAATAATAATTATTTGTACCCTAAAGTTGTTTCCTTATCTCGATGAAAAATCTTGTGCAGATTTTGAAATTTCATATCTTCTATAAAGGTTAATTAAAGTTGTCACTTGAGTTCATCGTTTCATTGCATTGTTTTTGTCTTTTATTACTATTTTTTTACCTAATAAGCTAAATATGCCCTTACAAAGAATTAATTAAAGTTAAAGGTTAATTATTAAAGTTAAAGAATTAATTAAAGTTAAAGTTAATTAAAGGATAATTTCAAGATAAAGCTAAATATGCCCTTACAAAGAACAATCTCTTCCTCCACCAAACCCTACAAAGAATTTTCAGAGTATAAACAGGGGATATTTGTGAATATCATCTTCCACGAAAAAGGGAAGATATAAACAGAGGAGACAGGGGATCATCTTGCACGAGTAGCAACAGAGGATAGTTCGTATAAACAACCATGGAACGAGGTACAATTTCTAATAATGGACTTAGTTTCCTTTGTGAGGATATAATTTTTCATGTTATGGGAAGGCTATCAAGGGATGCATGCATTGTGGAGGCAGCCCGATTGAGTCTTTTATCAAAATATTTTCAACATTGCTGGTATTCCATCCCTACTCTTTTATTCGATATTAACCGTTTCGAACAAAGGGGTTATCATGGTTTAGATTTTATTCATTTTGTTAATCGCACTATACTTGAACATAATGAAAGCGTGGTTGAAACCTTGAGTTTTGAGTTACCAATGGGGGCCGAGGCATTGCATTGGATAAGGCAAGAGTGGGTGGCGTTTGGAATAGATCATTCTGTGCGTATACTGAAATTAGTCGGCCAATTGTCCACTTCACTCCCTAACGGCCTGTTTTTTTCACAAACTCTTGTTCAGTTAAAATTATATCTACCGAACTACATTGTTAGGTAGGAAGATAGATATAATTTACGAAATTTAAAAAGACTCATATTGAAGCACATCGTGCTGTATGATAAAACATTTTCTTCCCGCCTTGGAAAATGGTGTCCCGAGTTGAATGATTTGCAGTTATTCAACTGTGATTTTAGAGGACTAACAGAATTTGAGGCATATTTGCCTTCTGTAAAAAAATTCAAGATGGCATTCAATTGGGCCCAAGGAAATGTGAATATAAAATTACACTTCCCCAATGTAGATGTCCTTGTTATATTATTGAAACAAGACGAACAGGGTCCGGGGCATTTACAAGTATTGGGGCCATTAGCTCGTTCTTTACAATGGATAGTACACCGTCATCGACACTACATCGGATCGACTTGCTCGACATACCGACTACTTCGAGAGGTTGTAAAAATGACGAAAGAATTGTTGTCCAGCGAACGAGCATGTGTCCCGGTTGGTTTTGTTAGTGTATATCTACATATCATTGTTTGAAAAAGTGCAAATGCTTTCAAGAAGTTGTTTTGATTTATTTTTTTTGAATTGTTTGTTTAGAGTTTGGCGCATGTGGAGTCTCTACTTCGCATTATGGCGAGTTACTTTTTTGTTAATATGCACTGCCTAGAGATCAGGTGTTCGAAACTGCTTGACAATCTTGCTGTAACATTGGTGCTCATCAGTAGATGTACAAACTTGAATGAGCTTAAAGTCGATTTGGTGGTAATATTTTAAGTTTTGTGGTTTGTCTCTTATTAGTTATTACATAGTTTATTAAACACGTTCTTTGTTTGAGTTTCTAAAATAAAATTGTAATTGACTTAACATGTGTAGGGTGCACCATGGAAAAATGAGGGCATTAGTGTATCCAACTACGTTAAGGACTGGAAGTTGCAAGCAATGGGATTGGAGGCATTGAATGAGGTCACGATCTTCAACTTCTCGGGTTCAGATTGCGAGCTAAGCTACATTCTGTACGTGTTGTCGCAAGCAACTGAGTTGGGTACACTAAATTTCTACTGTTTTAGTCAATTTTTTGATGATCCAATTGGTGTGTATAAGAGGGCATCAATTAGAGCGTATGAAGCTACCGCGTCAAACAATGTGCAAATTCGTTTCAAAAAAGGGGCTTACCCTAGAATAAGAGGAGAATGAAAATTGAACTTTAGACAAATTAAAATAGGTAACTTACAATGTTATGGAGTTGATTTTTGAATCTTGTGGTTTGATGATATGTTCTAAATATTACTATTTAATGCTTAGATTTAATTTTAGCCCTAGAATATAAGTTGATGTAAACTATACTTGATTTTCTTCAAGTTATATGATATATATATATATATATATATATATATATAAAGTCTCTACTATATAGGTGATTATGAAATCTACGAAGTAAAGATATCAATATACATGTTTATGTGTGACAATGGTCTCTATGCATTATGATGAGGCCATAGAATTGTTTGTAGTGGTTTATATGAATGACGAAGTTTGTTAATGATATTCCATTATTAATGGTGATTATGATCTTAATTAATTAATAAAGAATTAATGTTATTACTTATGATTGTGTTTCTTGAATTTAGTCCAAACAATTAATGTTTAGATCCATTATTGACTAAACAATATATTAGTTCAATTTCCTCGATGCTCACAAAGAAAGTGAAGGCGCTACATATTTAATGTGGAAAGGGATTGTAAATCATCATTTACAATCTTTACCAAAAACAATTATTTTACATAATCAGTCTTAACGTATCATATGATTATAGCTTAATCAAAAATGCTAAAAGAGATTTAAAAAAATAATATATATATATTGGTTTTACTCCTTAGTGGTACACGGCTGTGCCCAAACACCTTATCATAAGTATGCTGAGCACCATCCTCTCGGGCCCAAATTCCATCGTTTTAATAGGCTTTTTCGCGTTTTTATATTTTCAGTCGTATTTTTATTTCCAAACTTTACCTTGTTTGTATTTACTGTATATTTGTTTATTAACTATTGTATAATGGATTAATTAGCTATTGTATTCACTGTATAATGACGTATATGATACTGTATATTAATTAACATGATACTGTATACTGTGTTATAAGATACCGTATAATGGTTTATTAGATTGTAACTGTATAGTTATAAACACACACTGTATAATGGCTTCTATACTATTGTATAATGGTTTACATACTATTGTATTGAAAATCCCCCAATTGGCCCCTCACGTGACCGGCATGTGTGATTTTCCGACCAAAATGACCCCGGAAATTTTAAAATCGGACTAAATGTGCCAATTTTTGAAACATATAGGGTATTTTTGCTAGGGGCAATACATAGAGGACCAAAAGTGAAAAGTCAAGAGATATTTTTTACTCAGCCGTCGTGTCCTTTAATGTGGTTATGTTTAATAATAATTATTTGTACCCTAAAGTTGTTTCCTTATCTCGATGAAAAATCTTGGGCAGATCTTGAAATTTCATATCTTCTATAAAGGTTAATTAAAGTTGTCAATTGAGTTCATCGTTTCATTGCATTTTTTTTCTCTTTTATTACTATTTTTTCACCTAATAAGCTAAATATGCCCTTACAAAGAATTAATTAAAGTTAAAGGTTAATTATTAAAGTTAAAGAATTAATTAAACTTAAAGTTAATTAAAGGCTAATTTCACGATAAAGCTAAATATGCCCTTACAAAGAACAATCTCTTCCTCCACCAAACCCTACAAAGAATTTTCAGAGTATAAACAGGGGATATTTGTGAATATCATCTTCCACGAAAAAGGGAAGATATAAACAGAGGAGACAGGGGATCAATTTGCACGAGTAGCAACAGAATATAAACAGAGGATAGTTCATATAAGCAACCATGGAACGAGGTACAATTTCTAATAATGGACTTAGTTTCGTTTGTGTGAATATAATTTTTCATGTTATGGGAAGGTTATCAAGGGATGCATGCAATGTGGAGGCAGCCCGATTGGGTCTTTTATCAAAATATTTTCAACATTGTTGGTATTCCATCCCTACTCTTTTATTCGATATTAACCGTTTCGAACAAAGGGGTTATCATGGTTTAAATTTTATTCATTTTGTTAATCGTACTATACTTGAACATAATGAAAGTGTGGTTGAAACCTTGAGTTTTGAGTTACCAATGGGGGCCGAGGCATTGCATTGGATAAGGCAAGAGTGGGTGGCGTTTAGAATAGATCATTCTGTGCGTATACTGAAATTAGTCGGCCAATTGTCCACTTCACTCCCTAACGGCCTGTTTTTTTCACAAACTCTTGTTTAGTTAAAATTATATCTACCGAACTACATTGTTAGGTGGGAAGATAGATATAATTTTCGAAATTTAAAAAGACTCATATTGAAGCACATCGTGCTGTATGATAAAACATTTTCTTCCCGTCTTGGAAAATGGTGTCCCGAGTTGAATGATTTGCAGTTATTCAACTGTGATTTTAGAGGACTAACAGAATTTGAGGCATATTTGCCTTCTGTAAAAAATTCAAGATGGCATTCAATTGGGCCCAAGGAAATGTGAATATAAAAGTGCACTTCCCCATTGTAGAAGTCCTTGTTATATTATTGAAACAAGACGAACAGGGTCCGAGGCATTTACAAGTATTGGGGCCGTTAGCTCGTTCTTTACAATGGATAGTACACCGTCATCGGCACTACATCGGATCAACTTGCTCGACATACCGACTACTTCGAAAGGTTGTAAAAAAGACGAAAGAATTGTTGTCCAACGAACGAGCACGTGTCCCGGTTGATTTTGTTAGGGTATATCTACATATCATTGTTTGAATAAGTGCAAATGCTTTTAAGAAGTTGTTTTGATTTATTTTTTTTGAATTGTTTGTTTAGAGGGCGAGGTACTTTTTTGTTAATATGCTCTGCCTAGAGATTAGGTGTTTGAAACTGCTTGACAATCTTGCTGTCACAATGGTGCTCATCAGTAGATGTACAAACTTGAATGAGCTTAAAGTCGATTTGGTGGTAATATTTTAAGTTTTGTGGTTTGTCGCTTAATAGTTATTACATGGTTTATTAAACACATTCTTTGTTTGAGTTTCTAAAATAAAATTGTAATTGACTTAACATGTGTAGGGTGCACCATGGAAAAATGAGGGCATTAGTGTATCCAACTACGTAAAGGACTGGAAGTTGCAAGCAATGGGATTGGAGGCATTGAATGAGGTCACGATCTTTAACTTCTCGGGTTCAGATTGCGAGCTAAGGTACATTCTGTACGTGTTGTCGCAAGCAACTGAGTTGGGTACACTAAATATCTACTGTGTTAGTCAATTTTTTGATGATCCAATTGGTGTGTATAAGAGGGTATCAATTAGAGCGTATGAAGCTACCGCGTCACACAATGTGCAAATTCGTTTCATAAAAGGGGCTTACCCTAGAATAAGAGGAGAATGAAAATTGAATTTTAGACAAATTAAAATAGGTAACTAACAATGTTATGGTGTTGATTTTTGAATCTTGTGGTTTGGATGATATGTTCTAAATATTACTATTTAATGCTTAGATTTAATTTTAGCCCTAGAATATAAGTTGATGTAAACAATACTTGATTTTCTTCAAGTTATATGATATATATATATATATATATATATATATATATAAAGTCTCTACTATATAGGTGATTATGAAATCTACGAAGTAGAGATATCAAGATACATGTTTATGTGTGACAATGGTCTCTATGCATTATGATGAGGCCATAGAATTCTTTGTAGTGGTTTATATGAATGACGAAGTTTGTTAATGATATTCCATTATTAATGGTGATTATGATCTTAATTAATTAATAAAGAATTAATGGTATTACATATGATTGTGTTTCTTGAATTTAGTCCAAACAATTAATGTTTAGATCCATTATTGACTAAACAATATATTAGTTCAAATTACTCGAAGCTCACAAAGATAGTGAAGGGGCTACATATTTAATGTGGAAAGGGATTGTAAATCATCATTTACAATCTTTACCATAAACAATTATTTTACATAATCTGTCTCAACGTATCATATGATTATAGCTTAATCGAAAATGCTAAAAGAGATTTAAAATAATAATATATATATATATATTGGTTTTACTCCTTAGTGGTACACGGTTGTGCACAACCACCTTATCATAAGTATGCTGAGCACCATCCTCTCGGGCCCAAATTCCATCGTTTTAATAGGTTTTTTCGCATTTTTATATTTTCAGTCGTATTTTTATTTCCAAAGTTTACCTTGTTGGTATTTACTGTATATTGTGTTATAATATACTGTATAATGGTTTATAAGATTGTAATTGTATGATGTATAAACAATTACAATCTTATAAACCATTATACAGTATAATGGATTAATTAGCTATTGTATTCACTATAATGGACCAAAAGTGAAATGTCAAGAGACATTTTTTACTCAGCCGTCGTGTCCTTTAATGTGGTTATGTTTAATAATAATTATTTGTACCCTAAAGTTGTTTCCTTATCTCGATGAAAAATCTTGGGCAGATCTTGAAATTTCATATCTTCTATAAAGGTTAATTGAAGTTGTCTATTGAGTTTATCGTTTCATTGCATTGTTTTTGTCTTTTATTACTATTTTTTTTACAAGTATTGGGGCCGTTAGCTCGTTCTTTACAATGGATAGTACACCGTCATCGACACTACATCGGATCAACTTGCTCGACATACCGACTACTTCGAGAGGTTGTAAAAATGACGAAAGAATTGTTGTCCAGCGAACGAGCACGTGTCCCGGTTGATTTTGTTAGGGTATATCTACATATCATTGTTTGAATAAGTGCAAATGCTTTTAAGAAGTTGTTTTGATTTATTTTTTTTGAATTGTTTGTTTAGAGGTTGGCGCATGTGGATTCTCTACATCGCATTATGGCGAGGTACTTTTTTGTTAATATGCACTGCCTAGAGATCAGGTGTTCGAAGCTGCTTGACAATCTTGCTGTCACATTGGTGCTCATCAGTAGATGTACAAACTTGAATGAGCTTAAAGTCGATTTGGTGGTAATATTTTAAGTTTTGTGGTTTGTCGCTTATTAGTTATTACATGGTTTATTAAACACGTTCTATGTTTGAGTTTCTAAAATAAAATTGTAATTGACTTAACATGTGTAGGGTGCACCATGGAAAAATGCGGGCATTAGTGTATCCAACTACGTAAAGGACTGGAAGTTGCAAGCAATGGGATTGGAGGCATTGAATGAGGTCACGATCTTCAACTTCTCGGGTTCAGATTGCGAGCTAAGCTACATTCTGTACGTGTTGTCGCAAGCAACTGAGTTGGGTACACTAAATATCTACTGTGTTAGTCAATTTTTTGATGATCCAATTGGTGTGTATAAGAGGGCATCAATTAGAGCGTATGAAGCTACCGCGTCAAACAATGTGCAAATTCGTTTCATAAAAGGGGCTTACCCTAGAATTGTTTGAAGTGGTTTAAATGAATGAAGAAGTTTGTTAATGATATTCCATTATTAATGGTGATTATGATCTTAATTAATTAATAAAGAATTAATGGTATTACTTATGATTGTGTTTCTTGAATTTAGTCCAAACAATTAATGTTTAGATCCATTATTGACTAAACAATATATTAGTTCAAATTCCTCGATGCTCACAAAGAAAGTGAAGGGGCTACATATTTAATGTGGAAAGGGATTGTAAATCATCATTTACAATCTTTACCATAAACAATTATTTTACATAATCAGTCTCAACATATCATAGGATTATAGCTTAATCAAAAATGCTAAATGAGATTTAAAATAATAATATATGTATATTGGTTTTACTCCTTAGTTGTACACGGCTGTGCACAACCACCTTATCATAAGTATGCTGAGCACCATCCTCTCGGGCCCAAATTCCATCGTTTTAATAGGTTTTTTCGCGTTTTTATATTTTCAGTCGTATTTTTATTTCCAAACTTTACCCTGTTTGTATTTACTGTATATTGTGTTATAATATACTGTATAATGGTTTATAAGATTGTAATTGAATGATGTATAAACACACACTGTATAATGGGTTGTATGATACTGTATAATATGTTATAACATACTGTATAATGGTTTGAAAATCACTAATTGTAAATCATTAATCGCACACTGTATATCACCGTTGTATTTACTGTATAATGGTTTATAAACTACTGTATAATGGTTAACAACCTACTGTATAATAGTTTAAAAATCACTAATTGTGGTGTCACTAAAATACCACACAGTATATCACCACTCATGTACTGTATTTTGCTTTAAAAAAATATATATATATTTTAAATTTACGAAAGGCAAAAACTGTTTTTGGAATTTGGCCCCAAGCTCTACTTCAATCTCGAAGGAAACGTCGTTTTAAAAACAACTCAGCATACTTAACATAAGTATGCTGAGCACCATCCTCTCGGGCCCAAATTCCATCGTTTTAATAGGTTTTTTCGCGTTTTTATATTTTCAGTCGTATTTTTATTTCCAAACTTTACCTTGTTTGTATTTACTGTATATTTGTTTATTAACTATTGTATAATGCATTAATTAGCAATTGTATTCACTGTATAATGACTTATATGACACTGTATATTAACTAATATGATACTGTATACTGTGTTATAAGATACCGTATAATGGTTTGAAAATCACTAATTGTAAATCATTAATCGCACACTGTATATCACCGTTGTATTTACTGTATAATGGTTTATAAACTACTGTATAATGGTTTACAACCTACTGTATAATAGTTTAAAAATCACTAATTGTGGTGTCACTAAAATACCACACAGTATATCACCACTCATGTACTGTATTTTGCTTTAAAAAAATATATATATATTTTAAATTTACGAAAGGCAAAAACTGTTTTTGGAATTTGGCCCCAAGCTCTACTTCAATCTCGAAGGAAACGTCGTTTTAAAAACAACTCAGCATACTTAACATAAGTATGCTGAGCACCATCCTCTCGGGCCCAAATTCCATCGTTTTAATAGGTTTTTTCGCGTTTTTATATTTTCAGTCGTATTTTTATTTCCAAACTTTACCTTGTTTGTATTTACTGTATATTTGTTTATTAACTATTGTATAATGCATTAATTAGCAATTGTATTCACTGTATAATGACTTATATGACACTGTATATTAACTAATATGATACTGTATACTGTGTTATAAGATACCGTATAATGGTTTATAAGATTGTAACTGTATAGTTATAAACACACACTGTAGAATGGTTTCTATACTATTGTATAATGGTTTACATACTACTGTATTGAAAATCGCCCAATTGGCCCCTCACGTGACCGGCACGTGTGATTTTCCGGCCAAAATGACCCCGGAAATTTTAAAATCGGACTAAATGTGCCAATTTTTGAAACATATAGGGTATTTTTGCTAGGGGCAATACATAGAGGACCAAAAGTGAAAAGTCAAGAGACATTTTTTACTCAGCCGTCGTGTCCTTTAATGTGGTTATGTTCAATAATAATTATTTATACCCTAAAGTTGTTTCCTTATCTCGATGAAAAATCTTGGGCAGATCTTGAAATTTCATATCTTCTATAAAGGTTAATTAAAGTTGTCAATTGAGTTCATCGTTTCATTGCATTGTTTTTGTCTTTTATTACTATTCTTTTACCTAATAAGCTAAATATGCCCTTACAAAGAATTAATTAAAGTTAAAGGTTAATTATTAAAGTTAAAGAATTAATTAAAGTTAAAGTTAATTAAAGGCTAATTTCAAGATAAAGCTAAATATGCCCTTACAAAGAACAATCTCTTCCTCCACCAAACCCTACAAAGAATTTTCAGAGTATAAACAGGGGATATTTGTGAATATCATCTTCCACGAAAAAGGGAAGATATAAACAGAGGAGACAGGGGATCATCTTGCACGAGTAGCAACAGAGGATAGTTCGTATAAACAACCATGGAACGAGGTACAATTTCTAATAATGGACTTAGTTTCCTTTGTGAGGATATAATTTTTCATGTTATGGGAAGGCTATCAAGGGATGCATGCATTGTGGAGGCAGCCCGATTGGGTCTTTTATCAAAATATTTTCAACATTGTTGGTATTCCATCCCTACTCTTTTATTCGATATTAACCGTTTCGAACAAAGGGGTTATCATGGTTTAGATTTTATTCATTTTGTTAATCGCACTATACTTGAACATAATGAAAGTGTGGTTGAAACCTTGAGTTTTGAGTTACCAATGGGGGCCGAGGCATTGCATTGGATAAGGCAAGAGTGGGTGGCGTTTGGAATAGATCATTCTGTGCGTATACTGAAATTAGTCGGCCAATTGTCCACTTCACTCCCTAACGGCCTGTTTTTTTCACAAACTCTTGTTCAGTTAAAATTATATCTACCGAACTACATTGTTAGGTGGGAAGATAGTTATGATTTACGAAATTTAAAAAGAATCATATTGAAGCACATCGTGCTGTATGATAAAACATTTTCTTCCCGCCTTGGAAAATGTTGTCCCGAGTTGAATGATTTGCAGTTATTCAACTGTGATTTTAGAGGACTAACAGAATTTGAGGCATATTTGCCTTCTGTAAAAAAATTCAAGATGGCATTCAATTGGGCCCAAGGAAATGTGAATATAAAAGTACACTTCCCCAATGTAGATGTCCTTGTTATATTATTGAAACAAGACGAACAGGGTCCGGGGCATTTACAAGTATTGGGGCCGTTAGCTCGTTCTTTACAATGGATAGTACACCGTCATCGACACTACATCGGATCAACTTGCTCGACATACCGACTACTTCGAGAGGTTGTAAAAATGACGAAAGAATTGTTGTCCAGCGAACGAGCACGTGTCCCGGTTGATTTTGTTAGGGTATATCTACATATCATTGTTTGAATAAGTGCAAATGCTTTTAAGAAGTTGTTTTGATTTATTTTTTTTGAATTGTTTGTTTAGAGGTTGGCGCATGTGGATTCTCTACATCGCATTATGGCGAGGTACTTTTTTGTTAATATGCACTGCCTAGAGATCAGGTGTTCGAAGCTGCTTGACAATCTCGCTGTCACATTGGTGCTCATCAGTAGATGTACAAACTTGAATGAGCTTAAAGTCGATTTGGTGGTAATATTTTAAGTTTTGTGGTTTGTCGCTTATTAGTTATTACATGGTTTATTAAACACGTTCTATGTTTGAGTTTCTAAAATAAAATTGTAATTGACTTAACATGTGTAGGGTGCACCATGGAAAAATGCGGGCATTAGTGTATCCAACTACGTAAAGGACTGGAAGTTGCAAGCAATGGGATTGGAGGCATTGAATGAGGTCACGATCTTCAACTTCTCGGGTTCAGATTGCGAGCTAAGCTACATTCTGTACGTGTTGTCGCAAGCAACTGAGTTGGGTACACTAAATATCTACTGTGTTAGTCAATTTTTTGATGATCCAATTGGTGTGTATAAGAGGGCATCAATTAGAGCGTATGAAGCTACCGCGTCAAACAATGTGCAAATTCGTTTCATAAAAGGGGCTTACCCTAGAATTGTTTGAAGTGGTTTAAATGAATGAAGAAGTTTGTTAATGATATTCCATTATTAATGGTGATTATGATCTTAATTAATTAATAAAGAATTAATGGTATTACTTATGATTGTGTTTCTTGAATTTAGTCCAAACAATTAATGTTTAGATCCATTATTGACTAAACAATATATTAGTTCAAATTCCTCGATGCTCACAAAGAAAGTGAAGGGGCTACATATTTAATGTGGAAAGGGATTGTAAATCATCATTTACAATCTTTACCATAAACAATTATTTTACATAATCAGTCTCAACATATCATAGGATTATAGCTTAATCAAAAATGCTAAATGAGATTTAAAATAATAATATATGTATATTGGTTTTACTCCTTAGTTGTACACGGCTGTGCACAACCACCTTATCATAAGTATGCTGAGCACCATCCTCTCGGGCCCAAATTCCATCGTTTTAATAGGTTTTTTCGCGTTTTTATATTTTCAGTCGTATTTTTATTTCCAAACTTTACCCTGTTTGTATTTACTGTATATTGTGTTATAATATACTGTATAATGGTTTATAAGATTGTAATTGAATGATGTATAAACACACACTGTATAATGGGTTGTATGATACTGTATAATATGTTATAAGATACCGTATAATGGTTTGAAAATCACTAATTGTAAATCATTAATCGCACACTGTATATCACCGTTGTATTTACTGTATAATGGTTTATAAACTACTGTATAATGATTACTATTTTTTTACCTAAGAAGTAAAATATGCCCTTACAAAGATTAATAAATTTACAAGTTAATTATAAAGTTAAGAAATTAATTAAAGGTAAAGTTCATTAAAGTAATTTCAAGATAAAGCTAATATGCCTTAAAAAAGAACAATACCTCTTCCCCCCACAAACCTACAAAGAATTTTCAGAGTATAAAACAGGGGATATTTGTGAATATCATCTCCACGAAAAGGGAGGATATAAACAGAGGAGACAGGGGATCATTTGCACGAGTAACAACAAAGTATAAACAGAGGATAGTTCATTTAAACACCATTGAACGAGGTACAAATTCTAATAATGGACTTAGTTTCCTATGTGAGGATATAATTTCGTGTTATGGAAGTGTTGGTCCCAAGTGGAAAGTTGACGTAGACTTGGTGATTTCAACGCTTACCAAAGTAGGACAGAGTTTAGTCACTAAATCAGGGTTAGCACAGCGGAAGTATTTTATAGCTTAGCGTTCGGTTCGTTAATCAAAAGTAGTCGCATAGGTGTTTTAAAACTTTATCAAAGTATGTGGAATATGAATAGTAAAGCAATAAAACAGTAAATAGTTAAAGCAGTAAATGAGACAGGATATTTATAAGGTTCACTGGGTGATGTAATCCCAACTACGTCCATCTTCTCTGTTTATCAGGGAGGTTTCCACTATGATGATTATCGAATAGTCACACAGAGACTTCTACAAAATAGAGGGAGATTGGATATGATCTCGTAACTCCCTGGTCACACTGATTTCAGCTCCAATAAAGACCTTCTATCCTTGCTTCTTCCACTCAGAAATAATGCAGGTTACGCTTGATCCCAGAACTCCTGGTCACACAGATTTCAGCTCCAATAAAGATCTTCTTCCACAAGCTTCTTTTACACAAAAATATTGCTTGTAAATCACAAGCTTTCTCACTCAGATGAAAGATGTTGAGAGTTTATATAACGGGTTTGTTTGTTTTTGGAAAGTTCAAACAACTTGAAGATATCTCAATAGTAGTGTAGGGTCTTCAAAGAAGGGTTTGAGATATATTTGACTGTTTCTGGAATATTTGTGAAAAGCTTATACGGATATTTGGCTATGGATTTTGTAGGCTTTTCTTTCAACAAAGTTTTTATTCTTTTCTTGTGTCTTTTTGTATATACAAGAGATTGTGACTTTATTCACACTAATATTCAGGTGTATCTCTTGTATGTGTCACTACTTGTTTTCTTTGTTGAAAGGGCTATTTATAGGTTATGTGTGGTTTTTGTCCGTTGGACACGGTTGGGATCTCGTTTCCCTAAACATTCCATGAGTTCTGACATTCCTAACTTTGGGTATTTTTAATTAGTTAGGCATGTTCTTGGTTTCATAACTCTGACAGTCTTGGTCAAATAAATGGCTTGCCCATAAGTTGTAGTGCTTATATTTTAATAGCACTTATCCGACTTTTGATGCATCTTGTCTTATTCCCGTTTGGAAATAATTACCGTTGGGTCATGCATTTTTTAAGTCTTTAGTAACTTGGGCTTACCTCTTTAGGTTACGTTTTGAGAACTGGACGCTTGAGCTTTTGGATGTTGGGCTTTTTGAAAGAAGACTTCTATGTGCTAAACAGACGCTTAAAAAGAGTCAGTATTCTTTGCCCGACTTTTAGACGCTTGACCTTCCACTTTATCTTTGATAGACTCACTAAGAATTCTATCATTGACTTAGTGTTAAGTACTTGCTCTAAAGTTCATAATAAATCTTGAGATCTGGTTTCATAACCTGGGACAGTCTCTTAGCGCTTGACGGACGTTGAGACTAATCTTTACTTTACTGTTCCTTCAAAGCTCGTAATCTTCAACTTCATCAATTGGTAGGACTCACACAGAACTCTTTCTAGTGATCTAGTATCACATCCTTAGTCTAAAATCTATAAAGATAAAAATACAAGCCTAATAAACTAAACAAGCTTTCAGACGTTTTACATTTGTTCTATGAAAGCTTTTATACTTACATTTCTTAGGGTCTAACATAGAATCCTAATTGTCATCATCAAAACATCTAACATGAAATTCCTAACAATTTCCCCCTTTTGATGATGGCAATACTTACGCTTTATAGTGCAAGAGTTAGACGGCCAAAAGTAATGGTTAGCGTTGGGTTAGTAAGTTAGTAAAGTCAGTTACGCTTCAACGGGGTTTTAGCTGAAAAATGCATTATATATATCATTGAAGGTACAGGCATTTTTACAACTGAATAAAAAAGAGATGAAAACAAGAAAAGCAAAAGTATAATCAAGATCGTGACTTGATCTTGCATCTCTTGGGCATTTCTGCGCAGATTGCCTCAGTTATTTGATCTTCTAATGTCATCAT
The DNA here is from genome assembly GCA_019426215.1 of Buddleja alternifolia. Lineage (NCBI taxonomy): Eukaryota > Viridiplantae > Streptophyta > Magnoliopsida > Lamiales > Scrophulariaceae > Buddleja > Buddleja alternifolia. Next base: position 20,839,909 of record CM033406.1, read on the forward strand.
CACATCATGATCTTTATTGATTATATACTTGTTTTCATCTACTTGCTTTTGTTGAAGCGACGTAATGCTTATCCATTCATCTGGGTCAATACCCATATACCTAAGCAGATTCTTAGGTTCGATTTAGATCAGACATCTTCCTTTGCACAACTACTTTTCTGGATCGGTAGGTTCTGGAATGGACGCTCTGGAAAGAGGGATGTCAAACTGCTCAAGCAGTGTTCTGGAAGGTACTGGAAGATCTGGATAGAGCGCTCTTGGAGTTTCTCTTTTACTGGGCGCTCCAGTAAGGGCAAAAGTAGTTACCCAGATGGATAGGGATCTTGCTTTTTATTTTGTATAGGAGGAGGAGTAGGAGTATGTTGACGCTTGGGCGGCGGAGGAGGATCTTGAGCGCTTGAATTTGAAGTTTTCCTCTTCTCCCCTTTCTTCTTCTCTTCCCCTTATTGCCATCATCAGTCTGCATAAAATGCTGAGTAAGGAGACTGATTTGAGTAGCAATCTGAGCGACAGAGGCCTTAAGAGTGTTAAGACGCTGATCGAAATGTTCTTTCATGACCAGGAGTTGGGCTTGAGTAGCGTCTGTCAGAGAGGTCTCTAGAGTAGTGAAGTGGTTGATAATGTCTTCTTTCAAGGCCAGTTGACTCGCCTGAGTAGCGTCAGCCATTTGCTGAAATTTCTTAAGGCCTTCAATCATGGTTGCTTGAGCAGAAGAGACCGCAGGTTCAACAGGAAGCTTGAAGCGAGACGTGTGTTTGAGTGATTCAATGGGAACTCGATAGGTAGGATCAAACATTGTCCCTTGAAGCTCTGGGTCAATAGCAGACTTTGTTGATGCAGTAGAGTCAGAGTCAGATGGACTGTCAACAAGGATAGGCGCTGGATGCTGTTCTGGTGAGCGCTCAACAATAAGGGACGCTGGCGGAGCAGGCAACCCTTCAACGGGCGCTTCAGCAAGAGGTAACACTGGCAGTTCAGGTAACCTTTCAGTGGGCGCTTCAGCAGGCGCTGAGTCTATACGGCTAAAATCCGTAAATTGGAAGTCCATGCTGGCAAAGGGCTCATCTGCATATGGGTATGTAGCACTCTGTAGAAGTTCATTCAAGTGTAGAGTAGGAAGGTAAGTACCTTAAATGAGGGTGCGAAGTGGACTATCCATGGCCCTAATGTACATTGGCCCAAGGATATCCAGTACATGATTTAGAAAGATTCTGGAAGCCGCTTGGAAGATGGAGAATAGAGCATCTGAGCAATAATGTTGAGAGAATCCAATCAGCCTGTCCGTTGGAAGAACTTTGAGTTTCTGAGATTCAGGAACATCGTTATTGTAGTATTCTTCCAAATAGGGGTAGACAGCTTGAGCAAGCGCTTGGTTTCTTTCCAGTAAAGATAAGACGAAGTCATAAAGGCTATGAACTTCCTATCTAATGGAGGGAAGGAGTGGATATCCGGTGAAGGAGTTTATCCGAGAGCCATTCCATGAGCGCAGATTTTCTGTGAAGACTCTGTCAAAATGACAGAAAGGAGTCATGATCTTGATCATCAGTCGAAAGTTGTCGTCACAGTCACTTGAGGTGAAGTTCAAGTAAGACGGTGAAGAATTGTCGCTGGAAGACACTGTAGTATCGAAGCGTAGAGTGTTTGCAAATCTGTGCAATGCTATGTGTGGGCATTGCTCAGTTTGTTGGCGAATAAGTGGCAGCCTCAAAACTGACCCAATTCTTCGTTGACGCTTCTGTAGGCAATATTGAGAGAATTTCCGCTTCTTATCATATATACAGGCGCCGAAAAGATGAGGATCACTGACCAACTCTTCGAATTTGTATTTGTTGCAAACATACGCTTCAGCCCAATTTACTTCAGTCATGCAGTACTCAGTCCCTGCATTAAGGATAGCACGAAATCCTTGTTGGTGTATGTCTCTGATTGCCTCAAAACGATTTTTGTCTGGTTCATAATTGGCGTCCCAAACGCTATCAAAATAAGCATCAGCTTCTGTCTGAATCATAGCAAGGATAGACGCTGGACGGTCTCCGGCATGTACACCTTTATTCGTCCATAAATGGAGCGGATTAGCTGAAGATATATTTGCAGGACTGTTTACGAGAGTTGAGGAGTGAGAGTAGCCTTCTCTATTTAAGAGCTTCTCGGTGGGATTGATGAGTTCATAATCACGGTCATAGACTCGTATGTTGAAATCTCTGAGAGCAAGACCAGTTGGTTTTCTGTGCCCGTACTCTCGATAATAGGCCAGACAACATCTGCTCTTGGGGTCTTTCTTTCTTGAACCTGTCTCGGGGTCTCTGAGTTGAGCAAGGTGTCTCGGACAGTGTGATCAAACTTAATAAGTTTGACTATATCATTCTCCGCATTTATAAGATTGTCTTCATTATATCCGGTAGGAAAGAAGTCTTCTTCGGGGGCTGGGGGCAGATAGTCAACTGAGTGATCAATTGTCTTTAGAGGATCCAGATGAAAGAAGTGTCGGTGGATGACAATTTCTTCAGCGTCGCTCTCATCTTCTGAGCGTGCCTCGGTTGTAGATGGGAGAGTGAGTAGGAGTGGAACCTCTGGAACATCAGGTTCATCAAGCTCTAAGCCTGCAGATTCTGTGGCGGCTGCATGAGCGATGGCGACAACATCTGTCATATCGACATCCAGATGGACATCACTGGGCGCTTGAACAGCGGCTAGAGGAAGAGCTGTATAACAGATATCCTCTATAAGGAGAGGATCTTCTACATAAGTAGGTAAGAAAATGTTGTGGGAAGAAATAAACTTACCCTGAGAGCTAGTCTCAACAGCAATAGTAGCTTGAGCGCTTGGCTCAGTAGTCTCAGGCTTGACGCTTATGGAATCCTCTGCGTTTCTTGAAGATACGCTTCACGTTCACCCCTTCAGCTGGTGGTGCTTGAGTGGGTGCAACAGTAGGTTCTTCGAAGTCTATGTTTTTAAGTACTTTTTCCAGTTTTCTTTGGCTTACGACAGGAATCTTGTCCTCTTCATCGTCATCCGTAGCTTCATCATCCTGTGGAGGAGATGGAATAGGTAGAGCCTTAGGCTTTCGGGTAGCCCTCTTTTTGGTAATAGCTGGGCGTTTCACGGCTTTCTTCGGAGTGGAACGCTTAGATTCCTCTGGATCTGGACACTCAGCCTCCTCGTCTGATGCTTCACGGACAACTTGGCACTCAGAGAGAGGTCTGGCCGCACCTCCGATCTTTGGTGGGTTAAAAAGATTCTGAATGATTCTTGGCCCATAAAATTTGTGTTTGGCCACAGTAAATCCAGCCGAAGATGTACATTCTGCTCTGAATAGCAGGTCACTAAGAACTAAACCATAAGGTTTGTTTGAAGCATGCAGACAGTCTCTGAATCTGCTGAACACATAGGCACTCCAGTTGATGTTTATGTTGAGCAGGATGGTTGTCATCATTCGAAATTGCAATGGGTTAATTTTGTCAAAAGTCCCCACTCTGCATTCAATGTTTTTGCTGCAGAAATCAGCCAAGACACGATATATGTTGACGATATCTTTCTTCTCGAAGTACTGTTTGTATGGAACACCGTCATACGCTCTAATTCGGAGCCAGACTTCTTCAATCTGTTCGTCAGTGATGGTGTCCAAAGTTGCTCCTTCGTTAGGTAAGGTGAAGTTCTGAGCGATAGTGTCAGCAGAAAGAGTGAAGAGCTTGGATTCTTTCTTGGAGATAGGGAATAGACAAGAGATGGAGGTCTCGTTTTCTGATAGTTTAGCATTTCTCCAGAAGTGATCGACTTCACCAGGAAAGATGTATGAATATCTGGTTAGGAACTTCTGGAGCCCAGCCTCGGCAACAGAGTCCATCATCTCCGATAGGTCAATTTGGCTATGTTCGTAAAAGAACTTCCAGCCCACCACGAGACCCTCAGTTACCTTGAATACTTTGTCAGTAGAAGTAGCAGGAGATTTCTTGGGTGTTATTTTTGATAAAGAGTGATTGAGAGATTTTTGTTTTTAGAGAGAGAGAGATTTTTGTAGAGAGTTTGAGTAGAAATGAGTTCTTTTCTGCACAAAATTAGTTTTTAGTAACATAGTTTGGAATTTGTGTTTTCTCTCTTTGTTAGGATTTTGACACGTGGAAATCAATTAAATCTCAGCCTTTGAGCAAGATAACTGTGGACGTGAATTTTAAAAGATAGGCACGGTTACATTTGATAACTCCGACATATAATTTTTTTGAAGTCCGAGTAGAGATTTGAAATAAGACGATTCAAAGTTTAAGTGTGATGCACGCGCGTGTGAAATGTTGACACGTATACCATCACAAACTGTTTGAGAGCCATCATTTTGAAGAACTATGTAAGTACCCTCCAATTTTTGATTATTTGGAGAGTGTAGATATGATTTTGCTTTATCAGAAATTTGACGCTCGTCGTACTTTATTATTTGTAAGGATGTTTTATATTGACGCTCGACAGATTTGAAATTCTTCCCAAATCCCCCTTTTTATATAAAGATGTAATATTTGTCTTATTTTTCTAAGTATGCAAGGACACTATTTTCGATAAAAGACAATATACTTTTGAGTTAATTTAGAATATTTAGCGTTAGATGTACTCGCCTAGAATACATGGTGAGTGTATTTACACGTGTACATAAGCTGAACCAGCTTTTTGAAAAATCAATGAGTACCCTTGGGTTTTCTTGAACAGAGATAAGGGATGTCAAGTCAGCATTAATTGCATTGATTGACTAATCCACCATATTCTGTTTAGCTTCGGGTAAGGTATGCTCTAGTTGAAATATATTTTACTAAGTGCTTGACTGGGAATAAGTTTAAGCGTTTAGTGTTTCGAAAATAGCACAGACGCTAAGAAAGATATGTGTGATAAGCGTCCGACTGATTTGAGTGTATAATGCTAAACACTTATGACCAATGCAAGGAGAAACGTTTTTTTTTTTTTGGTCATATTCACTTAAATAGAGTTATTGCTTTTAAGGGTCCCCCTATGTAGGTTCCCCTAAAGTTGATAACTTATTGTCAATTATTTAATACATAAAATAAAGTGAATTCCCCCTAAATTTTATGCCTAGAAAATATGATGTTTCGAATGATTAAGCGTTTAGATCAATCATACCTAGTTCACTTCTTAAAGTGAGGAAACGTTGTTCGTAGAGCGCTTTGGTGAAGATATCTGCCAATTGCTTTTCTGTACTAATGAAGTGCATGGAGATATCTTTCTTTTGAACGTGGTCACGTAGAAAGTGATAGCGGATGTCAATGTGTTTGGTTCTAGTGTGAAGAACTGGATTTTGAGTCATCGCTAGGGCGCTTTGATTGTCACAATGGATAGGAGTTGGACTTAAGACTACTCCATAGTCTCTAAGTTGTTGCCTCATCCAAAGGATCTGTTCACAACAGCTTCCAGCGGCTACATACTCAGCTTCAGCGGTAGAAGTCGCTATGGATTGTTGCTTCTTACTATGCCATGAAATTAGTCTATCACCTAGAAATTGACATGTACCACTAGTACTTTTTCTATCTATTTTGCATCCTGCAAAATCTGCATCTGAATAACCAATTAGTTCAAAAGGAGAATCCCTAGGATGCCATAAGCCCACATTTTGTGTGCCTTTTAGGTTCTTAAGGATCTTTTTGGCAACAATTAGGTGTGATTCTCTAGGATCGGCTTGAAATCGTGCACACATGCATACCGAGAACATAATATCAGGTCTACTAGCTATAAGATAAAGAAGTGTTCTAATAATACCTCTATAGTTAGTGAGAACAATTTTCTTTCCATTATCATCTTTATCTAGCTTAAGCGTTTGGCTCATTGGAATTTTGGAAGGTGATGCATTTTCCATACCAAATTTCTTGATCATATCTCTAGTATATTTAGTTTGGTTTATAAATATGCCATTAGGGAGTTGTTTAACTAGTAATCCTAGGAAGAAAGTTAATTCACCCATCATGCTCATTTCAAATTGATCTTGCATCAATTTTGAAAAATTTTCACATAGACGCTTATTGGTAGATCCAAATATAATATCATCAACATAAATTTGAACTAAGAGAATATCTTCATTATGGGTAATTTTGAATAACGTTGTGTCAACGCTGCCTTTTGAAAAGCCTTTACCTATAAAGAAGATAGAAAAAGTGTCATACCATGCTCTTGGTGCTTGTTTAAGACCATAAAGTGCCTTGTCCAATTTGTAGACCATACTCTTCCCATGGTTGTTGATGAATCCTGGTGGTTGCTCCACATATACTTCTTCTTGAAGTTTACCATTCAGAAATGCACTCTTTACATCCATTTGATATACTGTAAATTTGTTGAATGCTGCAAACACTAGAAACATGCGAATAGCTTCAAGACGGGCGACAGGAGCGTATGTCTCATCGAAGTCAATACCCTCTTCTTGACAGTATCCTTGTGCTACAAGTCTGGCTTTGTTTCTAATCACAATGCCATTCTCATCCATTTCGTTTCTATAAACTCATCTAGTACCAATAACTCCTTGATGAGTTGGCCTTGGCACTAGCGTTCATACCTCGTTTCTTTCTAACTGATTTAGCTCTTCTTGCATAGCTTCAATCCAGCTTGGATCATTAAGCGCTTCATCCACTTTCTTTGGTTCCATTTGAGATAAGAAACTTGCAAACATGGCCTCATTTATTGTAGTGGCTCTAGTTCTAACAGGTGCTCCAACATCTCCAATAATTAGTTCTGGTGGATGGTCTCTGAGCCATTTTCTGTCTTGATGGAACGGGTTAATAGATTGATCCGACGCTTGATTAAGCTGTGCAAACGCTTGACCAATTTCTTGCGTAGGCGCTTCAGTGTTTACAGTTTGAGTTTGCTCTTGATGGACATTCTCTTCATGATCATCAGCGTTTCTTGCAATATCATTATTGATACCCTTACGAGTAATCTTAGGATTATGTACAATGATCTCATTATCTTCATCAATGTCACTATCATTACACAGATTGATTTGTGACGCTCGTTGAGATAAATCTTCAATTCCTCCATCATTAATATTAACCTTACTCGGTTCTTGGTTAGCATCATCAAACACAACATGAATGGATTCTTCAACCTTCGATTTAATGTTATTTAAGATGCGAAAGCTCTTTCCATTTTTGGCATAGCCTAGAAAGATTCCTTCATCCACTTTAGGATCAAATGTCTTTAGGCTTTGGGATCCATTATTATGAATGAAACATTTTGAACCAAATACATGAAAGTATGAAACATTCGGCTTACGTCCCTTCCATAACTCATATGGAGTCTTTTCATGTTGCTTGTTGATCATACACCGGTTCTGAGTGTAGCAAGCGGTATTGAAGGCTTCGGCCCAAAACCTTTGAGGCAGCTTAGACTCGGCTAACATAGTCCTAGCAGCTTCTTTAAGCGTTCTGTTCCATCGCTCGGCCACTCCATTTTGTTGAGGTGTTCTAGGCGCTGAATACTCATGAAGTATTCCAAGGTCTTTACAAAATTTCCCAACAATATGGTTAGTAAATTCAGTTCCTCTATCACTTCTAATTCTTGTCACTTTTAGATCTTTTGAGTTTTGTAGTTGACGAATTAGAGAAGTGAGCTTGGCACTAGTTTTATCTTTAGATGCTAAAAATTCTACCCATGTATAGCGTGAGAAATCATCAACTATTACTAGTGAGTACGTTTTACCACTAACGCTCATGATTTGAATAGGACCAAACAAATTTAAATGTAGTAATTCAAGTATTCGAGATGTCGATAGTTGAAGCTTCTTCTTAAAAGATGATTTAACTTGCTTACCCATTTGACAAGAATCACATAAGCGATCTTTATTAAAGGAACCCTTAGCTAATCCCTCTACAAGATTTAGCGATATTAATTGAGAGATTGCCTTAAAGTTGAGGTGATTCATTTTCCTATGCCATAACCAACCCAATTCATTTTGACTATTAGCTACGAAGCATGTAGGGTTGTTATCTAATGTTGAATCCCAATCTATTAAGTATACATTGTTTGTTCTTTTTCCTTTTAATTTAGTAGATCCTGTCTCAATATCGAGTATCTCGCAGAAGTCACTAGAGAATTTAATTTCAAAGCTTTTATCACAAAATTGACTTATGCTTAGGAGATTATGTTTAAGACCCTCAACATAGTATACATCATTAAACATGATGTTCCCTCTATGCATGATACCTATACCTTTAGTTTTACCTTTAGAGTTGTCACCGAATATAACTTGAGGACCATTGGTTGCACGATAGTTGATCAAGAGATGCTTTGAGCCAGTCATATGTCTCGACGACCCACTATCTATGTACCCAGTTGAGGTATCGGTGTTGGCTCTAGGTACCTGCATTCAAAGGGCAGTTCAAATTCTTCTTAGGTACCCATTTTGTTTTGGGTCCTTCTTTGTTAGTAACGTTAGTCTGAATTAGAATTTTCGGAACCCATATTTGCCTTGTCTTTATTTCAGGAAGATTGGCCTTCTTGGGTTTCGGTTTGTGTTGTGTGTGCTTTTTAGGTGTATAGTAATATCCTTGATTATAGTAATAATCACAGTCATAATCATAGTTATCATAGTATTGATAATATGATCTAGATCTTTGTGGATATTGACGTTGGTATTTCCTTGATATTGACTTAGGATGCACTTTTGGTGCTAGACGCTTAGCGTTTGATTTACTTGTAGAAAGTTTTTCCTTAGCTTTTTGAGCGTTTAGATATACTTTCTTTTGTGAATCATTCATTTTGGTCTTTCCTTTGCCTGAGTCAGCGTTGACTTTCTCATTTGATCTCGTACCAATATCCTGAGTCTCATTCAGCGTTTGTCTGTTTGAGCTTTCTTCAACAAAGGTTACACCTTTTCCTTTGTTGGTTGTTATAACCTTAGACGCTTTGGTTTTATAACCAAATTTATCACAACCTAAACCGGTCTTTTCACCAAATGCTCTGGTTACTTCAGTCACATTATCTAGCATTCTAGAAGCTTTTGATAATGATGAGATAAGCTGCTCTGATTTAGCAAGTTTAACACTTACTTCAGCTTCTCTCTTGACTATTATGTCAATATCACTTCTTAATTGAATAATTTCACTCTCAAGCGATTGGTTCTTCTCAATGCACTGTTGCTGAACTTGCAACTCTGCTTTGAGCGTTACTTTATCCCTTTTGAGCGCTGAAATAATATAAAGGTGATTTTGAAATAATTTTGCGGCTTCTTGACAGTCTTTATAGTATTCTTTTACTTTGTCAAGTAATTCATCATAAGAAAGAGGATGACATAATTCAGTGGTTACCTCAGATAGCGAATCATCAGACGCTTCATCATCTCTTGCCATGAGATAAATAAATGCTGAGTCGCTTGAAGGCTCATCATCACTGCTTTCATCTGATGATTCCAAGTCCTCTTCAGGTGTGTAGAATGGTTCTGATTCTGCTAGCAACCCTTGTTGCCTCAGATTATTCCTGAATTGGTTTCTGTTTGTTTGGTCTTGCTTTGTGGGCTTAGACACATTTGGATATGGGCAATTAACTTGGAAATGCCCTGGTTTCCTGCAATTATAACAAAGATTTGTTTTCATCTTTTGTTCATTTGTTAATCTTGCAAATCGTGGTTTTGAGACCACTGGCGCTGAGAGATCTTGCTGAGAAGACGCTTGATACTGAATTGGCGCTGGAGAGGAGGGTGCAGGATAGTGAGGCGTTTGATATTGTTGTAGATTTTGAACAGGCGCTTGATATGAATTTTGTCCTGGATGTTTAGGACTGTTTCCTTTCTTATCATATTTCAGGAACTTTCTGAATTTGTTTAGAAGCGCTAGTTCTTCTTCCTCACTTATATCTGAAGCCTTTCCTTTACTACTGGATTTTCCTTTGATTGATGCCATTAGCGCTCCAGATTCAATTACTGGACTGCTCACTACATCGCTGGCCGAATTCAATTCAAACTCAAATGCCTTGAGTTCTGAAAAAGCATCTTCTGGAGTTAGACTATCCAGATTGCTTGATTGTCTCATTGCAATTCTTTTCATAAGGAATTTACTCGGGAGACTTCTGAAGATTTTGACAACCATTTCCCGATTTTGTAATTCCATGCCGAAAGATGTTAATTCAGTGACAAGAGCTGTAAATCTCATGTCTAATTGTTCTAGCGTCTCATTGGATAACATCTTAAAGCTATTGAACTTTTCTTTGGCAATTGATAATTTGTTTTCCTTAATTTGTGCTGAGCCACCACAAATAGTAGCCAACTTATCCCAAATCTCTTTAGTTGTATTGCATGATTATCGGTGGACCATTCCGACCACAAATAGTCACCAATAGATGTGTATAAGGCATTCCGACCGACATTGTCTAGATTGGCTCGTCGACGCTTATCGGTGGACCATTCTTGTTTGGGCTTCTCCACATAACCGTCAGGTATTTCTTTTGTTGCTTCGGGCGCTCTGGTGATAACTTTGTATATTTTGATTGGCCCATCTGAAATGATATCACACATTTCATCATCACATGAACACAAATAAGTAAATGCTTTGACCTTCCATGAATCATAATTTGACTCGGTCAACTTGGGAACTTTCGAAAATGCCATGAAAAATTTAAAGTAATTTTAAAGCGACTATTTTTAGAAAAATGGATCTAAACAAGCAGTTACGCTTGGCAACGCTTAGGTTTCAACTTCAACCGCTCTGATACCACTTGTTGGTCCCAAGTAGTATACGAAAGGGTCTAGAAAGGGGGGATTGAATAGACCCTGAAGTCTTTTTCGACTTCTAAAAATTCGTATCACTTTGAAGTATTTGAACGCTCGGAAAGCTTTGAGCGCTGGGTGCGGCGCTTGAGAGATGATGACTTAAGCGCTAGTTTCAGGAGCTTGGGGAAAGTTAACTTAGACTTGGTGATTTCAACGCTTACCAAAGTAGGCCAGAGTTTAGTCACTAAATCAGGGTTAGCACAGCGGAAGTATTTTATAGCTTAGCGTTCGGTTTGTTAATCAAAAGTAGTCGCATAGGTGTTTTAAAACTTTATCAAAGTATGTGCAATGTGAATAGTAAAGCAATAAAACAGTAAATAGTTAAAGCAGTAAATGACACAGGATATTTATAAGGTTCACTGGGTGATGTAATCCCAGCTACGTCCTTCTTCTCCTTTTATCAGGGAGGTTTTCCACTATGATGATTATCGAAAAGTCACACAGAGACTTCTACAAAATAGAGGGAGATTGGAAATGATCTCGGAACTCCTTGGTCACACAGATTTCAGCTCCAATAAAGACCTTCTATCCTCTTGCTTCTTCCACTCAGAAATAATGCAAGTTACGCTTGATCCCGAAACTCCTTGGTCACACAGATTTCAGCTCCAATAAAGATCTTCTTCCACAAGCTTCTTTTACACAAAAATATTGCTTGTAAATCAACAAACTTTCTCACTCAGATGAAAGATGTTGAGAGTTTAGATAACGGGTTTGTTTGTTTTTGGAAAGTTCAAACAACGTGAAGATATCTCAATAGTAATGTAGGGTCTTCAAAGAAGGGTTTGAGATATATTTGACTCTTTCTGGAATATTTGTGAAAAGCTTATAAGGATATTTAGCTATGGATTTTGTAGGCTTTTCTTTCAACAAAGTTTTTATTCTTTTCTTGTGTCTTTTTGTATATACAAGAGATTGTGACTTTATTCACACTAATATATTCAGGTGTATCTCTTGTATGTGTCACTACTTGTTTTCTTTTTGTTAAAAGGGCTATTTATAGGTTATTTGTGGTTTTTGTCCGTTGGACACGGTTGGGATCTCGTTTCCCTAAACATTCCATGAGTTCTGACATTCCTAACTTTGGGTATTTTTAATTAGTTAGGCATGTTCTTGGTTTCATAACTCTGACAGTCTTGGTCAAATAAATGGCTTGCCCATAAGTTGTAGTGCTTATATTTTAATAGTACTTATCCGACTTTTGATGCATCTTGTCTTATTCCCGTTTGGAAATAATTACCGTTGGGTCATGCATTTTTTAAGTCTTTAGTAACTTGGACTTACGTCTTCAGGTTACGTTTTGAGAACTGGATGCTTGAGCTTTTGGATGTTGGGCTTTTTGAAAGCAGTCTTCTATGTGCTAAACAGACGCTTAAAAAGAGTCAGTATTCTTTGCCCAACTTTTAGACGCTTGACCTTCCACTTTATCTTTGATAGACTCACTAAGAATTCTATCATTGACTTAGTGTTAAGTACTTGCTCTAAAGTTCATAATAAATCTTGAGCGCTGGTTTCATAACCTGAGACAGTCTCTTAGTGCTTTGACGGACGCTAGAGACTAATCTTTATCTTTACTGTTCCTTCAGACGCTTGATCTTCAACTTCATCACTCGGTAGACTCACACAGAACTCTTCTAGTGATCTAGTATCACATCCATAGTCTAAAATCTGTAAAGATAAAAATACAAGCCTAATAAAATAAACAAGCTTTCAGACGCTTATACATTAGTTCTATGAAAGCTTTTATACTTACATTTCTTGGGGTCTAACATAGAATCCTAATTGTCATCATCAAAACATCTAACATGAAATTCCTAACATGAAGGTTATCAAGGGATACATGCATTGTGGAGGCAGCCCGATTGGGTCTTTTATCAAAATATTTTCAACATTGTTGGTATTCAATCCCTACTCTTTTATTCGATATTAACCGTTTCGAACAAAGGGGTTATCATGGTTTAGATTTTATTCATTTTGTTAATCGCACTATACTTGAACATAATGAAAGTGTGGTTGAAACCTTGAATTTTGAGTTACCAATGGGGGCCGAGGCATTGCATTGGATAAGGCAAGAGTGGGTGGCGTTTGGAATAGATCATTCAGTGCGTACGCTGAAATTAGTCGGCCAATTGTCCACTTCACTCCCTAACGGCCTGTTTTTTTCACAAACTCTTGTTCAGTTAAAATTATATCTAAAGAACTACATTGTTAGGTGGGAAGATAGATATAATTTACGAAATTTAAAAAGACTCATATTGAAGCACATTGTGCTGTATGATAAAACATTTTCTTCCCACCTTGGAAAATGGTATCCCGAGTTGAATGATTTGCAGTTATTCAACTGTGAGTTTAGTGGACTAACAGAATTTGAGGCATATTTGCCTTATGTAAAAAAATTCAAGATGGCATTCAATTGGGCCCAAGGAAATGTGAATATAAAAGTACACTTCCCCAATGTAGATGTCCTTGTTATATTATTGAAACAAGACGAACAGGGTCCGGGGCATTTACAAGTATTGGGGCCGTTAGCTCGTTCTTTACAATGGATAGTACACCGTCATCGACACTACATCGGATCAACTTGCTCGACATACCGACTACTTCGAGAGGTTGTAAAAATGACGAAAGAATTGTTGTCCAGCGAACGAGCACGTGTCCCGGTTGATTTTGTTTGGGTATATCTACATATCATTGTTTGAATAAGTGCAAATGTTTTTAAGAAGTTGTTTTGATTTATTTTTTTTGAATTGTTTGTTTAGAGGTTGACGCATGTGGAGTCTCTACATCGCATTATGGCGAGATACTTTTTTGTTAATATGCACAGCCGAGAGATCAAGTGTTCGAAGCTGCTTGACAATCTTGCTGTCACATTGGTGCTTATCACTAGATGTACAAACTTGAATGAGCTTAAAGTCGATTTGGTGGTAATATTTTAAGTTTTATGGTTTGTCGCTTATTAGTTATTACATGGTTTATTAAACACGTTCTTTGTTTGAGTTTCTAAAATAAAATTGTAATTGACTTAACATGTGTAGGGTGCACCATGAAAAAATGCGGGCATTAGTGTATCCAACTACGTAAAGGACTGGAAGTTGCAAGCAATGGGATTGGAGGCATTGAATGAGGTCACGATTTTCAACTTCTCGGGTTCAGATTGAGAGCTAAGCTACATTTTGTACGTGTTGTCGCAAGCAACTGAGTTGGGTACACTAAATATCTACTGTGTTAGACAATTTTTTGATTATCCAATTGGTGTGTATAAGAGGGCATCAATTAGAGCGTATGAAGCTACCGCGTCAAACAATGTGCAAATTCGTTTCATAAAAGGGGCTTACCCTAGAATAAGAGGAGAATAAAAATTGAACTTTAGACAAATTAAAATAGGTAACTAACAATGTTATGGAGTTGATTTTTGAATCTTGTGGTTTGGATGATATGTTCTAAATATTACTATTTAATGCTTAGATTTAATTTTAGCCCTAGAATATAAGTTGATGTAAACAATACTTGATTTTCTTCAAGTTGTATGATATATATATATATATATGTAAAGTCTCTACTATATAGGTGATTATGAAATCTACGAAGTAGAGATATCAATATACATGTTTATGTGTGACAATGGTCACGCATATATTATGTGCGTATACTGAAATTAGTCGGCCAATTGTCCACTTCACTCCCTAACGGCCTGTTTTTTTCACAAACTCTTGTTCAGTTAAAATTATATCTACTGAACTACATTGTTAGGTGGGAAGATAGATATAATTTACGAAATTTAAAAAGACTCATATTGAAGCACATCGTGCTGTATGATAAAACATTTTCTTCCTGCCTTGGAAAATGGTGTCCCGAGTTGAATGATTTGCAGTTATTCAACTGTGATTTTAGAGGACTAACAGAATTTGAGGCATATTTGCCTTCTGTAAAAAAATTCAAGATGGCATTCAATTGGGCCCAAGAAAATGTGAATATAAAAGTACACTTCCCCAATGTAGATGTCCTTGTTATATTATTGAAACATGACAAACAAGGTCCGGGGCATTTACAAGTATTGGGGCCGTTAGTTCATTCTTTACAATGGATAGTACACCGTCGTCGACACTACATCGGATCAACTTGCTCGACATACCGACCACTTCGTGAGGTTGTAAAAATGACGAAAGAATTGTTGTCCAGCGAACGAGCACGTGTCCCGGTTGATATTGTTTGGGTATATTTATATATCATTGTTTGAATAAGTGCAAATGCTTTTAAGAAGTTGTTTTGATTTTTATTTTTTTTTGAATTGTTTGTTTAGAGATTGGCGCATGTGGAGTCTCTACATCGCATTCTGGCGAGGTACGTTTTTGTTAATATGCACTGCCTAGAGATCAGGTGTTCGATGCTGCTTGACAATCTTGCTGTCACATTGGTGCTCATCAGTAGATGTTCAAACTTGAATGAGCTTAAAGTCGATTTGGTGGTAATATTTTAAGTTTTATGGTTTGTCGCTTATTAGTTATTACATGGTTTATTAAACACGTTCTTTGTTTGAGTTTCTAAAATAAAATTGTAGTTGACTTAACATGTGTAGGGTGCACCATGGAAAAATGCGCGCATTAGTGTATCCAACTACGTAAAGGACTGGAAGTTGCGAGCAACGGGATTGGAGGCATTGAATGAGGTCACGATTTTCAACTTCTAGAGTTCAGATTGCGAGCTAAGCTACATTCTGTACGTGTTGTCGCAACCAACTGAGTTGGGTACACTAAATATCTACTGTGTTAGTCAATTTTTTGATGATCCAATTGGTGTGTATAAGAGGGCATCAATTAGAGCGTATGAAGGTACCGCGTCAAACAATGTGCAAATTCGTTTCATAAAAGGGGCTTACCCTAGAATAAGAGGAGAATGAAAATTGAACTTTAGACAAATTAAAATAGGTAACTAACAATGTTATGGAGTTGATTTTTGAATATTGTGGTTTGGATGATATGTTCTAAATATTACTATTTAATGCTTAGATTTAATTTTAGCCCAAGAATATAAGTTGATGTAAACAATACTTGATTTTCTTCAAGTTATATGATATATATATATATATGTAAAGTCTCTACTATATAGGTGATTATGAAATCTACGAAGTAGAGATATCAATATTCATGTTTATGTGTGACAATGGTCTCTATGCATTATGATGAGGCCATAGAATTGTTTGAAGTGGTTTATATGAATGAAGAAGTTTGTTAATGATATTCCATTATTAATGGTGATTATGATCTTAATTAATTAATAAAGAATTAATGGTATTACTTTTGATTGTGTTTCTTGAATTTAGTCCAAACAATTAATGTTTAGATCCATTATTGACTAAACAATATTAGTTCAAATTCCTCGATGCTCACAAAGAAAATGAAGGGACTACATATTTAATGTGGAAAGGGATTGTAAATCATCATTTACAATCTTTACCATAAACAATTATTTTACATAATCTGTCTCAACGTATCATATGATTATAGCTTAATCAAAAATGCTAAAAGAGATTTAAAATAATAATATATATATATATTGGTTTTACTCCTTAGTTGTACACGGCTGTGCACAGCCACCTTATAATATTTATTATTATTGTATATATATATTAAAATAATAGTATACTTTACTAAAGCTAAAAGTAAAAAACCATGCCTAACACCTCACTCTCATGTCTCATTCTCATTTGTTCAAAAAGAAAAAAACGCAGCACTCTCAAATTCAAAGAAGGCCCCAAAAAACATCTGGAAAAATTGGATTAAACCTCCGGCTGCACATCAACCGCTGCGGCGAAGCTACCCCCAAGCCACCGTCGCGGCGGAGCTGCCCCCGAAGCCACCATTGCCTCCGCGAAACTTCTTTCCGGTAAATATTAAGGCCCATATTTGGGTTTTATGAAGTAAACCCATGAATAGTGGAAAACTTGCTGCAAAAAAAAATTTAAAAATTTGTTACTTTTTTATCAAGACAATTCATTTGATTTTTTATATACTTTATTACTCACTAATGAAAAGTTGTTATTACTTACTATAATGGATATAAGAAGAGATTGTTTAAGTATTGTTTTTTTAATCCTAATGAGTTGTGATGTAAACTAAAAAACAAGCATAGAGCAGACATTGGATATTGATTTGTTTTAGAAGAATAATAGCTTGTTTGCTTCTTAGTTATGTTTGTACAAAGAGTAAAGTCCTGAGTTTTGGTTATAGTAGTTTTGGACGCAAACTACCATATTTTTAATTTTGTTAACCATTGTTTCCAATTTTCTGTTCCTAGTTTTGATTTTATTTTCCGCTATAATATAATATTGCTTGTGTTTCTGAGAAGTGATTGACATTATAGAGATTACGTTTCAGTTATAAGCATTAGATTTCTGAGAAGTGATTGACATAAAATTCTTGTATGTTATGCGTGCTAAGAAAGGGGATTGTTTGAGACTTTCTTTCAAAATATTAACATTTCATTAAGACTTAAAAATGGAGCAGTCCAATAATCCGTAAAAGCTAATTATATGCAGCAGCATCATGCCTTCAGATAGAAGTTGGATTAAGAATCGTGTTTGTCCCGGTGGATATGGTATTACAGACGAGTATCGCATGGGAGTTAAAGAATTCATAAATTTATGCCAACAATACGCAACATATATGGACCGAGAAAAAATTAGATGTCCATGCTGGGATTGCAAAAGTTTAAAAAAATTTCCTCCTGATATGGTTAGTTATCACCTCTCTCGATGGGGTTTGAACGTGATTACATCAATTGGGTGAAACAAGGAGAACCAATGTTGGACCAAACACCAATTGAAGACTCGATGAATCTTATGAGTGAACCGATACTCTTTGAATCAACCACTCAAGATAACCATGATCCATTCACAGAAATGGTTATAGATGCAGCTGGCCCTGAATTTGATTGGAATACCAAAAATGAGCCAGAACGCCCAAACCCAACTGCTGAGAAATTTTTCAAATTGAAAGATGCTGTAGATAGTCCTCTATGGTCTGGATGTGAGGATTACTCAGAATTGTCAGCATTGTCAGAGCTCTTAAATATCAAATTTGAATCAAAGTTGAGCGAGAGACACTTCAATTGATTTTTAAAGGCATTTGGCCAGATGCTGCCAAAGGGACATAAGTTGCCAGATAGTTTTTACTCAAGCAAGAAGGTGGTTGCACCACTCGGACTTGGGGTTGAAAAGATTGATGCATGTGAAAATGATTGCATGTTGTACTCGAAAGATGACAATAAGTTGCAAGAATGTAACATATGTCAACATCCAAGATTCAAGCCTAAGAAGTGTGGGGGGAAAAAGCAAAAGGATATACCATATAAACAATTGAGTTACTTGTCACTTATATTGAGGCTACAAAGATTGTACACATCTAAAACTACTGCGTTAGCACAAGGAGAGCCTTGGTGAAGAGGGGAAATTTCTTCATCCACGGGATGGTGAAGCGTGGAAGCACTTTGACCGGACTCATCCTACATTTTGCAGCTGAGACCCGGAATGTTAAGCTTGCATGTTCAACCGATGGGTTTAATCCACACAATCAAACATCTAGACCTTACTCTTGTTGGCCGGTTATAGTCACACCTTATAATTTACCTACGTGGATGAGCATGGATCACCCTTATATGTTCTTTACTTTACTCGTTCCTGGTCCAAAAAGTCCTGGTAGGAGCTTAGATGTCTATTTGCAACCTTTGATAGATGAGTTGAAAACACTATGGAATGATGGAGTTGAGACTTATGATGTGTCCAAAGCACAAAACTTCCAAATGAGGGCTGCACTTATGTGGACTGTCAGTAATTTTCCTGCTTATGGAATGTTGTCAGGTTGGAGTACACATGGTAAGTTGGCTTGTCCATATTACATGAGTAGGATCAAGTCTTTTAGACTTAAACATGGTCGAAAACCATGTTTCTTTGATTGTCATCGACAGTTTTTGCCATTAGATCATCCCTATAGGTATCAAAAAGACAATTTCACTAAGGGAAGGATTGAGACAGATTCATCGATTATTCGTTTAACTAGTGAAGAGCTTGAGTTTACAGTGGTATCACTACCAAATATTGAGTTTGGTAGGACCAAGGAGAAGGAGAGAATAGAAGGATTTGGTGAAACTCACAATTAGTTAAAACGAAGTATCTTTTGGGATTTACCATACTAGAGGGCAAACCTTATACGACATAATTTAGATGTGATGCACATTGAAAAAAATATGTTTGACAATGTCTTCAACACTGTTATGGATATGAAAGGTAAGACTAAAGATAATGTGAATGCCCGTCTAGACCTCCAAAACATTTGTAAGCGCCGACATCTTGAATTAAAAGAGGTGAATGGGAAATATATCAAACCTAAAGCAAGCTATACATTGACAAAGGATGAACGGCTGATGGTTTTGAAGTGGATTAAGAATTTGAGACTTCCAGATGGGTACGCGTCAAACTTGGCTAGATGTGTTAATCTGGATGATTGCTCTTTGCATGGAATGAAGAGCCATGACTGTCACGTTTTTATGGAGAGATTACTTCCACTTGCATTACGAGATTTATTGCCAGAGCCTGTGTGGAATGCCTTGACTGAGCTAAGTCAATTTTTTAGAGATTTATGTTCAACTGTCCTCCCTGAGCCAGATATGAAAAAGTTGGAGGATAATATTGTTATAACACTGTGCAAGCTTGAGAAGATATTTCCTCCTGCATTTTTTGATTCCATGGAGCATTTGCCAATACATTTAGCATACGAAGTACGAGTTGGTGGACCTATTCAGTATCGATAGATGTATCCATTTGAGAGGTAAATATCTTGTAAAAGTTATTTTTATTTTATGTAACACGGAATTTAATAATCCTGACATCCATAGGTTTTTGAACACATTGAAACGTAAAGTCAAAAATAAGGCACGTGTGGAGGGATCAATAGTTGAAGCTTATTTGATTGAGGAAACTTCAACTTTTTGCACTCATTTCTTTGCTCCTGAGGTGGAAACAAGGTCGAGGACTGTAGGGCATAATGATAATGTCAATCAAGAGGAATCTAGCAGTCGGTTATCTGTATTCAAATCCATCGATCGCCCATTTAGCCCGAAAAATCCCACTCGAACTTTAAGTCCACCTGAGAAGGCTGCATCCTGATAAGAGGTGTTTTTACGTGTTTTTAAGACCGTAATTCTTATGATTTGGATTCACTTATTGCTTAAATCATGTCACATTTGCATTTAATAGGTGTTTTAAGTGAATACAGGTAATAAATGAGAATACATGAAGAAAATGGAAGAAAAACGATGTACAAAACAAGTTCAAGCATGTTTTTGAACACCTAGGCGGTTTATGCATCTCCTACCACATTCGAGCGATAATTCCGTACATTTAGAGACCGACTTAGACAAAGTTTCCTTCTACAAAGTTTTAGATGTATGTCTTAGCTTCAAATGGGAACTTGAAACATCCAAATCGGAGGTCTATAGAGATAATTGTGAAGGAAATACGATTGTTGTGCCGAACAGAGAAGTACATGTTCCAGGATACGCCCCAACGCCCTCCTAGTCATGCCTAGGCATGGATAGTCCGAATGTTACTCCTTTTCAGCCTAAATTCCAGCATTATATGATGGGTAAAAATCACTTTTGGCCATAATTCAGCACATGTGTTGAGGGGTTGTCATAAGTGTGTTTCTTGGTAGATTTACTTTATGGGTGTCAAATCAGAAACAACCTCCATATTGAAACGTAATTTAGGTATACTTAGCGACTGAGACAAAATGTCCTTCTGGAACGTTGTAGATCTATGTTTTATCTGAACATGCGGACTTGAATCATTCAATTTGGAGATCTGTGGAGAATTGTATGAGGAAAATACTAAGACTGCGCTGGAAAGAAAGAAAATGGCAGCATGCATGTGTTTTGTTGAAGTTATCACATGGTTATGCTTGGTGGAATTCTTAAGGGCCGAAAGTTTAGCATTTTTTAGCTGGTTGGAATCTTAAAAGCCAAACTTTAAGCATCACCTTAGGTGGAATTCTCATTGGGGAACTTTAATGGGAATTCTTAATGCATACTTTAGTGGAATTTTGGCTATAAAAGGAGGGGGAACCCATACTCTTCATGATTCACTATCAATTTCAGATTTTTGGAGGAGAGGGGGGCAGCCCCTAATCTGATTTCTCCACCATTCATCACCATTCTTCATCACTCTTGGAGAGGAAAACTAGAGGAAGGAAAAGAGCTTGGGGATTGAAGGCTCAACTTCAAGATCCATCATCATTCACCATTTAGGGAGTTTTTAAGAGCTTTTCATTTCATTTATGTCTATGAATATTCCTCTTATGTCTTTTATGCTTTCAATTATGAACTAAATTCGTAAGACTAGGGTCATGTAAGGCCAAATTGTGATATATGCTTACAATAGATGATTGTTGAGGTTGTTCTTATATTGTTATGTGATGTGAATTGATGTTCTACTTATCTTGCATATACTTGATCACTATATGTTAGAATCTTATGCCTAGGTGAATATTTCGGGAGAAAATTGACTTAGGGTGCAAGAAATTCACATCATGACCCGCAACTAATGAAGAATTGCCCTAGACATAGGTAAAGATTCCCGGGTGAAGTTGTTCGATTCAAATCGAGTGAGCTCTAGTAAGTTAATGCATGTTTAGTGGTTAGATTTCCGGATAGGGATATTTGGGAAATCACGATCTAAGTATAGGAGTTTATACGCGAGACATCGGTTATTCTCTACCTTAGGAGTTTTCACCATAACAATATAAGAGTAATTCTACAACAAGAGCTTTTACAAGTATATTTGATCAATTTGGACCTAGCATGTGCCTTAGTCTCCCTTTATAATTGGTTTTAATTCATTTTCATAACCTTGTTCTTATTGTACACGTTTTTACATTTAAGTTACTTTTATTGTAGTTGTTTTTTGTATAAAATCATAAACTAGAATTCAAGTCTCCGTGGTTCGACAACCCGGACTTTTCGTCCACACTTATTACTACACACGACTAGTGCACTTGCTACAATAGCACGTTAGCTTTTAGCGTGTCAAGTTTTTGGCGCCGTTGCCGGGGACTTTTTCATTTTAGTTTTTGATTTTTTTTTTTGTTTAAATTTTAATAATTCTTAGTTTTTTGTTTATTTGTAACCTTTCTTTTATTTTATTATTCTAATTTTGTTCTTGTGTTTAATTGTTAGGTATAATTTGTGGTGCATGACCCGCTCTTCTAACAAGCCTCTATACAATTTTGAGCCGGAGATAGAGCGTGTTCTTCGATCTAGTAGACGAGCTCGAGAAATGGCCGACAATCTAAATCCAAATGGGAATTTTCCCGACATAAATCTCCCGAAAAACAAGGAATGGTTGCAAAATCTATTCCAAGCTATGCAACCGGCACCTCCTCAAAGACTTCCATCGGTCCGGGAAAGTCTACCTTCAAGGGTCCACACCATACCGGGGCCAGTAGTCTTTCCTAATTTCTATGCACCAAATTATCACATTCCATCACACATTTTTAGTATGGTGCAAAGCGAACCCTTCTATGGAGAGCCCCATGAATCACCTCTGAGCATTTGGAGACTTTAGACGATACTCTCATGACTACCCAATTTCATCCACGGGATCTCGATGCAATTCGTCTAAGAGTCTTCCACTTCTCATTAAAGGAAAGGGCGACCATGTGGTACAAATCTCTACCACCCCAATCCATCACAACATGGGGACAATTGGTCGATGCCTTTTTGAGCAAATTCTTTCCACCCTCCAAAATCAATGAGCTAAGGAGCAACATTAAGGAGTTTAAACAGGGGAATAATGAGTCCTTAGCCGAGGCATGGGCTAGATATAAAAACATGCTCCGAAAATGTCCGGATCACAACCTAAGATTGTCCGAAAATGCCAAAGTGTGTGGGACAAGATTGAACAATTAGCCCGGGAAGATGAGCTCTATCCCAATGATGAAGAGATCACACCCACTAAAAAAATTACTCGTGTTCAAGAGTTGGAAAAAGAAGTCGTTTTGGAAACAATGGTTGGCAATGTAAACTATGTTAAAAATGCCAATCGACCTCAATTGAACTTCCATGTGCCCGAAAATTTTCCAAGGAAGCCCAATCAGGCACAAAACGCCCATATCGGCGTCTATCAAGCACCAAGGCCCCCATTTAACAATAACCAAGCTCAAAGGCAAGGTAATCCTCATGTACAAAGGCAAGTTAGGCCTCCTACAACCGATGAACGTCTTGATGAGGAAATAAAGAAATCGGATTCAGCAATCAACGAACTCCGTACTATGATGAAGGATTTAATGATGGATATGAAGGATTTGAAGACACAAATGGGTCAAATGGCAAAGACAATCAGCGAGAGAGCCCTGGGAACTTTACCAAGTGACACGAAAAAGAACCCGAAAGAGCAATGCTATGGAATTACCTTGAGAAGTGGCGAACAGGTAAAAGGTGATAATGTTCGCACTGATGCGCCTGAGGGCCCATCCATCCACGCCCAGGCGCCCTTGTCGCTCCGCCAAGGCGCCGATTGTCACGCCCAAGCGCCACATTCTGTATCCTCCACAGCTGGCCCTTCAACTCCAACGCATCATCCCATCGAGGTTCGTCTTCCATTTCCAAATGCACAAAAAACGAAAAAGAAGGATATGGATCCGATTTTCCGTAGGATTGTGGCGACTCTTTGTGAGGACCCGGGGAGGCTCACCATTCCGTGCACCATTGGCCCTCTTACTTTTGAAAAGGTTATTTGCGATACGGGAGCAAGTATCAATCTCCTCCCGTATTCTCTCTTCAAGAAGTTGGGCCTTGGAAATCCCAAACCAACATCAATGAGCCTCCAACTCGCCGATGGATCAATTAAGAGACCAAAGGGGATAATAGAAGATGTTATTGTACAAGTTGAGAAATTATTTTTCCGGGTTGACTTTGTGGTCCTTGATATGGAGGAAGATGTTGAGATGCCCTTGATTCTAGGAAGACCTTTCCTAGTCACTAGCAATGCCAAGATCGACATGGGAAAAGGTAAGTTATCATTGAGGGTAGGAGATGTAAAAGTGATATTTGATGCTTCTAATAATAGGAAACCATCTATGGATGATCTTACTTGTTCCAATATCGATGTTATTAACCCTTCTCTTGATGAGAAATGTGCAAATGGCAAGGCTAAGGGCACACTCGAGTTGGAGGATGAGATTCCTTATGATAAACACAACAAAGAGGGAAAAGAAGATTTATGCATGAAATATATTCCACCCCATCGCCGTGCTCGTAAGATTGAAAAGACTCATCCAATACAAAGGGCTTATTGCAAAATCCCGCAATATGAGTGGAAGCACGTAGACCATGGAGCTAAAAGGAGGCATGACAAGGATTTGGTCGTGTTAAATGGACCACCTATTTGAACCTCAAAGAGCACAAAGTCGAGCTACCGACTCTAAACTAGTGCTTCTTGGGAGGCAACCCAAGTTTGTAAGTTTGTTTTTCTTTTTGATTTTGTTTTTGTTTTGTTTAGTTTGTTTCTTTATGTTGTGTTCAAACATGCTCTTTTGGCATGTATGTTTTCTTATGCTTGATGGTTTGAAAAGTTGAAGTGTTAGATATGATGCAAATTTGGACCATGCTCATTTTACTCGAGAGGAGGAGAAGCTATAGGATTATGTATTGGAAGTTTAAGGATGTTTTTCAACATCCTTGGTTGTAAGTGTTCTTTTACTGTTGTGTATGCTTGTTGTAACAACATTGGGGACAATGTTGGATTTAAGTTTGGGGGTGTTTAGAAGAGTACTTATTTTGAACTTTGATGGTGCAATCCTAATTTTTAGCTTAATTTTAGGGAAAGTTTGTTTGATATCATGTTTATATGCTTCTTTGTTGAGAAAATCAAGCATGAAAAATTTTTAGTCCTTCCAATTGATGCATTGAAATTGATTGACTTGGAAAAATGGCATGAATTCTTGAAATAATTTGAATTTAATGGAATATATATCTTTGAAATTGCTCGTGGAGACCTTAGACTAGAATTGATTCTTTAGATGATTCACAATGCACTTAAATCGAAGGTAGAGGAGTTGAGAGGATAACCATCTTAAGACACTTAAGGAATTATTCCCAGAAATATTAACTTAGATTTCTCATAAAGTTATAAGTTGAGTAGTAATTTTATATGCTAACAATGAATTGAAAAGGTTGAATTTTGGTATGACCAAAAGTGGTCAGGCTAATACGTACCGGAGGTGAAAAGTTTCATACCTATATACTGTACTATTATGCTAATTTGAGCTATGCTCAAGCCAAAAGAAGTGAATTGTTTAAAAGATTTAGTTTTATTTCGTGGCCTTTGATACTCGAGTGATTAAATCCTTAGGAGTGTCTCTACACTTAATGCCCCAAAACTATCTAGTTTTGGGAGTCATTGATCTAAAACTTGTTACATGGGTGTCATAGAAAGCCTAATGGAATAAAACATTGCACATGATCTAGCCTTAATGAAGTTTAATGGAAATTCCATATGAATTGAATGTTGAATATTTGAGATAATGAAATTTAAATGGCTATGAGATTATCTATAATTATTGTGCCTTGTGTTTGATCAAAAGTTGATAGATATGGGATTAATGTTCAAAATTTGGTAAGGATGTCTCTCGACTATAATACCCTAGATTTATTTTTCACTACACCCTAGGGAGTCTTTTCAAGTATTGGTGTCACATGAGCAAAAGTAGTTGATATGTATATATATATTTGTGAACTTTAAAAGGTTGATTTTATGTCATTCATTCTTGTTGATCATATTGAGATGTGTTGATTCGATTGGGATTGAAAATTTGCTAGATCTTGTGGGTATATCGTATGCAAACCCTCACGAGACTATAACTCGTCCTTTGAGGTAACTCAAAGGTTTAAAGGCTTGTTGCACCCGCTAAGTGCAATCGTTTACTCCACGAAAGTGAGTTAGTTAGTTGTTTTGTTTTCTCCCATTGAATGATGTTGGTCTTGCCTTATAGCTCTTATTGCTCGAGGTCGAGCAATTGATAAGTTTGGGGGTGTTGATAAGAGGTGTTTTTACGTGTTTTTAAGACCGTAATTCTTATGATTTGGATTCACTTATTGCTTAAATCATGTCACATTTGCATTTAATAGGTGTGTTAAGTGAATACAGGTAAAAAATGAGAATACATGAAGAAAAGGGAAGAAAAACGATGTACAAAACAAGTTCAAGCATGTTTTTCAACACCTAGGCGGTTTATGCATCTCCTACCACATTCGAGCGATAATTCCGTACATTTCGAGACCGACTTAGACAACGTTTCCTTCTACAAAGTTTTAGATGTATGTCTTAGCTTCAAATGGGAACTTGAAACATCCAAATCGGAGGTCTATAGAGATAATTGTGAAGGAAATACGATTGTTGCGCCGAACAGAGAAGTACATGTTCCAGGATACGCCCCAACGCCCTCCTAGTCATGCCTAGGCATGGATAGTCCGAATGTTACTCCTTTTCAGCCTAAATTCTAGCATTATATGATGGGTAAAAATCACTTTTGGCCATAATTCAGCACATGTGTTGAGGGGTTGTCATAAGTGTGTTTCTTGGTAGATTTACTTTATGGGTGCCAAATCAGAAACAACCTCCATATTGAAACGTAATTTAGGTATACTTAGCGACTGAAGTGGACAAAATGTCCTTCTGGAAAGTTGTAGATCTATGTTTTATCTGAACATGGGGATTTGAATCATCCAATTTGGAGATCCGTGGAGACGTTTATGAGGTAAATACTAAGACTGCGCTTGAAAGCAAGAAAATGGCAGCATGCATGTGTTTTGTTGAAGTTTTCACATGGTTATGCTTGGTGGAATTCTTAAGGGCCGAAAGTTTAGCATTTTTTAGCTGGTTGGAATCTTAAAAGCCAAACTTTAAGCATCACCTTAGGTGGAATTCTCATTGGGGAACTTTAATGGGAATTCTTAATGCATACTTTAGTGGAATTTTGACT
This sequence comes from Buddleja alternifolia, assembly GCA_019426215.1. Classification (NCBI taxonomy): domain Eukaryota; kingdom Viridiplantae; phylum Streptophyta; class Magnoliopsida; order Lamiales; family Scrophulariaceae; genus Buddleja; species Buddleja alternifolia. Next base: position 20,866,681 of record CM033406.1, read on the forward strand.
ATAAAAGGAGAGGGAACCCATACTCTTCATGATTCACTATCAATTTCAGATTTTTGGAGGAGAGGTGGGCAGCCCCTAATCTGATTTCTCCACCATTCATCACCATTCTTCATCACTCTTGGAGGGGAAAACTAGAGGAAGGAAAAGAGCTTGGGGATTGAAGGCTCAACTTCAAGATCCATCATCATTCACCATTTAGGGAGTTTTTAAGAGCTTTTCATTTCATTTATGTCTATGAATATTCCTCTTATGTCTTTTATGCTTTCAATTATGAACTAAATTCGTAAGACTAGGGCCATATAAGGCCAAATTGTGATATATGCTTACAATAGATGATTGTTGAGGTTGTTCTTATATTGTTATGTGATGTGAATTGATGTTCTACTTATCTTGCATATACTTGATCACTATATGTTAGAATCTTATGCCTAGGTGAATATTTCGGGAGAAAATTGACTTAGGGTGCAAGAAATTCACATCATGACCCGCAACTAATGAGGAATTGCCCTAGACATAGGTAAAAATTCCCGGGTGAAGTTGTTCGATTCAAATCGAGTGAGCTCTAGTAAGTTAATGCATGTTTAGTGGTTAGATTTCCGGATAGGGATATTTGGGAAATCACGATCTAAGTATAGGAGTTTATACGCGAGACATCGGTTATTCTCTACCTTAGGAGTTTTCACCATAACAATATAAGAGTAATTCTACAACAAGAGCCTTTACAAGTATATTTGATCAATTTGGACCTAGCATGTGCCTTAGTCTCCCTTTATAATTGGTTTTAATTCATTTGCATAACCTTGTTCTTATTGTACACGTTTTTACATTTAAGTTACTTTTATTGTAGTTGTTTTTTGTATAAAATCATAAACTAGAATTCAAGTCTCCGTGGTTCGACAACCCAAACTTTTCGTCCACACTTATTACTACACACGACTAGTGCACTTGCTACAATAGCACGTTAGCTTTTAGCGTGTCACATCCACAATTTATATTCTTTTGAATTGTCCAGAGATCTCCGAATATGTCGAGTAAGTAAATCTTATAAGTAATGTTTATAGATTAGTCTCAAATGTTAGTTGAATATTAATAATATATTATTTATAGGTTATACGATGCTGAGAAACAAGCTCAAATACCAAATCTCACTTATAAGGCATTAGGGGTGATGCACAATAAAGAGTTCGCCACATGGTTTTGCAATTATGTGAGTTCTTATTTTATTATTTATAGTGGAATCACATAAAGAAAATATCATGTATATTGATATTAATGATCATTCTATATTCCTATCCATATAGGTTCAGAATCCTTCCAACCAAATAACAGATAAAGACATCAAACAATTTTCACGTGAATTTAGTAGCATCGTTAAGCGTTGGAATGGGTATTTTATGAATGGGTATAGATTCCACACACTCGAGTATGGGGAAACAAGATCTACGATGAATAGTGGAGTTTGTATCAATGGGAGTTATTATGATGATTCTAGTATAAACTATTATGGGGAATTTTTAGAAATTCTTGAATTGAGTTTTTTTGGTTTTGGGAACACAGTAATTTTGTTCAAGTGTAAATGGTTTGATACGGGAAAACATGGAACAAAGGTAAATTTGAGATACAAGCATGTTGATGTTAACTACAATCGTACAATGGCAGAGGACAATCCGTTTGTGCTTGCTTCTCAGTGTCATCAAGTGTATTTTGCGCCATACCCTTGGAGAAAGAAAGCAACCGATCGCAATTGGTGTGCAGTTTTTAAAGTCAAGGCAAGAAGCACATACGAGATAAGTTAAACGGCCGTGCACAATCAACAGACACCACTAGAAGATTTTTTCCAGGAGACCAATTCTGATCCTGCTCGTATTATATTGGATAATGAACTTGATGATGTTGCTATTTTGACTGATGTCAATCGTCAAGAGAAAGAAGTCAATCCAGTTGAATTACAACCATCAAGAAGGGAATTTGAAGAAGAATTTGAGAGTGATGAGCTAGAAGTAGGATCCATAGACTTTAGTGAGGAAGAATTACAAGATGAAGAATCGGAGAATGAAAATAACCTAACTTCAGATGATAGTCCTAGTGGAGATTGATATGTTTTGTAATTGTTACTTGTTTCATGAACTCATATTTGTTATTTATGTAATGAGTTTGCAAACATTATCTTATAAATTAGTACTTGTAAATATTCTTGGAAAATATTAACCATGTCGTATTACAATTTTTAATCTTTACATTTCGTTACATAATTGTCATTACAATTTGATTCATTACTTAATTTTGTATTATCATTTGTCATTTACTAATTACTAAAATATTTCTTACAGTTACTATGTCAGAAACCAGGGGCGGGAAGAGCAAGAGACCTTTTGTGGTTCCTTGGCATGAAGTTGATCAAGGTCATGTAAGTTTCATGAGTATGATGACAGCGAAAATGAATCATCTAGGTGACTTAGAATTAGGATTGAATAATGATGTGGACGGTGAGCAAGAGTTGGTAGACAATGTGGCGGAGGATGTAGATGAGGAGGAGGTAGAGGAGGAGAGACATACATCCGAGCAGCATGTGGAAGCAAACTTGGGAATTAAAGACAAAATCGAGCATGATGATAAAGGTCGTGAGATATTAGTCATCCAAGAAAAATGGTAATTTTGTTCTTTTAAAAGTAAATTTATTATAGCTTATTTTACACGCTTTAGTTCTTAATGTTGATTAATTATTTCTATTGCATTTTCAATCATTCTTTTGCAGTTTCATTAGTGTCGCAGCACCTCGAAGCATGCTAGGAGATATGCAAGGTTGGTTTACTAAACCTTGGCCAACTTTTAACAAAATTCCGGAAGATGTAAAGAGGAACCTTTTTGGAAAGTTCAAGGTAATGAATAGTTCATTTATGTTCCAATTTTGTAATGAATTTATATAGATTTGTGATGACACTTTTTTTAGCTTGTCTTAGCTCTTGAGTTCTTGAAAAATATAATCCTTATGTACATAAACTTTGATATTTGTATGTAGGACAAATTTACTTAGCGTGATCCATGGACAGAGGTACAAGTTTACAAAATTTGGAAAAGTTATTGTAGCAAATCTGTTAGGAATTTCATGTTAAATGTTTTGATGATGACAAATAGGACTTCCTGTTAGACCCCGAAAAATGTAAGTATAAAAGCTTTCATAGAATATTGTGTATAAGTACCTGAAAGCTTATTTATCTTAGGCTTATAGTTTTCATCTTTGTAGAATTTTAGACTAAGAATGTGATACTAAATCACTAAGGAGAATTCTGGGTAAGTCTACCAAGTGATAAAGTTGAAGATCAAGCGTCTGAAGCTACAGAAGATAAAGATCTCTTGAAGCGTCCGTCAAACGTTTTAGAGACTATTCCAAGTTACAACTCCAGCACTCAAAATACGAATGGATAACTCAGGCCGAATACTCAACACTAAGTCAATGATGGAATTCTGAGTGAGCCTATCAAAGACAAGATTGAAGAGTAAGCGTCTGAAATAAAGAGAAGAGACTCAGGAACAGTCCAAGCGTCTGTCCTATGCACGAGAAAAACTATCCTCTTCAACAAGCGTCCAAAAGGCTAAACCAACACGACCTACAATGAACGTAACCTGAGAATTCAAACCCAAAGCTATCCAAAGACTTAAAGAATGCATGAATCAAACGGACAAATTATTTCCAACGGAAATAAAACAAGATGCATTAAAAGTCGGATAAGTGCTATTAAAATATAAGCACTATAACGTATGGGTAAGCCATTCATTTGACCAAGACTGTCAGAAGTTATGAAACCAAGAACATGCCTAACTAATTAAGTATACCCAAAGTTAGGAATGTCAGAACTCAAGGAATGTTTGGGGAAACGAGATCCCAACCATGTCAAACGGACAAAAACCACCAATACCTTATAAATAGCCCTTTCAACAAATAAGTAAAAATAGACAGAGCAAAAAAAAACCGTGACATATACAAGAGATATACCTGAATATCCTAGTGTGAATAACAGTCACAACCTCTTGTATGTAGAAAATTATACAAAAAGACACAAGAAAAGAATACCTACTTTGTTGAAAGAAAAGCTTACAAAAATCCATAGCCAAATATCCGTATAAGCTTTTCACAAATATTCCAGAGACAGTCAACTATATCTCAAACCCCTTTTTGAAGACCCTACATTACTATTGAGATATCCTCAAGTTGTTTGAACTTTCCAAAACCAAACAAAGCCATTACAAAACCTTTCAACATCTTTCGTCTGAGTGAGGAAGTGTGTTGACTTACAAGCGCCATTTTTGTGTGGAAGAAGATCTCTACTGGAGCTGAAATCTGTGTGACCAAGGAGTTCCGGGATCAAGTGTAACTTGCATTATTTCTGGGTGAAAGAAGCAAGGGGATAGAAGATCTTTAGTGGAGCTGAAATCTGTGTGACCAAGGAGTTCCAAGATCATATCCAACCTCTCCTTATTTTGTAGAAGTCTCTGTGTGACTCTTCGATAATCATCATAGTGGAAAACCTCTCTGATAAAGGGAGAAGAAGGACGTAGCTGGGATTACATCACCCAGTGAACCTTACAAATATCTTGTGTCATTTACTGTTTTGTTGTCTTACATTGTACTGTCATATTATACCTTGAAAAGGCATTTAAACTAATAAGCGACTAATTGGTTAAAACGAACGCTAAGCTATAAAAACATTTCCACTGTGCTAACCCTGATTTAGTGACTAAACTCTACCCTACTTTGGTAAGTGTTGAAATCACCGAATCTAAGTTAACTTTTCTCAAGCACCTGAAACTAGCGCTTAAGTCATCATCCCTCAAGCGCCGCACCCAGCGCTTAAAGTTTTCCGAGCGTTCAAATACCTCACAGTAATACGAAAGTTTTTAGAAGTCGAAAAAGACTTCAGGGTCTATTCAACCCCCCCCCCCTCTTCTAGACCCTTTCGTATACCACTTGGGACCAACAAAATCTTTTTCTGCAGAGATGATGCGCCTTAGAAAGAAATTTAGGTCTGGAACTCCACCTGACTATATGCGGTCAGATATTTGGGAGGACCTTTGGGATATATGGGAGAGTCCCAAGTTCAAAAAACTTCAAGAAAATAACCGTAAAAATAGAGTTTCGGATCGAGATGGAATGGGGGTGGCTCTTAGCTCTGCCGGTACTATTTCTATTGCTCATCATGCTCAGAGGATGGTAAATTTGATAATTAAATTATTGCATGTTGAAATATTGAATTAGATATTGATTTAAACTAGAATATTGAATTGGAACTTGTCTTAGAAATTGGATTATATAGTTCTATGCATGTTGAGATATTCAATTAGATAGTCTGAAGTTTTCATTTTTGTGGGACTTGTGGTTCATTTGCTTGAAATTTATAGTCATGTGCGTGTTTGAAATGTTGAATTATATAACTAGAATATTAATTTGCTTTAGAAGTTGGATAAGAGTTCTACGAATTGTTAGATATTGTATTACATAGTCTAAAGTTTGGCTTTTTGTGGACATGTGATTTCTTTGATTGAACTTAATATGCATATTGAAATATTTAATTATATTATTAGAATATTATCAGGAGTTGGATAATAGTTTTATACGTATTGAAATATTAGATTAGATAGTCTGAAGTTTTGTTTTTTGTAAAAATTTGGTTGTTTTGCCAAAAATGATAGAAAATAGTTTTATACACTATTTATATGTTGTAAATTGTAGGCTGCCCAAAATGATGGAAAACCGGTGCCCCATGAATTGGTTTTTAATCGATGTCATAAAAGGAACAAAGGACTAGGACTTTTTGTGGATGAGAAGTCAAAGCGAACATCAGTGAGTCTCTTTTGGTTAATTAAAAGAGGAGTATCACAATACAAAGTTAGTTTTTTAATTTTCTCTGTTGTACGTTGCAGGAGACTTACACGAAATTAAAGGAGAGTCACTCTCAGAGTTGTGGAGATGCGGTTTTGTCCCCACAAGGGTCGTCTACATTTATTCCTGAAGCATGGGCTAAGGCATCAGGCGGTGCCAAAAATGGGCGTTGTTATGGGTTTGGCAAGTCATATAGTGATAGTTTCACTTTCTCTGGTACTATCCCAAGCAACAACTCCTCACAAGCAGAAGTAGATCAACTTAAGGAACGAATGCAAGAATTGGAGAAAGAACAACAAGAGATAAAGGCTAATGTGAGTGAACTCCTCGCTCTCACTCGGGCAACTCATGCTAATCTTTCAGGCCAACACTTTTTTTTCGGTCAGTACTCTTCTCCTCAGTACTCTACTGCATCTCCTGGTCAGCAGTCAGCTTCAACTTCGGTTGGACAACACCCACCTCCCGCTCCAGTTCCAGCTCCATATCCAACTCCAGCTCACAGTCAGTATCCAGCTATTGGTTCCAGACAGTTTCCACCTCCACCTCCCGGTTACTATCCAGCTCCACCTTCTGGCTACTTCATGCCTCCCCCATCTGCTTCTATTCCTACTCAGTTACATGTTGCCGGTAATTATCTAGCAGCAGGTCAGCATTTTCCAGTTCATTCTCAGTCGCCTGACCAACTTCCTTCTCCCGGTCAACACAATTCTTCTAGTCTGCGACATTCTCAAGAGAAGTAGGTTGCTTACTTCTATTTCTGATATTTAGCACTTTTATGTGGTTTCATTATGACATTTTATTATGATATGTTATGATCGTTTCTATTTTTATATTCGAATATGCGTTGACGTTGGTTATTTAGACATTTGAGATATTGTGATCATTTGTAATGCTTTATGTAGACATTTGGGATATTGTGATCGACATTTTATATTAATGCAATCGTGGAGATTTTATTCTGTGATTTTGTGGAATATGCGTTATTCTTAATTTGTTAATTAGGTACATTTGAAAAAATATATAATTTAATTATTTAATAAATTATTCAAAATATTATCAACGAAATTAGCAATATAAAATTTAGCTGCGAATAAAAAATAACCAAATTTAGCAGCGAAAATATTCCTAACTAAATAATATTATTTAAATATTTCGTAATATTTTAGCATCGAATTTTGCAACGTAATAGTTTCGCAGGTGAAATTCGATATTATATTAGCATCGGAAAACGTCCTAGCTGATATCATCATGGAAAAAATTTCGCAGCTGATCAGCAACGAAATGATGCGTTGGTGCATTTCGATGCTGACACAGCAACGTAAATCAACAACGAGCCCAAATTAGGGGCGAGCGATATAGCTACGCCGACCATTTCGATGCTGGCTGCGTTGCTAACACAAATTAGCATCGAAAAATGACATTTAGCTAGGTATTCTCCTCGATGCTATACCAAAAATAGGTGTTATGCCTTGGTAGTTAGCATGTTTTTACCTTCTTACACTAATAGATGCTCTTCTGGAAATGGAAAGACGGTGAAGAGTTCAACAAGAAAGATGAAATGGAAGCTTTTCAAAAGATGATGAGGGTTTTTGATATGACTTGTTACGAAAAAAAAGTATTGAGATGATTGCCTAAAATCAGGAGTTACATGACCCCAAATGAAAATTAGAAATTATACAATATGATTTAGCGCTTCTTTGACATCCTGCCTTTGGTTAATTTTGGCACCCGTTCGATTTTCCAGAAGTTAAATTCTTGTCTTCCTTATTGTTTTACGCCATTTATACAAAATTATCTATTATTATTTACGCTTTCTATACACATATTATACTCAATTTCTCGTATTTAATAAATAAATATCATTGGTGTGAATCGGACACAAATCAATATTCTTTGGCAGTAAGTGTACGGATATGTCATTTTCCAAAAGAAAAATATACATTATATATTCAGTTCGAATAAAAAATGTTTATTATTGTTTACAATGTCAGAAAATATTATGTACTAATAATTAAGCTTATAGATAAGAAAAATAGCTATAAAAATTCTTATTAGTCATTTCTTACACCCATCAACTCTGTAGATCTAGAGATAGCTCGTATTCCTTAAAATGGGATTTGGAGTGTTTGTACGTAGTGTATACTTTCTAATTAATACGATTGAAAATTTACTGGTACCGGCAAAAAACGAACTATTTTATTGCACTGCACTTTACCATGCAATAAGTTTCTTATTCTCTATGCTTTTCTTGTTGTAACATTTCTTGTAACATACAAATTTTGAGAAAAAATTAATCTACTTCCAAATTTTTTGGAAGTGATTACACAGCAGATTTTTGATTGCATTACACGGAAAAGAGTTAACATTCATGTATAGAAAGGCTACCTGGATCAATAATTATATTTTTTGAATTATTGACCCAGAAGAAAAATTGCTTTAAATCTCAATGTTTTAATTTCACTAATTTCTATTATTAGGTTGTTCCTCCACGTCTGTTTTGGCATTTGGTTCCCCTGCCCACTTTTTAATTCTTTCTGCAGCAACCGTAGCCTGCAACATAATATGCCCCAAAATAAATAAAAGAATAATAATAAAAAGAATATGTCAAATGCAGTGCTCAATTTTGTGTACCTCTTTATTCCAATTAGTTCTGTATGCTATATAAAAGAGCACGAACGTTTGTATAATTGTTCCTGCTATCATTCCATACCAAATACCCTGAAAATCGGATTGTAGCAATATAACATTAGACATCTATATTTATTGTTCAATAACATTTATAGTTTCATAAAACTACTAGTATTATATTCCATATCAAATACTTGAAAATCCAATTGTAGGAATATAATATAAGATCTATATCGTTACATAAAAAACATCTTTAAATTCTTAAAAATATTCTTTTTCGGATATGGTTGTAATTTCATCTTCCTATGACAATTAGGTTAATAACTATAATATATATATATATATATATATATATATATCACAGTGATTACCACATACTAAATTGATCTAGCTTCCCTGAAATTGAAATTCAGAGTCTATGAAGAATATAGATGTAATCGATGTTTAAAGACTACAACTTATATGATATTTAAAGTATATATACTTACTTTTACACCCTTCTTTAGTGGATACCCTAATATTAGGCCAAATGGAATACCGAATACATAGTAGCACGTTATATCCACATAGGCAACCATAGTTTGCCATCCAGCTCCAATAGCCATTCCTGATCCAATACGAATATAGTTTAATTTCCCATATATATATTATATGAACTCGTATAGAAATTCTAACAATAATTAAAGAAGGTTATTAAAATGATTAATTACTGTAGTTACTAGTTAGATAAATTTACCTGAAAGAGCAGGTTGGATATTGTTGATCACAATGCATAAAGCAAGTAAAGGTGTGAGCTCATACACAACTTCTTTCACTGCTGAACTATCTGAAAATACTGAAGGATATTGTTTTCGACAAATCAGAAGAATGGCTGCAATGACGAGGGATATCAAGAACGTAGAAATCACAACCACCACGACTGAAAATTTTGCTTTCCTCGGATGAGCTGCTCCTAATTCATTCGACACTCGTACACTGCACATATTTTTATAATAGATTTTTATTAGAAAAAATTAAGTGATTGCGAAAATAAATACTACTTATCAATATTTTTCCAAGATAACATTTTATTTGAGGAAATTGTTGAGTGTCGAATATGTACCGACCTTATCGCCCCATTGAATCCAAATGCTATCGTAGACGTCCACATCAGTATGTTTATGCTGCAAAATTGAATAGTCTTCGTAAGACGTAAAAGATATGATATGTAATTTATTTCTTTTCTTTCTATTTATTCTTTTATATTTTAGCCACAAACTTTTGTTTCTTACTCGAACAATACTGCGGGAAGAATCATTTCAGGTATATTCTCTCTCTCTCTCTCTCAAATACGACATATGATAATATTATTCACTAATTCAATTTGAGTAGATCACGTAAGTCATGTGAAATATTTTCCTATATAGAAACGAATATAGCCTTGTACCCCTATATTCTAATGCTTTTCTCATCGCATATGCATCAATAATTTGATTCCAATTCATATGTTGGAACTTTCGTGGTCCAATTATATATTTATTATATAATTTTTTTTATTCTTACTCCCAAGGAGCTATATATTTAACTATATATATTTGTGTGTATGTGTATAATATATGGCGTTGTTATACGCAAACAATTAAAAAAGAGGATTATTATATATATATATATATATATAGAAATAGGTGCAGTGTACTAATACTTACCATATGGATAGAGCATCAACAGATGTTTCTGCATTCTTCAAGTATCCAGCAAAGAGAAGTAGTGCTGTGAAATACCATACCTCCAAGCTGCCAGCACAATAAAGAGAATAATTATTAAAATGAAATACACTTGACTCAAGGAAAATTAAGTATTGAGATTAAATAAAAAATTCTTGTCCAATACAACTTATTATGTCAATATCTTATTTAATGAATTGAATGGAATCGATATAAAGATAATACAAATTTCTACTTGGGAGTGACGGTGTTCATCTGAGTGCATGATATTGACCACAATGGCCCTATACAAATGCATGCATGGGGCTAATGATTTCTTTGTCAAAATAATGCGAAGTGTACTCAATTAGTTTAGACTTAATTGGACAAAGTGAATAAACAAAAAATGTTATTAAGTATAACATACCTATTGATAATTATATTTATCTTATTACAAGATTTGTTTCACAAATTTATTAGCGAAACATTAATCCTAATTAAGTATCATTATATATATATATATATAATTCGTGACAGGAAATTTGTGTATGAATTGATATTATTCGCACTGATTGATATGTATAGTGCCAGCTTACCTACAACAAAAGTTATGATAAGGACTTTGTTGCGAGGTGTGTGTTTTTGCCGAGATTTCCGTATACAAAGATCACGACATGCCAACTGTCATAATTAGGCCATAATTGTTCGACAATTCTATTAAGTTGACCAAATAAATTATTTACCATTAGTAATAAATTTCGTGTGTTCACATAATGTTTTGTCATCATAATAAATTTTTCTAGTAGCTTCCATATAAAACTTAGTTTATCACATTAATTTTCTTCCGTCCCATAATTTTGTCCCGTTTTAATTTTGGTCTCATTTGTAATAAAATTTCACATTTAGTCCTAACATGTCCAAAATTTAACGGTCTAAATCATATGTTCCGTTAGTCAACATTATTGACAGGTTCTTTTTGTGGAGAATTTATATGTGAGTGACACGTGATATTTAATAGAAACTCCGTGATCATATAGTGTTTCTATTGAACAAAATCCATGTCTAAGTGTCATTCATACACGAATTATCCCAAAAGAACCGGTCAAAAATATCACCTAACATAGCATGTAAGTTTGACCGTTAACGTTGGGTTGAAAATATTGGTGGAGATTAAATTCGAGATACTTTGAAAATTATGGAACTATATGTAAAATTTTGTAACTAATGAAATCAAAATTGAAATGGCACAAAATTACGGGACAAAACATGTTCTTAGTCGATCGGACCATGTTCTCTTATTCTCTTTTCTTTCTCATTATATGAAAAATATTGTATGATATCATCAAATTAGAAAAAATACTCACCAGATCATCACTGCTGAGGCAATGGATAGCCTAACAAAACCCCAAAGATTTTGGAACGCCTTCCACGAAAACCCGGACCAAGCTTCACCACAAGCCCCACAGAATATATAAACCATCTGGGTCACCACCAAGAACCACCACGAAGCGTTTAACACCAACGCGCCGCCGGCCAACCCCCACCGGAGTCTCATCATCACGAGCCAGGTGAAGACTGTGTGCAACACCAGGGTGAGCATTGAAAGCCAGGCCATCACCATAATTCTGCTCTGAGCTTGCAGAAACTTGGTGATCGGAAATTGGAAGGCGTAGGCGTAGAGCTGAGGGATCATCCACCGCGATAATCGGCCTGCTGCCCGCGATATATCCTTCTTCTGCCCGATTAATACTAACAGGGGTTCGGCGAAGATGTATGGAAATGTTAGTAAGAAGCTTGTGCAGAGAAGAATAATCCAGGATCTCTGCAAGTAGATACCCAGCATTTTGATCTGCCCAGCGCCGTAAGCCTGACCGCAGAGTGTTTCTAAGGCACTTCCCATTCCCAACTGTTCAAATTCAGTCACAGAAAATCATAAACAATTTGATACTATTTTGGAAGTAAAAAATAAAATGAGATTGTGTAAAGTGAAAAGACTGGAAATGGAGAAAGAAATAAAGACTAAAAGGAAATGTTAAGGACTTATTTGATTATGTTTTTGAGTTAGAATCCTGAAAATTTCTCAAAAAATGCGCACTACGATGATTCATGTTAGAATCATCGGATAAGGAGTAACTGAGTTAGTAATTCAAAATCTTATTTAAGGGTGTTATATACAAAGTTTGAAGGTCAAGTGGACTAAAATGCAATTTAAAAATTAAATGTTAATGACACTTCATCACTTTTAATTTTGACAAAACGCAAAACAAAGGATGGACTTTGCTAATTTGAAGGACAAAGTTTGCAGAACTTATGAAATATTGGGAGTAAAATAAATCACCTAAAATTGAAGCACCAAGACGTTACTTAGAGGTGTTCTATTCTCACCGACACAGCGCATGTGTCTTTCTCTAATTTCATAATAGTTGTTAACTGATTATACTATTCATCTATATATTCGATGTTAAAGGATTTTTTAAATTTCCAAAAACTAAAAAGGCATTGAAAAGTCTTTTGTTTTGATTTGATGCATTATGGTAAATATTTTTCCACATACGTATAAAATAATTAAATATACACTTAATATGAATCATTTATAGGTAATTTGAAGTTATGTGTATATATCGAATTGATCTTTAACATGTGAAAATGTTAAATATCATACCAGGAGGCCAAAACTAAAACCAGCGATGATCATGTTCTCGATGGAGAAGGCGGCGAGCTCGAGGCTACCGACATGGCCTGTGAAGGTCGAAGTGATGGCGCCGAGGGAGAACTGGCAGACGGAGACCATAAAAGCCGGGCCAGCTAAATACCAGAGCTTCCGCGACTCTTCCTTGAACGCCGATAAGAAGCCACCGATCCCGAAGATTGTAGACATGTCGTCCTCTCCGGGGGTGAACGATGAAAATATGGGATTTTTTGGTGGTGGTGTGGAATGGTTTTGGTTTGAGCTTTGAGGTACTTCTTGTTCAGTAGATGAATTTTCGGGTGATGTTTGTGTGCAATGGTTTTCGGCTGAAGTTTGTGGTTCATTGTGTACTAGGTGTTTGGAATTCCCCTCCATTTTTTCACAAATGCACACACACGCACACACACAGAGGGAGATGAATGAAGTAGCTAGGAGTAGGTTGTGTGTTGTGCAATGTGCATGTGATGGATCTTGGTCGATCGATTGGTATTTATAGCATTTCTGAATATATATGTATGTACGTACGTAAGAATAGTCAATTTAATATTTTTATCTTATATTTTGCTTTATATATTACAATCTTGTGTATAAATTTTTTGTCTACTGTCAGTGCATATAAAATATGAATAAGAAACGCAAACTTTGAATAAATGATAGAAATTGACAAAATAATATCCACTCCTCTATTTTAAAATTCTAGCTTGATGTGTTACCGAATATCCTATATCTCAAATTATTTAATTGTGTTATATATAATTACTACGCATCAGAAAAATTATTATTATTATTATTATTATTATTATTATTATTATTATTATTATTATTATTATATTTGTGTGTATTTGTATAATAGAATTCGAATAGAGGTTCAAAATGCGCTATAATTCAAGATTTGGTCGTGAAAGTTACGTTTTCTGTCCCACAACTTTGTTCCATTTTAATTTTGGTACTTTTCATAGGAGTTTCTCATATTTAATCTCATAATTTCAAAATGCCTCACATTAAGTCTCAACCAAAATTTCTGTCCAAAATTTAACGGTCAAACTTATACGCCCCGTTAGTCAACATTTTTGACCAATTTTTCGGGGAGAATTTGTGCGTGAATGACATATGATATTAACTAGAAATACCATGGCATTGAATAGAATCCGTGTGTGCATGTCATTTACACGTGAATTCTTCCCAAAAAATAGTCAAAGATGTTGACTAACGGACCATACGAGTTTGACAAGTAAATTTTGTACCAAGATTCCGGTTTGAACTTTATGCGAGGATATTTTAAAAATTATGAGACTAAATGTGAGAAATCATAACTAATAATACTAAAATTAAAAAATATGGGGCTAAAAGTACAATTTTCCCAAATTGGTTCTATGTTTTGTAATTGATATATTGACTTTCAAGCGTAATTGTGCGACCTAAACTGTGGTGGCAGAGTGTGGATCTGGAGCTCTCCATGCTAATATTTTACAGTTGTATGTTGGACCATCGTATTATATTGTATTGGTGAATTCTGCTCTTCTCAAATATACTTCATGATTATGGGTTACATGACGTATTAAATAATCTCATGTAAAGTGATAGTATGATGTTTGTTGTTAATCATATATATATATATATATATATATATATAACAATAATCTCTTTATCAAATAATTCACACAAGCTATTTTTTCTCTAGAAGCTATTAGTTACTAGTATAGTACAGACAACAGTACAAAAATAAAGCCATTGAGCAATTTTTAGAACCTTTACTTTTATTGACTAAACTATTTTTTCTTATCACTTTCTTGTTTTCTATTGTAATTTGGTATTTCATGTTTCACATCATCCGTGCACATTGTTGTGTATACATAGTTTATGGGAAAATTCTTTTTTTATTCTGTTAACTTGGCTTCCCTTGTATTTTAATCCTTTAAGTTGACGCATTGTAAAATTGGTCCGTTATCTTTGGAACTTTTGTAATTTTAGTCCTTTTGTGCTTACAAAATTGATAAATATAGTATGTGGTATAGTCTCCCTCAAAATGCATAGTCCCCCTCAAAATGGTATCCGGAAGACGATCTAACCCATAAAAACGATGACTTGGAATATCCGGTGACACGGCGGTCAAGCAAAGAAATGAATTTATGAAAGTCGAATTTTATTTCGGAAGTATATTGGGCCTGATTTATTTGTGGAGACTATGTCACAGACTAAATTTACCAATTTTATAAATACAAAAGGACTATAATTACAAAAAGTCTGAAGATAACGGACCAATTTTGCAATGCGTCAACTTAAAGGATTAAAACGTAAGGGAGGCCAAGATAACAGACCAAAAAAAATAATTTTTCCCATAGTTTATACACTTGAATTTTATGTAAATAATTAAATTAGAATAGATAATTCGGGCTGCATTATTACTGTGTTAATGGAGTCTACTTCGAAGATGGCTTGCCTTCGCAACTGTGTCAAGTAGCTACAAGCAAGAACAACGATTAAAATTGGGTCATCACTATATATGTCTTTTATAAATAATAATTGATACATAATTCTACATCACAAATATTGTATCATACATTTTATACTCAAATCTTATCATCTAATATACGGATGGAAAATTTAAGAGTTTTATCAAAATTAGTGACGATTAGAGTATTTTCTCGAAAATTAATTTAATTAACTGTTAACTTTTATTACTTTTAATGTTAGAAAACCAAATAAAAGCCTGAAATCTTTCAAACGGTTCTTGAGGTTAAGTGTTCTTCACTTAAACAATAGTGTTTCTGTGGATTCTGGTTTCTCTATTTCAAATTGGTGCATCTCTAATATGTACAATTACATTCATGTATATATAATTTTTTAGTGATGCTATATACTAATATTATTTTTCACCATTCTATCACTTCTTTTTAATTTTGATAAGAAACGAATGTAATAAATGCATCTGATTGGATTTACATAATTTATGTTTACCATAATATATAGATAACCTACCATGTCAAGAATCCATAATAAAACTATGAAGAATTACCGGTGTGGTAACATTTCTCTTATGCTAAATATACAAATAACCCGATTTTTTTTTGGAGACGTGACGTGACATGTATTATATATATATATGTGTATATATATATATATAATTTATATATATATATATATATGCATATATATATAAATTATATATATATACATATATGAGATGAGATTGAACAAAAACAAAAAATTATTTTGTAATAGAGGATCCGAGCACGTCGGGGACATGGCGTCTATGGAAAATATAAACTGTGAAGAATTTGAATGTTTATATTTGTTTCATTTGAAAAACCAAAAGCAATACGACGTAAACATAAGTCAGTAAAATCATCAATAGTTCAACAAGACAGAACACCTAATGAATAAAATCAACAAAACAAATGGTAGTACTTCTCGGCTACCAGAAAGCTCTTTGGATTTTCTGAGCTTTGTCATTGAATTAGTAACCAAAATTATTACCTGGTAATGCAAGGGAGACTATGGACATCGTGAATAATTTTGGCATTGAGATGAATATTCCACACATTTCGACAAGATAAAGAAGACGTGTTATATCATAAGTCTTTCCTGCCAAGAAATAAGTGCAGCTCCAATAAATCTATGAGAGATTTTTATTTCAATTTGGTATTTCATTTTATATACATGTTTATGTGTGTGTGTGTCCAAGTACATGAAAATTAACCCTTCTTAATATAAATGCATATCTGTAAAATGAAACACAAAATATATAAATTAAATGGAATTAAGATGATATTAGCACTCCATAAATTACTAGGAGCACTAACTTTATTTTTTATACTAACATATGAAATAATGTCCATCAACTTCTAAACACATTATAAACTTCAAAATTGAATTCCAAAACTGCCTTTATATATGCAATCAAAATAAGTTATTATCACATGATAGACATTATCTTCACTCCTTTATTCCATATCATATAATAAATACATAAATATAAAGAATTGTCTAAAATTTTACATGGGATCCTAAAATATAAGTACGTTAGTAAAAAAATTATAGCCTCATCACAAAATAATAATAATAATAGGAAATATTATTCGCACTACTTTCATGTTCTTGAGAAAAACTTTCGATATTATACATTCATAAATCAATTTTATTAAGAAAAAAATGAATTGATTATTTAAATACATTTGTATCTTCTAAGAAAGTTTTAGCAATTACCCAATGTCTGTTGATCTAATGGTATACACCTCTCACTTTATGTAAGAGGTCCTGGGTTTGAATCCAGACTGCCACAAATTGTGGCTTTCGCCTCCTTTATGGAGCCAAATAGAGTTTTTATGGTTCGGGATTATAACTATCAACCCAAATTTGTCGTGCTAGATATATAGGGTATTCCCTCCTTTGAACTAAAAAAAAATGAAAGTTTTAGCAATTGACTTTTATTAACGATCCTTTTGTTTGGTTAGGGAGATAAATAAAAGTAAAGTTGCAATAATAATATGTGAAATTCCAATTTCAATGCCCAAATTGTAGAGAATTTAAAATGACTTAGAGTGAATTTAAAAGTCAAAGATTGTGAACAAAAATATCCTTCTTTATGAGCATACAAGTCAATTATAGTCAAAGTCAGGAAATAACCAAGAAACACCACTTTGTAGACAATAAATGTGAATAGAATTATCTATAGGGCTACACTCGATCGGTCACTTGCATATTGTCATTTTCTAAATTTATTTTATACTTATATATTTTGTATTGCTTTTTCCCATGGACATGCATATGAATTATATAACTTATTATTAGTCACGTGAGTGATTAGTTCGTATGCGGCTGAACTTGATCCTGATCAAAATTTTCTATGGTCCTAACAACATGTTTAAACGAGTTTATAACTTCTTTTAAAATATTTTATAAGATGTAACAAACTATTTCATAAATTTTAACATGATATTTTATAAGTTTCAAAAAAATACTTATTTCCTTACTAATATATAATATGTAAAAGATAGGAAAAGATTAAATTATTTACTAATATCCCTTAATGTTATTTTTCTTTATGATTAAATATTTACTATATAGTAAAAAATTAGATATGTACTAGCTAGCATATGCCCAAATGAAATACTTATTTTATTCAACATTGTTTGGCTAAGGTTGTGGATAGCCGGATAGCCAAATGAAGGAATGTATATCTCTAGACATTTGTGTACATTCAATGATTACTGGTGACTAAATATTTTTTTCAATAAAGTCATGTTTGGGTGGGATGTATTTAATTTACTCGATATTATATCTAAATTAATATATATTTAATATGTTTGGGATGTGGAGTATTTATGAGTAAATATGTGTATCTAAATTTCCTTGCTAATGTTATTTTTCTAATACTGCCTCTTATTGGTAATTAAAAGTCACTATAAAAAAAAATTACTCTTACACATAAAAACAACAATGGTCCATGTTAAGAGGGGTAAATTGGTTATTTACACTAACGAATCTAATACCAGTTGACCTAGGGACCAATTCAAAAGGGTCATATGCGACAGTGGATATAGTTCAAGGGTGCATTTTGTATCTAGCCCTAAAAATTATTAATGATGAATGTCCCAACTTATACTTTAGTATTTCCAAAAAATTTTTGGGTAAAATACATTTTGTACCCCTAAACTATTCACTTTGTCTCATTTAGATCCCTGAATTATTAAATGTAACAAAATGGTCCCTTAACTATCAAACGTAAAAAATTGGTCCCTCAACTTAAGGAATTGTTTGGCTAGTTTTTTTTTTAAAATTGATAAATAGCATAATACAAATGTTATTTTTGCATAGAAATTACTTAAGATATTTTTATATAACTTATTAAGGGAAATTTTCTAAAAACTCCTTATAAACTTTATAACCAAAAATATCTTTTATAATATTTTTCAATCCCAAAAATTCATTTCACCAACTTTTCTTTCCAAAAAATTCATTATTTAGTTTAATAAATTTATGGATTTAATTGTCCTTAGCCTTCTAGAGCAATAAAGAATCAGTTGTAGTTTTATCTAAAAATTTATTTATGTAGAATTTTATATTGATAATTGATACTAATTATGATTTAAAATTTATATTCTTAAATTTTTAATCATCTTAAAAAATTTAAAAATATATTTTAAACTAACTTTTAACTCATGCCAATGCATCGGTACATGAATAATAAAATAAAATAAACAATAATGAGTAATAAATTGTACCCAATCCTCAACAGAAATAGACGCCAAATACAAATTAAAAATAAATTAAATTAAATTATATAAAAGTGTTTAAAGTACTTAATATATAAAAATAACATTTGTATTATATTATTTATCAATTTAAAAAAATAGCCAAACAATACCTTAAGTTGAGGGACTATTTTGTTACGTTTGATAGTTCAGGGACCATTTTGTTACATTTAACAGTTCAAGGACCTAAATGAGACAAAGTGAATAATTTAGGGGTACAAAGTGTATTTTGCCCAAAAACTTATTTAGTTTGAAGATTTTAATTTCAAGATTATCATTACTAATATTTTATATGCATGCAGCATAATTTCATTTATCCCACATACTTCAAGATAAGCTAGCGTGGAATGCTTTTGAGCTCAAACAATATTTTAAAAGATATTTTGAATAACATTAATGAGACACCTTAAGTCTAATTGAGCTCGAACAGTATCACTTCTTAATTAGAGTAGGTTTTAGCATCAAGCTTTCAAACAGACAGTTTCTGCTTATTCACACGGAGAGGTATCAGAAATGACAGTACTCTTTTTGAGAGATTGAGTAGATTGCTTGGTTTCGTTTACTAAATTATTTTATTCTAAATCAACTGAATTGATTTCGACTAACTACGTGGAATGTGGTTAAGAAAATAAATTAAATTAATGCCGTTAAGAGAAATATGGTACGACATGTCAATGATGTCATGCATTGAAATATATGCATTTTGAATGTATATACATGTAACTTAAAATAGGAAATATATATATCGGTAATAGTCAGAGTCGAATCCCATGGTTATGTATCTTAGTTGGTTTTATAGTAAATTTATCATCAAATTGGAGACAATAAGCTCGACTCATTTACGCCTCTCTAATTGTGTTCGTGTTTCATAGTATATCGTAAGGAATATTAAAAAGAAAAAACAAAGGGAAGCTTTGTGGCCGCCCAATAATTTTCAATGCCTAACTAAACTTTGTAATCGGAGTAGTGTCAAATTTGCCGTAGCTAGATTCTTATTCCATAAAGAATTGGTATACGCCGCCTAAGTCCTAACAATTATTTATTCTACTACTTAATGTACTTGCACAGAAAGGTCTTCAATCAAGTTCCCAAGTACTTTAAACTTATAAAACTTGATGAAACTCCCCCAATAATTTCTAAGCCAAGAATCAAGTAACATGTTACTTTGAATTAGATGTAGCTACAATTCGTGCAAGCAAAGAATTATACCTTTTTTCAATAATTAACTTTATTAGAAAACAAAAATAATCAGAAAACACCCAACAAACCAGAATTTAAAAAAAAAAAAAAAAGTTAAGCTGAAGCTATATCTATTAAAACCAGATATATGTCATGGTCACTGCAAAAAAAATGATTATTGACCATGTCATTATGTCATGGTACTTTGTCATGGTTAAAACCAATTGACCACGGCTTTGGCCATAGTATTTGCAAGTATGGCCAAAACATTTACCATGGCTTAATTTCATGGTCAATGTTTTGATCATTATAAAAATTATGACTTTTAATCATTGTAAAAAAGTGTTAGGTTAACATTTTTTCCACCACGGCTAATTAGAACTTAAAATAGTTAGCATTCTTTTTCACCACAGCTAATTTTAGTATGGCTATATGAAATATCTACCACGGTCAAATTAATCGTGAGCTTAGAACGCTATAGACCACGATTTTAAACCATGACATATATTTTCATTACAAATACTCAATTTTCTTGTAGTGTGGTTAAAAAAATGTGGACAAAATTATGAGGAAAAAAAAGACAACAAACTAAAAAAAAAAAAAATCCGGTATAAAGAAGGATCTAGTCAACTCTTCTATTAAAAATAAATAAATAAATCCCTCTGAGAAGGGTCAAAGACATTCCATGTAACAATATCAATCTCAAAAATATTGGAAAGAAATGAACACCTTTCAATTCGTGAATACTCCTCTGATGTAGATCTACATTTGTTCAACAATGCCAATAAGAGATTTGATGCTTTTACTGGTTCCCTCATGCTATTCAGTAAAACACCCCGCCAGTAAAAATGCATCAAATAAATAAATTTCATAAAACACCATAAGAAAATGTACTTTCCGTCTCATAAATTTGTTGCATTTTAATTTTAGTCACATCCGTTCCGAATTTCTCACATTTAGTCCATAACTTTTAAAACTAAATGTCTCATACTTAGTCCCAACCAAATTTTATGTACATAATTTAACAGTCAAGCTTGTTAGTCAACATTTGACCCATTTTTTTGGAGAATTCGTGCGCAAATGGAGTCACACAGGAGTTCTATTTAATATCATGATATTTCTATTGAATGTTACTATCACTTATGCACAAAATCTCTCCAAAGAACCAATCAAAATGTTGACTAATGGAGTTGATCGTTAAATTATGGATGAAAATTTCGATTAGGACTCTAAGATCTTTTAACAAATTATGGAACTGAATATGAGAAATCCATAATTGATGAGAACAAATATAATTGTGGCAAAATTATGGGACAAAAAGTGAAATATTCCCATCACCTCAATAAAATTAAATTAGGTATAGGTGATGAGCTCAAAATCCGACCCAAAGGTTGTTTAAACAAGGTCATGTTCCTTGTTGCCGGTAGTTGTTCGGTGGGAAAACTTAGATCTAGTGATGGTGAACCTAATAGAAAAAAAGAATAAAAGGAGATTCCTCTTCCCTTTGATTATTCTTCCTTTTTTTTTTTTTTAATCAGTAAACAAAGAAATAAAGCAATAATAGCTTAAGACATTAAAAACATTAGGGGTACTTCTTTCTCTAATGACATATTGACGCATATTTTTATACACAATTCTTACAATAAAAAATCTGAGAAATCATTTTAAAACGATTCATTTTCCATTTGTTGATGAGTTATATATAAACATTATTTTTTGTTAGTTTTTTTTTTCCTTTCTAGAAACCAATAGTAAGAGGCCAACTAAAGTTCACAGGAGCTCGCATATGTCATTTCTACGCACTACAAGAAAATTGAGCATTGGCTATAAAAATATATAACATGGCTTAAAACCGTGACCTATAACGGTCTAAGTTCACGGCTAAATTGGCTGTGGTAGATGTTTTACATAGCCACACTAAAGTTAGACGTGGTGAAAAAGAATGCTAACTATTTTAATCTCTAACTAGTCATGATGGAAGAAATATTAACCTAACACTTTTTTATAATGGTTAAAAGTCATGGTCTTTACAATGAACAAAACATTAGTAAATGTTTTGGCCATGCTTGCAAATACCACGGCCAAAATCGTGGTCAATTGATTTTAATCATATCAAAGAGACTTTTTACCATGATACATGGGCAATAATCATTTTTTTTGTAGTGACGAATATTATATTTTGATATAATTACATGGCAAGAGTTTGTAGTAAAATATCATAACATGTTACGATAAGTACTCCAGTTAATTTGTATCTGTAACAATCTGGCGTCTCTCCTAATTTTACAAGCCTATCATGATTGAACTTTTCTAATGTGATTACAGCCTTCTACTTGTAGCAAAAAAGATAAAATAAATTATAGCCTTCTATTCAAGTGTTTTAGTATTCTGTCCATCCCACAAAGAAATTTCATATTTACTTGTACAGTACTAAAAAACTAATATATTTATTATAGTATGTGGCTTTTCTACACTTCAATTCAAATTCAGGACCATTAATTAAACTATTTTGCCATAACACAATATTCTCATTATATATGGATAAGTCTTCAAATGGACACAAGCCAAACACGTATTATCCTTTTTATAGAGGCCTTGGCTCGGGGTCCCTGTAGTAATTACAAGAATTGAGTTTAACTCCTAGATCTAAATGTAATATATATATATATATATATATATATAATTGGTTAAGGTGGATCGTGGACGTAAAAGGAGAAAGGAATTAATTGTTGATCAAGTGTCCAGTTTGGAGTATAGAGTAAGGTCAATATTTTGAACTTTGAAAAATTGCTCTTGTATCTCATTATCATCATGGACAAAATTGTAGAGTAGGTGCATTTTCATATTCTCTCTGTTTGGTTTGACGATAGAATGTATTCGTCTGGACCCGCCAGTGAGTTTGACCACATATATAATTATTTGTATTGTTATTCTTCGCTGTGCTATTGTGTTATCACATTATTGTTTTTACAGAGATGGTCCTTTTGGGGAAAAAAAAATATTATATGAATGTTTTTCTCGGATGTGTCTTGCGAAAGAATATGAGAGCAACAAATGATTTTTGAACGAGAGCAAAAAAATAATATTTCATTTTTGTATGAACTTTTAGGGTTGTAACAAAGTGGAATGAGTTTGGGCAACCTAATTAGCCAATTCATCTCGTTATTTGTGTTTAGTTATAAGGAATTTAATGGTTAACTAAACTCTTGTTTTAAATTCCGATTGAATCTCATCGCTTTCTCTCTTTGCCATAGCTTAAAAATGTAATCAATTAAGCTTTGTTTTTGTTTTTTTTTTTATCAGAGTAATCAATTAAGCTATATATTTACGAAATGCATGATTGCATCAACAATGCATATCAATTAGTAAAAATAAGTTCGCTGTCATTTACTTGTAATGAAATTTAAGTATGACTTGATCTGTTCAATATACATTTTATATGCTAATTTTCTTTTTAAACTTCATTTTAAATGTCAAATGACAACTTGTGTACAATTTTGTGTCAATATTAGACTTTTAAGAAATATTTTTATCATAAAACAAAAGCTATTTAATTAATGACAAGTTTAATATTATCACTTAATATTTTATTGCTAATATGTTATTTTTTGTAGTGCATGTCGATTAGTTGTACAAAATTGGTAAGTACTAAAAATTGTGAAGCAAAGATTATTTCTAAATTTAAAAGAGAAAATGTTAGTAGGGTGGAACTTGGAATATGATATGAGTATTCAGCACACGTGTGATTATTTGTGTCAATGACTTTGAATCACCACATTACATCACGTAATATGAAAATATGTGTAGTTTTCAATTATTATTTATTCAACGGAAGTGGCTTGTGGTCAATAACCATTTCGTTGAAGGTTAAATAAAATCGAACTTTTATTTGTTGTATTTCTTACTTTTAACCACCTCATCTGAGTAAGATGAAGAATTATTAGATTAAACCGTTGTCATTCACTACAAAAAATATTATTTAATGCGAGGACGAATTTCATCACAATAGAACAAATATTCATCACAATAACTTAATGCGAAGAAAACATTTCATCACAAGGTCGTCGCAGTAGGGCCCTCACAATATCTTCATGCGACGAATATAATGTTCCTCGCATTAAGTTATTGCGAGAAAGGCCAATTTCATCGGGTGATTCTATGCCAGATCGGGTCCAACACAACCACTGCACTATACACCATTGAATGCAGGGGCGGACAAGATAGTAAAACACACTTAAAGTACATATATCCAATGGTAATAGATGGACCAGCTCCATTGAACCCAATCCATTTTAGAATTTTCCAATTTTGTCACAATAAGGGCACTATTGCGATGACATTTTTCTCACATATGAGAATCTCTTTTCTCGCATTTGATTTTTCCTCACAATAGATCCATCAAAAGTGACGAAAATGTCCTCACTTTAGATTACTTATCCTCGCAATATATGTAACTAATGTGACAAAATAATTCCTCACATTATAGGTACACTTATCCAGGGAACATTTCCTCACATTAATAACTTTAATGTGATACAGAATATGAACTTAATATGACGAATATTTCCTCATAGTACTCTTAATGTGAGGAATATTTCCTCACACGTGGTTTATACTTCTATGTTTGATATTTAACACCATGGACTTATGATGTCACTTTAAGAAATTATTATTGAACTGTTATAGATGAAAGCTACTCTCATATAAAAAAAAAATCAATATATATAATTAGAACTTGCAAATTGAAGAGTGTTTTACATAATTTTTGACAAAAGAATGAAAATTAAAGAAGTTGTACGCAATGTGAGGCTAATAGTCACTAGAAAATTTATGAAAAAACTACTTGGACTACATAAATTATCTGACCAATTCTTTAAAAATATTTCACTTATTATATAATTTAAGGAAAATTACTAAAAGCACCTAAAATAAATTTCTGTATGTAACCATGAAAGTATTTTTCTGTTTGACATGCTCATTTCATCAACTTTTCATTTTTTTAAAAAAAAACAATTGCTAAGGATGACCCTGTTTTTGACCAAATTAGCCTTGATTGCTTTTTTTATTTTTTTATTTTTTGGTACAAGGTTTTGTTGTTTAAGTTAAACATTTATCAATAGATTTTTTGTAATAATTTTTTCTTTTTAATATTATAAATTGATAAAATTCCATAACAAGAGTTTTACTTTTTGAATGTTACAATTAAATATTTGTGTAACTTCTTTTATGTTCAACATGTTAGTTAATGAACCTTAAACTACTTTCATTATTTTTTAGGATAAATAGAAAAACTTTTAAATTAAAATTAAAATCACAATTAATTCAATTTAACTACTGAAAAGTTCTAAATAGAAATTTTATATAAAAAAACAGTTAGTTGATTCCTAACCTAGAAGGTCAAGGATAATGAGCAGAAAAATTATTAAATTCTAACTTTTGAATTTTGTTTTTAATTAAATGTTGTTGAAACGGGTAGTCTGAAATGAAAAATTTTATTTGGATTGCAAAATTAGTCTCAATGGGATTATAGTAATTTATCATATAAGTTATTGCTTACAAATTGAAGTGTGAACTAATAAATTAAGGGGAGAAAGTTACTGTCTACGTGTTATCATCAATTATTTTCTTGATGGTCAATTTTTTCTTTTTTAATAAAAAGATGGTCATTTTATTTTATTCGATGACAAAAATTAATAATTTAAAAATACCTACGTTGAGTACGACAAAATTTATGGATTAATATCTTCAGATGTGCAATAGGAGAACCCCAACAGTAGTTGCCAACAAGGAATAACAGTGATAGAAATAACTTATTGAAAGGTGTTTTGTTTCTACAATTGTGTATCCATGTGACCAATAAAAGATAAATAGATTGATAAAAACTAAAGCAATGTAAATGCTGTAAATGAAATTAGCACATATACGTAATTGAATACAAATAGTACGTATATATGGTGAAAGTTTAAAATGTTATTAATCTATTTAGCAATGCTAGATTCTTTACCACGGTTGATTAACTACGCTTGAGTTTTCTTAAGATCTAATCATATCAATTTAGTCACTCATAATATCGAATTAATTACTGTAAATATCTTAAATTGAATTCTTTTTGGGCAATTCTCTAAAATTGAATTTATATCAGTGCAAACTAAAATAATTTGTTCATATTTTGCCATATAATTATTTTTTATTTATTGGTTTTTATATAGAAGACAAACACATTAGCAAACTTGATTCTATGTCGCTTGATTTGATCATTTAAGCCACATTTTTGATAGAAGAAATTTAACGTTGCTGACATTTTAGAGATACTCCATCCTTTCAATATTTGTATATAATGACATATTTTTAATTGGAAAGTCAAGTGTTGTATGTTCAAAATGAATTTTGTATTCAACTTATCATATAACTTCATTTGTCCTGCATTTTATTTGTTAATAATTTACATTATTTTGACTAATCATAGCATTATTTTTTGACTCTTGTGCTATCTCAAAGCAACATCATGTGATCAGCTCATCAGCATTCTCATTATATACAAACAAACTAGGTCTTTTTTGATTGCATGCATGAAGGGTCAAAAATTTGTGCTCAGTAATATCATTTTATATATATAAACAAGTCGATCTTTGTGATTGTATATATGATGGGTCAAAAATGATTCTTCATCCGTTCCAAAAAGAAAGTTTCCTTTGACTTTGGTTAGGATTTAACAAAATGTCAATTGTTTCTCAAAAATACATTTTTCACAAAACAAAAGACACCTAATAATATTACCTTAATTAATAAAAATAGGATATGAATTTAGTTTGGTTTATAATTATCCATGTATAAAACATTTTTACTTAAATATGACTACCGTTTTATAGTAAAAATGAATTAATTAAATGTTTTTTAATTAAAATGAAGGGTGATATAATCAGATTAGACAATAAATATCTACTTTTACAGTAAAGGACAAACATTTTGGGACGGACAAAAGTTATATAGTAAACATCTTTTATTGGACGGAATGAGCATTGATCAGTTGTAACCATGCTAACAATTAAAAAGCACAATGAAAGAAGTTCTTAAATCAAAGATAAGAAAATCTGCATGGTAAATCAAAGACTAAGTATTAAGCATTGGAGTTAGTATTAATAACTTATCTAGAACGTAAAATGAAAAGAAAAAAAAAGTGGTTGTCAAATTAAATTATCACATCATAAGCAACAATTCTCTTGAGCAAAATGTAATTTCTTTCATGTAGAAGTTATTGAGATTTTACCCAATCTCATATCATGGTACGTACTAATGTGAAAAGGCCCTCGATCAAGAAATACAGATAAAATAGATGTAATGTATAGAATTGATATTTATTGTCAGCCGCACAATATGTTAAAATGTTGACAAGGTATGTAATGGGCATTAAGAATATATACATGTATCGGAACTAAGACAAGACTTTCTTATGAAGATAGACATAATAATATGACTAATAAATATAAGAATTTCTTGCTAAAACACGCAATATAAAAAGAATAAAATAAAATAACTAAAAATATAATCTAGCCACAAACTCAACACATACGCATCTCTTAACCATCTGAATTTGCATCAAATGGTGAGAGAAAAAGATGAACTGCAGCCGTAATTAAGACAAAACAAAAGAACTATACTGAAAACATTTTGAGAAAAAGAAATTCTTCTTGCCCTTTGGAGGACAAAAATGTCCAAAAGGATAAAAATATATATACGTAAGCAGTCGCACAACGCGGGCATGGCGCTCGTGGGGAGTTGAATTATTTCTTTATTTTTTTTATCACGGGGGGTTTTTTGATATATTTTTTTCCCCACACGTGGGTAAGTTGATAATTCGATATATCACATCAGGTAAATGCATAATTCGATATGTTACAGGAGGTGACGTGTATTTTGCCCTATATTAGTTGTCTGAATGTATTATATAATACGAAATGACAAGATTTTAATATAGAAAATCTCAAGTCTTTCTCGCAATGCTAAAAGCCTAATCTACTTGAACTCTCCGAATGAGATTATACTCTTCAAGTGTTTTTTATTATATCTGTTTAGGCAAAAGTGTCTAATATTTCTATGATTCCATGGAATTCGAGATTCAACTTCTATTCTATCATTATAAGTTGATGCCACATTTATCAACTAGTTACATTTTAAAAGTAGTGATAATAAATAGATATCCTAATACATTGCTAAGGAGACTAGCTCAAATAGAACAAAATGATTTTGAAATTTAATTTTCCTCCGGGAACATTGTTCAAAAGGATTAAATCTAAAATGAAATAGGACTTTAAATGTCAGGATATGCTATTCTCTATTTAGAATTGGTATTCCTTCTTATATATATGTACCTTACTTTTTACATGCACCTGTATAAAATCTTGTCATACATGTATTGATGAATTTTATACACGTAAAATATGTATATATACAGACATATATATGTGAAGTGGTCGAATGAAAAATAAAATGGTAAATTGAAATATAAGAATATCCAAGATGGTGGTATCATGTTGTAATAAGACAAATTTAAATATAGGCTTTAGCTCAGGGCCACTAGTAGGCGAGTTCAAATCCTAGACCTTTTATTTTTATATTTTTGAATTATGCTGCAATTCTAGACCTGATGTATTCATGTATATAAAAATAATTGAGAAGAATAAGGAGAGGATTTAATTGTTAACTTTTTGGGAGATTAATTAGAATAAAGGTCAATATTTTGGAGCGACCTTGAATTGTTTCTCTTGTCTCATGATTATAATTAAGAAATAAATGGTAAAGGTAGTTGTTCAAAATTTTTGTTTTAATAACTCATGGAATTGAATACTGAATTGTGGTTGATCATGCTGCTGTTCCTTAGCTTGACAGAAATATATTCGTCCTATCCGCCACTGAGTTTGACCTGACATAAGATTTTTGACTTGAAAGAAAATGATTCTCTTTCTTATGGTTTTATGCAACTTTTCTTTTTTATTTGTTTGAATTCTGTGAATGACACTCATATACAAATTTTATTTAATAATTCTCAATTTGTTATGTATGCAAAGTGTGGCCTATACGAATTTTATTTAATAATTCTCAATTTGTTATGTATGCAAAGTGTGGCCTAAACGCTTCTTTTGAAGAAACCGGGATGGACCAAAGTTTCATAGAAAATTCTTGCCTAATTTAGTGTACTTTTAAGTCATTATTACTTTATCCATTTTTATCCCCTGACATACACATGAGATTTTTTATTACAAAATCTTATTGCATCTCCTATTGTAAATTATTGGGTGAATTACAACGTATTCAATAAAAAATTCAAAAAAAATACATGTTATTGATTCACTTAATATTTTATAATAAGAGATGCAATAAAAATTACAAACCGAGATCCCATCTATCTAAAATGTCGGAAGGAACAATTTCAGTCACCAAAAAACTCAGCTGCCTTCTCCATCCCTTCTCTTCCTCAAAACCCTAACTATTTTCTTCTTTTCTTTTTCGCCGATGATGGTTTGGTGAATGTCGTCTTCATTGCTATTGATGTCAACACTATCATCGGCGGGCTGGGTTGGGGCAACTTCCTTCAAGCTGTGTATCTCGACTTCAAATTTGATGAGACGGAGATGGATCTAATGAGATAGAGATGAATCTGACGAGATGAAGAAGGACAATATATTAGCTGTTATATACCTTTTAAATATTTCGTTTAGTATTTTATTTTCTCTCTCGTATGAGATTTTGATTTCTCTTTCGTATGAGACTTTGATTTCTCTTTCGAACGAGAGTTTCGCCTCTTTTGAATAAGAGTGTGGTCAATTGCACACGAGCTTTTTTGTGTTTGTTTCTTAGTTCTTAAGATTTTCCAGCGTGAAGAAATTTGATATTAGGTGTTTCAATTATTATTACTACATTATTAGAAACAGTCTAAGTTGTATTGTTCTTAACGTTGTAAACTGTTTGTTAAATGAAATATAACGATCGCTATTTCTAAAAAACAAATGTAGGAAGGAAGAATTGCTAATCACAACCAGACCTGATAATTATGGTATCATGATTGATTAGGACTCAGATTAATCGAGTCAATTGAGCCCCTCGATTCAAAATTTTGACTACAATCTTTTAAATAGTCTAAAAACTCATTAATCATTTTGTTTGTTTGGGTGAGAGAGGTTTCACATGCTAACTCGTTAAATATAACTGCAAAGTAGTATTGACTTTTCACGTTCAGACATAGTACGTGGCGTCACTTATAATTTCTTCACAGGCATGAACTTATAATTCACATGTATTCTACACAATTAATAGTTGAATTTATTCTTGATGCAGTATAGTGAGTCAGATATCCTTACATAAGAAAATATTCTTTTTAATTTTTTAATTATTTCTTGTAGCTGGGAAATTCAACTTTTACTCGTCCTAGACTAAAGATGCACTTAATTGGTCGATTTTAAGAATTTCGTTTTGTTTATTCATTGCCCACGTTCTGAGACTTTTGTGACTTGGATTAGAGTGGAGATATTATTGGTGGGTAGGTATGTAAAGTGATACATTCTTCGATTTTCAAAGGCTTTATACTATTTCTTTTCTAAGTAAAAAATGCTTTATGCCTTGAAAATTTATTACAAGAAAATTTAATGTTGGTAACAAAGTTGTAAAGAAAAATATCAAATTTGTTGCTAATAATATATATTAAATCAAAATATTTTTTATTTTGTCACAATAATGACATTCACAAATTCCATAGTGACGAAAATTGTGTCAACGTGTCTACTAATGAAAAAAAATATAGAATGCCACAATGACGTAGTGATTATATTTGTATTGTAAGTAAGTCGTCACCACACGTTGCGTGATCAATTATCAATGATGAATTTTTATACCAATCATTGTAGCAGTATTTGTTAATAGTATTGTGACAATTGTTAATGTGCACATATCTTATTGCTATTAATTTAGTATTTATCATTCTTATGAAAAAAACAAATATTCTTGGACTCATAAGGAAAATTTAGTCCCTTAATTGTACAAATGGGAAAACTTTCACTTTTGGTCTTATAGAAATTCGCGCATTTTAGTTTTAGTTTCATTAGCTATAAAATTGTAAATTTAGTCTCACTGAACTCAAAAAGTTGCACTTTTGATCCCCAAACGTTGAAAAATGGCGAGTGGAGTGCACAAGTCATCAAGTCTCAAAAAATTAAAATAAACAATTAAAATTAAATTCAAAATGTTTATAAACTACAAAAAAATATTTATTAGATAATTTTTTTTAAAAAAGGAAAAAGAAACTGATAGAAGACGTTTGTCTTTTCAACCCCAACCGCTACCAGCCAATGGGGGTAGGGGGAATGATGGGGTTGGGGTGGGAGATGAGGCTGTCAAGAAGACAATTCAGGCCCTTTTTCTTTTCTTATTTTTTTTTATTTATATTTTTTTATAGATATTTTGAACTTTATTTTAATTTCTTTTTTTGTATTTCTTAGATAAGAGTGTGTGTACTACACTTACATTTTTTTATTTATTTTTTGACGGATTGGACCGAAGTGCAACTTCTTGAGTCCAATGCGACTAAATTTGCATCTTGAAGTCCAATTGGACTAAATATGAAGCGCACGAAGTTCTTTTGGACCATAAATGAATTTTTTTTCATATATATATATATATATTGTAGGTTATAGCTAAAAATTTGTATATTATCATTTACAATTTTGTCACTGACATTATCTTTCTTTTTGCAGTGACTAATGCTATTTTATCGGGTAATTCTATGCCATCAAGTTCAATTACATGAGTGTGTATTCTGTATCTATCTTTTTTATATAATTGTGTGTGAGAACACATAATATAGCTTAATACGTGAGAGAGATAGACATCCATTAGACCTGATTTAGCAAAGATTTTTTTGATTCTCGTATCATTGTTTAGGAATTAGGACTTAGCTAGCTTAGATCTTTGAAACTGTAAGTTCAACCAATTGAATGTATTGAGCCCCTTGATTCAAATTTTTGACTAAATCTTTTCATATATACACGTCGCCTCATACTTACGTGAGCGAAAAATTAAAAGTCCAAGAATAACCATACTTCTAATTATTCTAATAAAGAGAGTCCCACTTAGTATAATCATTTCAAGACAAATTTGTCGATAGAAATGAGACACCAAACAATATTAGATGTCCCCACAAGCCTCCATTTTGATGTTGATAAAAAAAGCACCTTAATTACTATCACATGCATGCAACTTATAATTTTACAATAGTTGAATTTAGTCTTCATGCATGCAGTACAGTGAATCAGATTTTTTCGTCAAATAATTTCCCTTTTTTTTTAATACTTTTTTAAGCTGCCGAAATCAATTTGGAGAACCATTAAAAATGACCGGATGAGCTTAAAAACTTAATCAAAATATCTCATATGATGTTCAGGAGTTTATAAATTCCATAAAAATATTTAAATAATTTTTTGGGAGGAACTTATAAGCTTCCAACTAAAAGATGTTGATGGCAAGTTTATGTCCTAACTTATTTTGTATGATTTTAACAAATTTGTTTCATTGAGACATCTTAATTATTTAATTGCCTTATTTGTACTTTATAAATTCCTTGAGCTAGCTAGCTTATTTTATCGAAATATTTAAATGACTTATTTTTAAAATAAAATTCATGAACATCTTATAAGATATTGGAGCTTAATATCGAAAGATGTTTTAAGTAAACTTAGCCAAATTGCATTTGATTATTTGAAGCACTATTTTGTTTTGTTTTGTTTTACATTAGCCACTTACTGAGACTTTTGAGACTATTTCCATTACCGTGGAGATGTCTATGGGTAGATATGTAGTTTGATACATTTGCAATTTTTCAAAGGCTCTATCCTTGAATATGTATCATAAAAATAAATCATATTGGTAATAAACTTTAAAATAATAATGTTAAAATCATCACTAATAATATATACCAAGTGACAAATAAAGATGTGTTGTAAGTTTCAAAATTTTAATTGTGAAAAATATTATGTCTAAATTATCAATATTGATAATTAATAACACGGTATAACGATAATAAAATGTCACAAATAATATAGTCATTATATTTCATTTTTACTAAGTTGTCATCATACATGAATCGTTAAATGTCAATAGTAAAAATATTTACAACGACCCTTGTGACATTGGTTATCAATAGTGATAACTTATACACAATTCTTCTCATACTGAAATACTAAATCATTTTTTTCACAGAACTGTAATTATTGCAACTTAATAGCGACTAAGTTGATATAGTTGCTTAAAATCTTGTTACTCAATTTGTTTTCATGTAGTGATATGTCGTCGTGTTATATGTGGAACTTTCAACCTATATTTTCACTTTGATGAAAGTTTTCGGTGTGGCAACAAAAACTATAACAGAAGATTTTTTACTTTAAGTAGCTAAATTTCGTCCCTTTTTTTAATAAGTTTCATGATACCTGTGTTGCAATGTTGTGGAGTCGGATCAAAAAGAGTTCTGAGAACCAGGAAAAAGAAGCTAAAATAGAGCCAAGATAGGATCGAGATGGGTCAGGGTAAACCTGGGGTCGCGAAATAGAGTTGGATAGACCGGGGCTGTGCAGAGCACGCATGGGGCATGCTCTAGTTCGGGAAAACGGTGCTCCAACACCAATGGTGTGAGAGGCAAGTACTCGTGCGCACCCCAGCGCAGGAAAATGGTGCTCCAGCGCCGATGGTGCGAGAGGCAAGGAATCGCGCTCCAGCCAGGAAAAGTGGTGCTCTAGCGCTACCAAGTGTTGTAGGCGTGTTTTGGCGAGTTTTTTGGGCGAATTTAGCATTTTTTTTACTCTCTTTTGGATTGGAATTGTTTCCTATTGTTTTCTTTGGTTAATTAGGATTGTTATTCCTAATTTGTTAGGGTTTAGGCTTTCTCCACTAGTATGAATATGAGAACTCTAATGGTAATTTGACGATGTAATCAGTTTTACTTTGAGAAATAAAGATGCAGTCTAGGTTGGCTCGTGGATGCAGGCAAGTTATGCCGAACCATATTAAATCCTCGTGTTGTTTATCTTCATGGCTTAGTTTTATTATTGATTGATTATTTTTTCATGCTCTGATACTACCATTTCCAACAAGATGCATGAATATCAATTGGTAACAATTTACAGTTGATGAATATCAATTGGTAACAATTTACAATCAATTGATAACTATTACAATTAACTAAACAACTATTATGAAAGTAAAGAAAGACTTATATATTGGTGAAAGTAGGATCCAAGATCATGACATTGGATCTGATGCGAATCGTGGTACACCAAAAATACAATTTAAATTACCTTGATACGAATGTGAATGTGGTAAGTAAGGGTCGAACCCAAAGGAGTGTAGATCATTTAAAATTGTTAACTACTTATGATACTTAAATAAAAAAGGGGATTCATTCAAAAAATAAAAAATATAAAGGGGGATTTTGGTTACAATTATATGATAAATAAGCGTAAGCAAAAGTAAAGCAAGCAATTAAACACGAGATTTGAGTGGAAAGTCCAGTCAATTTTAATTACCCAATAATTTCTCGATTTTATCATAGATAAGCAAGATTAATTATACTCAAGTAGCCAACTAAGAGAAACAATGATAGCAAATGAACCTCTTGCTCTTTTTTTAATTGTACTTTACCAACAGATAACCAATCGATAAAGCCTAACTCTTAAAACGCATCTAGAGACTAGGCTTTCCTTTCATTTAAGGAGAAACATTAATAACGAAACGAGAGTTAACATCAAGAGTCAATCCACCTAGCATGAATTAAATCTAATGACATTGATTTTCTCCTAAGGACCTAATATTAAGCATTGATCAATATTAATCCCTAGTTGCTACTAAGACCCTTATTGATAGTAATTTAACCTTACACTAAGCATGCAATCAAGAAAATCAAATACTCAAAATAGAAATTAAATCAAGAACAATAATCTCACAAATCAAGATGATGATTTCGAATTACAATTGTCCGGATAAGGTTTTTAGCTTCTAAATACCCACTTTCAAGCTAACATATCCCAAAAAGTACAAAAATATAAAGAGAGAACAATACTTGGGGGAAAAGATACCCTAGAATGGGCTAAGGACCTATTTATAGGCCTAAAATCAGGTCCAATTGAAATCCGTGCGCTGCAGCGAGCATAATTGCTTGCTACAACGAGCCTTTTTGCTCGCTGCAGCGCGAGTCGACAGTGCCCGACACTTTGCACGTCTTGATACGCGTTGTCTTCTCGGTTGATTACGAAGGTCTCGACTTCGTCTCGTGCTCTCAATCTCGTCCAAATTCATATCTTTTCTAGCCAAAAGTTCCAAACATCCTACATGATAAAATGAAGACTTTAGGCTAGAATTTATCATTAAAAACACAAGAATTAAACGAGATTGTCAGACATAGAGAACGAATCAGGATCTTACGATAAACATTGGAACATTCAAGGCTTAATAATATCTTACCAGGTATTAGAGACCTCTAATATCCTGATCCCTCGACTTAATTAGTAGATTTAACTAACTGCTGCTATGAAAGTAGAGAATGACCCACAAATTGGTGAAAGTAACATCCAAGATCATGACATTGGATGATTAGATATTACTGATACACACAAATTAGCCATCCTCGATCATGTCCTTATATTACTTTTTGTTATAATGAGACCTCTAATATCCTAATCCCTCAACTTTATCACTAATATCAGGCCTCATTAGCAATGTTTGGCCCTTATCTAAGTTTATTTGCAATTCTTAAGTATACTTTCGGTGGAACTTAATCATATATGTAGCTAAGGGTTGACATGAGTGTGAAACATTTGTATCGATGACAAAGTGTGGCCCTTATCTATTTTTATTTGCAATTCTTAAGTAAAATTTCGATGGCACTTAGTCATGTAGCTATCGATGACAATGTTTGGCCCTGATCTATTCTTATTTGCAATTCTAAAGTAAACTTTCGATGGAACTTAATCATGTAGCTAGGGGTTGACATAAGAGTATGAAACATTGCAATTGGTGACTTAGTTTGCCAGATCTCTCAACTAAAAGCTAAGTGTGGCTTAATTATAGGACATATTAACTTTGTAAATATTTCACAAAGCGTTCTTGGGACCAATTTATATTCTGACTTAAAGAATTCACAAGCTTATAAAAGATTATGGGAAATCTTTGAGGACAGATAATTTTACTCCTGGATTATGCATCATATTTAAAATGACTTCCTTAAACTCTTTCTTGATGACCTCATAAGAAATTATATGTAACTTTTCTACATGAAAGCTACTCATACAAAAAATTGAAGTTTAAAAATATGTGTAATTAGATATTGTTGGTGAAAGGTATTTTACATGAAATTTGACAAAAAGCAAATTTAAAGAAAACATGTTTAAGAGAATCACTAGAAAATCTATACAAGAATTACTTCGACTACATTTAAATATTCTACCTAAGAAGTTTAAATATTGCACTTATTTTATAGCTAATTAATTTGTAGTAACGGAGGTACGCTCGAAGCATGTGCTCAAATACCTAAAATATAAAATTAAATAAAAAGTTCATCATTTGTTTTATAAGATAATAGATTTTAGTTATTTCGACTTAGGATTATGAGAAGTTAAACAAAGTATTATTCATAATAAGATGAAATATATGAAAAATAAGGATAATAAATAGAGAGGAGAAAAATAAAAAGAACGTCCGAGAAAAATATATAGAATATAAAGAGAGAAAAGAGACAAAAGTGGTTGGAAATTCTATTGGTGCTATCTGTTCAAAATAAGACTAATTTGATTTTTGCAATTAAAAAGATTAAGGTATTTATTTTAATTGGGTCCCACTTAATAAATACATATTATGGATTTTCAAGTGTGAACTTATCAAAATACGGATGTAATTCATTGTGTTAACTGTTAAAAATTCTCTCTCCACGTGAGAGTTCTTTCTCGCTCTACATGGGCGTCTAGGGTTAGGGTTTTCTTCTGAAGTATTGTCATATTGGGAGACTGAAACTGAAAGAAACACGAGAGTTTGTGAGATATATTGCTGTAGTCTAGGCAAACACGAGAGAGGGACCCTCAAGATTATCGATCCCACTTAGGTTTGGCTTTACTCGTGGGAGTTTTCTCGCCTGATCCAGATTTGCAACTGCGTCGTGTGCTTTGTATTCCTCTCCACCCCTTTGTTTAGATTCTGCTTATCGTTTTTTAGATTATCTCGTTTGTTTTGTTGCTTTAATCTAGTTTCGTTTATTTTTCGTGTTTCCTAGGGTTTTCTGAGTTTTGGTGTCTTTCTTTTGTTGCAGTGTTTTTGTCGGCTCGTGGATTCTAATTCGCAGTTTATAGAGGAAGGTTTGCATTCAGTCTTCGGGTCTAGGGGTTATTGGGTTTATGGTTGAATGGATAACGAGATAGATAGAATGGCGGAGCGACTGTCCCTATCGGAAGTGGAGACTCGGAAATTCACGGTCCTGGATGGGGTACGGGGAGAGAATAAGAGAGAGGTTGATCTTTGTCTAGTGGGTAGGTTTTTGCCATCACGGCGATATAATTTTGCAGGGGTCCAAGAAACGTTTCTCAACGCCTTCAATCCTACAAAGGAATGGAAGTAGAGAAGTTAGAGAACGGGAGATTCTTATTTGTGTTCAAGCATATTGTTGATAGAGATGAAGTTCTCTCAAGAGGTCCCTGGAACTTTCGAAACGATCTTCTTGTTATGAAAACATTTACTGACACGGAGGATCCAAACACTATCGAGTTAGACTGGACTGATATGTTTATCCATGTTCATGAGCTGCCGATAGGGAAGAGGATGAGAAAAATTGTTGAATTCATTGGAAACCGAATTGGAGTGTTTAAGGATGTGAATCGAAGAGTATGGTCCGAATAGAGAAGCGCCTATGTGAATCCGAGTAAACATGGATGTTACTAAACCCCTATACAGATTTATGATTCTTCAATCCCCGGATGGTCCGGAGGTTAAGGTCACTTTTGCCTATGAAAAATTTGCCAATTTCTGTTATCTTTGTGGGAAACTTGCTCACCTGAGTGACTCATGTGAATTAAGATATGAAGATGGTTTTGAGGACCCGGGCAATGATATTCCTTACACACCGGACCTTCGTGCTCCACCACCCCGTCGATTTCCTCCTTCGACAATTCGATTAGCGGTTTCAGAGGGAACAAGTTGGCGGTCATCGAAATCAAGCGAGCGGGGCAAAGAAAAATGGAAACCAGGACTTGCGGGGTCTTCATCCCGCCTTTAGGATTCCTCATCTTTCTCAAATTCATTAGCTCGGTTTCGCTCGCCCCGGACGGATCTTTCTCTAAACAATGGTCGATTCCATGAAAGTGGAAGAAATAGAGAGGAGTCGGGCTCGATTCAAGACTGTCTGGGAACCCGTCCAATGAAAATTTAGGGGTGATTGGCGCAATGGTTCCGACTTCATTTCCCTCCTCACCTTACCAATTGAGGTTGCTGTGGAAAGTAAAGAACTACCTTTGACTCCAGCTTTGAACCCTCCTACGAATCCAATAGCAATTACGAGTAACCCTCCACATAACCTTCCTAACACCCACACCTCAAACTCTTCATCTCCAAGTATCCAAATCCGAACCTCTCTGAACGATGTCCAAACCGCCTCTTTCATTCCATTACCTCAAAACCTTCCCTCACTAAACATATCTAGTGATGATCCTAATATTAGGCTTGCTTAATTGGAGTCGCATGTCGTTTGGTGCTATTTCGAGGCGGATTGGGGACCTAGAGCAGACTCTAATCGAGATGGGTAAGGGCCGGATCACTCCAGAGATAAATTGTGAAATAAAGAATATTTGTAATGAATTGGAGAAGATACGAGGCCAAGAGGAAGGGGGATGGCAGGAGCGAAGCAAAACACACTGGATGTGTGATTGAGATAGGAATACTACATATTTTCATGCTTGTGCTTTGGAGAGGCGGCCTAGAACTTTAGTATCTAAACTCCGCGATGAATTGGGAATTGTTAGAGAAAATGAGAAAGATATCCAACGGATAGTGCAACGCTATTTTAAGCTCATCTTTTCATCTATTCAACCTGACCCGGACCTCCTTGCAGAAGTTCTCAATGTTATCCAACCAAAAGTAACTCCGGATATGAATCAACAACTTCGTGCGAAATACACCTCAGCAGAGGTTACGACATCCCTAACTCAGATGCACCCTCTCAAATCTCCAGGCCCTGACGGTATGACTCCAATTTTTTTCCAGCGTTTTTGGCCAATTTTAGGGTCTGATATTAGTCGTTGTGTTTTAAATTTTTTGAATAACAAGAACTTCCTTACTAAGATGAATTTCACACATATCATCCTTATTCCTAAAATCAATAGCCCGGAGAATATTTCTCAATTCCACCCTATCAGTCTTCGCAATGTAGTGTATAAGCTTGCCTTAAAAACCATTGCAAATAGACTAAAAATTTGTCTCCCATCTCTTATATCAGAATCCCAATCTGCCTTTATCCCAAGCAGACTTATATCTGACAACATTTTTGTAGCCTTTGAAACCAACCATTTTCTGAAGCACAAAACGTGGGGAAAAGAAGGACAAGTGGCAATCAAATTGGACATGAGCAAAGCCTATGAACGGGTAGAATGGATTTTTCTGGAGCAAGTCCTGGTAAGGTTAGGCTCTCATAAAGATTGCATTAATTTAATTATGCGTTGTGTGAATTCAGTCTCCTACTCTTTTCTCCTAAATGGGTCTCAGTTTGGCTATGTTATTCCTCAACGGGGTCTCCGACAAGGGGATCCCCTTTCTCCTTATCTCTTTCTTTTTGTAGCAGAGGTGTTTAGTTCTCTCATTCAGGCTGCCGAAAGCGAGGGGAGGATCCAAGGAGTGGCTATGGCGAGACATGCTCCGCGGATTTCTCATCTGCTCTTTGCTAATGATACGGTGATATATGCACAAGCCACGACAGAGTCCATGGGATGTATTAAATAAATTCTTCAAAAATATGAGCTAACTTCGGGACAAATGATCAATCTGGAGAAATCATCAATGGTGCTTAGTAAAAAATCGCCAATGGAAGGAAGGAAGGATCTGGCATAAATTCTTGGAGTCCAGATAGTGGAGAAGTTTGATAAATATTTAGGACTCCCCACGGTGGTTGGAAAGTCGAAAAAGGCAGTGTTTGGTGCAATTAGGGAAAAGATTAATAAAAGATTTCAAGGGTGGCATGCACGGTTCTTATCACATGTAGGGACGGAGGTTCACCTTAAAGCGGTTATCCAAGAAATTCCAACGTACGTGATGAATGATTTCAAGTTACCGGATGGCTTGCTTAAGGAGATAGAGAAGTCGATGGCAAATTTTTGGTGGGATAATAGACAAACAAAGAAAGTTCATTGGCTTGCGTGAAATAAACTTTGTAAGACCAAAGATGAGGGTGGGTTAGGGTCTCGAGAGTTGAAAGCTTTTAATCGTGATGTTGGTGAAACAAGGATGGAGGATTTTGCAGAACCTGACATGTCTTTTAAGCCGCCTTCTTCGAGCTTGTTACTTTCAGGACTCCTCTTTTTTTGAAGCTGAACCGGTAGCAGGGGCGTCATTTGCATGGAAGAGTATTTTGGAGGCTAGGGATTTGCTGTTTGAGGGGCTGCCTTGGCAAATTGGATCAGGGACTCATGCTCGTATATGGACATCTAGATGGCTTTCGCGAGAGGATAGTCTTACTGTTATTACTCCTCAAAATACTCTCCCCATCGATGCCCGTGTTAACCAGCTCATAAATCAGGAAACTGGATGGTGGAATATGCCGATCATTAATGAGATCTTTTGGCCTGAGGATGCAGCTAGTATTCTATCTATTCCCCTTGGTAACCTTCAAGCGGCGGATAGGATTATTTGGAATAGTACGAGGAATGGTAGTTTTGCAATGAACAGTGCCTATCATCTGGCTCGAAGAATAAGTGCTAGACAGCAACCAACATCTTCGAGTCGCCCGATTGTCGTAAAGAATCATTGGAATTTTATTTGGAAAGCTCGGGTGCCACCGAAAGTGTGAATTTTTGCATGGAAGATGTGTAATAATGCTCTTCCTACTCTAGCTAATTTCCAGCAGAGGCGCATTGAAGTGGATGACATATGTTCTATGTGTGGGATGCATGATGATATGGGACATATTTTCAATACATGCTCTTTTTCTAGATTGGTTTGGGGACTCTCTTTGATACCATGGTTAGTAGTTTTGGACTGGAAGGGGAATACTCAAGATTGGTTACGTGAGGTTCATAGCCGATTGGATAGAGATGAATTTTGCTTTTTCTTTATTATTTAGTTTATTTGGCACTACCGAAACAAGAGCCTAATGGAGTATGCTATTCTGAATCCGAAATGTCTCATCACTGTTGTTCGTTCTTTTCTATCCTCATTTCATCTCGCGGTTTCTTCTCAACCTCCGAAGAAGACCCTTGCTCCTCAAGTGCATTGGCTAGCACCTCTGAGTGGGTGTCTTAAAGTAAATTTTGATGGAGCTACCTTCTTGAATTTGACATAAATGGAAACAGGTGCGATTGGGAGAGACATGTAAGGCATGTTCTTAGCTTGGAGCCGTCTTCATTTTCCTTATTGCATGGGAGTGGAACATGCGGAGTTGATGGCAGCCAAACAGGCGGTCGAGTTGGCTATCCGTGAGGGATGGAGAGATATTATCTTGGAAGGGGATGGTGCTTCTATCATCAGCCAATTTTCGAATATAGAGGAGGACCTATCTTCACTCGGGTCACTTACTCAACAAATTAAAGCTTTATTTCCGTTTTTTCCATCTATTGCGTTTTCTTCTATTCTTCGTAGTGGGAACTCTGTTGCTCATTTTATTGCTCGGTCTGCGGAGTGAGGTCAAGAGCATGTTCTTGCCCTTCCCGCTCAGGCTTAGGATGCTCTTTTGTCTGACATTGCATTTTTGAGTTAATTTAATCTTTACCGTTTTCTCAAAAAAAAATAAAAAAAAATTCATTGTCTATGTTTAATTGTCAATCATTTTCATGTAAAAACTTAATTAACAGTCTAACATCTGAAAGTACTTCACTTAGTTTTAATGATTTTTTTCTTTCGAAGTTCAAATTGATAACACTTAATATATACTACTGGCACTTAAGTTTGAGTTTTATTCTCTACTAATTTAACTTGTAACTTCACGTTATATATTTTAAATAAAAAATGGTAATTTCATTATATTCAAA
Source organism: Buddleja alternifolia (assembly GCA_019426215.1). Taxonomy (NCBI): domain Eukaryota; kingdom Viridiplantae; phylum Streptophyta; class Magnoliopsida; order Lamiales; family Scrophulariaceae; genus Buddleja; species Buddleja alternifolia. Next base: position 20,909,241 of record CM033406.1, read on the forward strand.
GTCAAGAGTCTACCATAAAAAGGAAGAATACTGTCTACATCAAAATTTATTGAAGATGTGCAAATTAGGAGAAATTGCAAGTTTAATCCCATATGATAAGGCAATTTTATTTATAGTCCCGGTCTTTCCGTGAATTTAGGAATAATCCCAGTAATTTGATAAAGTTGGAATGTTAGTCCTTTTTTAAGCCATGTTGATCACACACTTTCTTTTTTGTTAATTTTTAATGGAAAAACTAACGGAGTTAACTATTCCGTGGAAAACTAACGAAATTGTAAACTGAAAATTGCATCTTGCGCCCTAAAACTACATACCTTATATCAGACACCCCCTAAATATGTATTTTTGTCATTTAACCCGTGAAAAATTAAAAATAAATAAATCAAAGGAAAACAAAATCATGATATATAGCTTGTATAGTTCAGGGGTCAAATGCAATTTTAGTTAAAACATTTTGTTAGTTACCATTAATATTTACTGGAAAATAAAGTATGTATCTAATGTTGCTTGAAAAAAGGATTAACGTTGCAACTTTTACAAGTTATTGGGATTATTTTTAAAATCATATAAAGCGCGAAACTAAAATAACGGCCCTATATTATGGAACTAAATTTGCAATTTTGCCCAATTATTAGGAGAGACCGCAAAAGTACATTTGTGTAATAACAACGATGTAATGTTCTAATAATTTATGTAGGGAGTCCGTTGGTCCTATATATGTGTATCCAAATGTCAAATAAATGAAAAGTATAAATAGATCGCTGATGATTAAAGAAATCTAAATATTAAGGGGTTTATTTGGTATTTTTTTTTAGGTTTTTATTATAGCCTTTGATCAAATTTTGTTAGAGGTATAAGAAAAATTACACTACTAGAAAACACCCAAATAGCAAGGAGGGAAATACCTATCTAAATGAAGAATTTCGTTGCTAATTTATGTTACCAACGAAATTAGCAACGTAAATGTCCACGTTGCTATATCGCTCGTAGCTAATTTCAGCGGCGAAAATTTTCGTTGCTGATTTAGCAACGTAATTTTACGCTGCTGCTCAGCTACGAAACGAATACCAACTAATTTCAGTAAGGGAATATTTCGTTGTTAATGTACAACGAAAATCACCAACAAAAATATTACGTTGCTAAATTCGATACTAATATCTTTCAAAATATTAAAAAAATATTATTTAGCAAAGAATATTTTCGCTGCTAAATTTGATTAATTCAAACATTAGCAACAAAACTTTGGATTCCTAATTTCGTTGCTAATACTTCAAATGATTTCTTAAAAATCAAATTATATTTATTTCCAAATGTACCTAATTAACAGATAAATAATAATGCATATTCATCGAAATCACCAAAATAAAAATCTAGCACAATAGCATAATATAAAATATCAATCACAATATTCCAAAGGTCTAGATAACCTACAACAATGCATACCCAAATATAACAACCATTCGTCAAAACATATTATAATAAAACGTCATCATGAAACCGAAAAAAAAGTGTCTAATATGAGCAACAAACTACTCTTGAGAATGGCGTTGACTGGGAGAAGGGACCTGGTCAGGGAACTGAGAATGAACAGCAGGATGTTGGCTTGATGCTTGATAATGTCCGGGAACATGAAACTGAGTAGCTGGAGTCATGAAGTAGCCAGGATGTGGAGCTGGATAGTAACCGGGAGCTGTAGGTAGGTACTGTCCGGAACCAGTAGCTGGATACTGACTAGGAGCTGAAGCTAAAGGTGGGTACTGTCCGGCGGGAGCTGAAGGTGGGTACTGACCAGGAGATGGAGCAGAGTGCTGCGAAGAAGAGTATTGGCCAGGAGAAAAGTATTGGCCTGAAAAATTAGTTTGAGTAGCCCGAATAAAAGAGAGGATTTCACTAAGACTAGTTTTTATTTCTTGTTGCTCTCTCTTTATTTCTCGCATTTCATCCTTAAGTTGCTGTATCTCTGCCGGTGAAGAGTTGTTGTTTGGGAAAGTACCACAGGAAGTGAAATTGTCACTGTATGAGTTTCCAAACCCATAGCAACGCCCACTTTTAGGGCCGCCTGACGCCTCAACCCATGCTTCAGGAATAAATGTAGATGACCCCTGGGACAACATCGCACTTCCACTACTCTGCGGATGATTCTCCTATAATCTAGTGTAAGTCTCCTGAAAAGAAAGATATATTTAAAATCAAAATAATAACTCTATATTGTGATGCTTACTACTAATTGACCAAAAAAGACTCACCGATGTTCTTTTTGACTTCTCATCTACAAAAGGTCCTTTTCCTTGGTTCGTTCTATGACATCGATTAAAAACCATTTCATGAGGCACTGGTATTCCGCCATTTTTGTTAGCCTACAATTTTCGACATATAAATAGTGCATCAAAATTATTGCAAAAAAAATCATAAACATATTGAAGGTTATAGAATTAACAAAGAATAAGTGTATAAGTTTATAGGTTTCTCACTTTCAAGCTACATCACATTCAAGCAAAGAAGCACAAGTCCCACAAAAACCAAAATTCATAATATCATGTTCAATATGTCATCATGCAAAGAACTATTAAAAGATTTGAACTTAGGTTATCATTTCAATTTAAGTGCAAATGTAAATTAGGTTGATGTATGGATTACTTAAGTGTATTTTATCATATATGATTCTTTAATATTAATATGATTTTAGAATATTTACATAAAAACATATACAATTGTAAATAATAGTGTTGGTTAGATAATTTTGTATATTAAATACGGGAAGTTGTATTTATAACAAAACTACATGCATTCATATAAGCCCATATATATATATTACCAAATGTATTAGAATATATTGTAATATACCACTACATACTGTAATTCTCACTTAGAAATATATTAATAGAGTAACTTCATATATTACTTGAAATTAATATATATGATAAAAGTATATTAACCAACTCCTTAGTTGAAATTAATGAACAATACTATCAGAACCTACAATTTCAACTATTTCATCTCATTTTACACATGAACATAGCAGAGTATAATGCACTCTGACAATGGAATAAGACAATTTCATCTCAAAATTTAAATTGACTCTATCAAACACTTATCAAATAATAATTCTTCGAAATGCATTTTAAATATATAAATGAAAATTTTCACTTACCATCCTCCGAGCATGAAGAGGAATAGGAACAGTACCCGCCGAGCTCTTAACCGTCCCATTACCATCTCGATCAGAAACTCTATTCTTTCGGTTATTTTCTTGAAGTTTTTTAAACTTATCAGTATCCCATATATCCCAAAGGGCATCCCAAATATCTTGTCTCGTATAGTCTGGTGGGGATGCAGACCTAGATTTCTTTACAGTTCTGAGTCGCATCATCTCTGCAGAAAAAGATTGGCTACAGTAGCTTTTGAAAATGTTGTAAACTTGCTGCTCCGACCATTGAGCATGCCAAGTGAATTTTTCCTGCATACAAATTTTAAAGTTTATGTACATGAGAAATATATTTTTCAAGAGCTCAAGAACTAAGAAAAGTCAGGATAAGTGTCATCACATATTATATAAATGTACTATTTATTACCTTGAACCTCTCAAAGAGATACCTCTTTACAGTATCTGGAACTTTATGAAAAGTTGGCCAAACATCATTATACCAACCTCGCATATCTGATAGCATGCATCGAGACGCAGCAACACTAACGAAACTGGTAAAGAATGATTGACAATGCAATATAATTAATTCACCAATATTAACTAATGCATGTAAAATAACATTTCTATGCTAATTTTAAAAATTCAAAAAAGAAGAACAAAATAAATTATAATAAATATAAACATCTTTATTCCTAATTTTTCTTAACAACCATATGACCCCAATAAAACAAAAAATGATCATAAGCTGGAAACTTAAACTTTTTAAAAGAACAAAATTACCTTTTTCCCTCGATGATGAGTATCTCACGACCGCGTTCATCACGCTCTATTTTGTCTTTGGTTTTCAAGTTTACTGGCTCATGCTGCTCGGATGTGTGCTCATCATTTTGAGTATGCATCTCCTCCTCTAGCTCATCTACCTCCTCCGCTACCTCCTCTGCCACCTCCCTCTCACCATCCACATTAGAATGCAAGTCTAATTCAAAGTCCTCTAGATTAGTCACTCTCCCCATCAACATACCCATAAAACTTTCACGACCTCGATCAGACATCGATCTCTTACCCTTTCCCCTGGTTGTTGACATAGTAACTGTAAAAAATAAATTAATAATTAATGATTGTCAAATTATAATGAAAACTTAAGTAATGAATGAAATGTAATGACAATTATGTAACAAAGTGAAAAGACTAGAAATTGTAATGCAAATATTGACATTTTCCGAGATAAGTAACAGCTACAAATTTATATGTTAATGTATGCAAACTCATTATATAAATAACTAATATGAGTTCATGAAATAAGTAACAATACCAAAATATATCAATCTTCACTAGCACTATCATATGAAGTAAGTTCGTCTTCATTCCCCGATTCTTCCTCTTCTAATTCTTCCTCATTCAATTCCGTTGATCCTACTTCTACTCCAACGTACGTGATGAGTGATTTAAAGTTACCGGATGGCTTGCTTAAGGAGATAGAGAAGTCGATGGCAAATTTTTGGTGGGATAATAGACAAACAAAGAAAGTTCATTGGCTTGCGTGAAATAAACTTTGTAAGACCAAAGATGAGGGTGGGTTAGGGTCTCGAGAGTTGAAAGCTTTTAATCGTGATGTTGGTGAAACAAGGATGGAGGATTTTGCAGAACCTGACATGTCTTTTAAGCCGCCTTCTTCGAGCTTGTTACTTTCAGGACTCCTCTTTTTTTGAAGCTGAACCGGTAGCAGGGGCGTCATTTGCATGGAAGAGTATTTTGGAGGCTAGGGATTTGCTGTTTGAGGGGCTGCCTTGGCAAATTGGATCAGGGTTCATGCTCGTATATGGACATCTAGATGGCTTTCGCGAGAGGATAGTCTTACTGTTATTACTCCTCAAAATACTCTCCCCATTGATGCCCGTGTTAACCAGCTCATAAATCAGGAAACTGGATGGTGGAATGTGCCGATCATTAATGAGATCTTTTGGCCTGTGGATGCAGCTAGTATTCTGTCTATTCCCCTTGGTAACCTTCAAGCAGTGGATAGGATTATTTGGAATAGTACGAGGAATGGGAGTTTTGCAGTGAACAGTGCCTATCATCTGGCTCGAAGAATAAGTGCTAGACAGCAACCAACATCTTCGAGTCGCCCGATTGTCGTAAAGAATCATTGGAATTTTTTTTGGAAAGCTCGGGTGGCACCGAAAGTGTGAATTTTTGCATGGAAGATGTGTAATAATGCTCTTCCTACTCTAGCTAATTTCCAGCAGAGGCGCATTGAAGTGGATGGCATATGTTCTATGTGTGGGATGCATGATGATATGGGACATATTTTCAATACATGCTCTTTTTCTAGATTGGTTTGGGGACTCTCTTTGATACCATGGTTAGTAGTTTTGGACTGGAAGGGGAATACTCAAGATTGGTTACGTGAGGTTCATAACCGATTGGATAGAGATGAATTTTGCTTTTTCTTTATTATTTAGTTAATTGGAAGAAATAATCTCGAAATACAAAATCCCTCTCTTTTAAATATACCTCAAAAAAACTGGAGGCGGACAAGACAAAATCCCCTCTTTTAAGACTTAGGCGGAAATGTACCTCAAAAAAACTTAACCAAACGCGACGACGACTACGGCGGCGGCGGTATCTGGAGGAGATGATGGTGGTTCGAACTGGTCGTACTCCTAAAACATAAGGTAAAGAGAAAAAAATTTCAAACCTCTGAAGCAAAATTTTTCAAACCTCTAAAACATAAGGTAAAGATGATGGAGGAGATGATGGTGATTCGATTTCAACATGGGATTTGTCAAACCTCTCAAGCAAATTTTTTTAAAGAGGACAAGACAAAATCCCCTCTTTCAAGACTTAGCCAGAAATGTACCTAAAAAAACATAACCAAACACGACGGTGGCGACTATGACTACGGCTGCGAAGGAGCCGGCGGCATCTGGAGGAGATGGTGGTGGTTCGAACTGGTTGGAGGTGGTGCGAGAGGTTGTCTGCGAGAGGAAGACTTAAGAGGTTGGAGGTTAGGGCTTAGGAATTCTGATTGAATCTGAAAAGCCCCAATTAATTACAGTTTTAATATATCCCTTCAATCAGAAATGCCCCAATTCCCGCTTTGATATATCCCTTCTGTGGTAGTGGCAATGATATTAATATATTATATGCTAGCTTTCAACCAAAAGGTGCTTTAGTGTAGTGGCAATGAGACTTTATGTTTTGCAGGAGGGTCACGTGTTCAATTCCTCTAAAAATACATTTTACTTTTATTTTAAATATTAATCATTATATATTTAATCAAATTAATATGAATATAAATTAAGTCTTTAAATATAATTTACTTTTCACGCATCTATTCAAAATCAAGATAAAATTTATTACTTCTCAAAAAAAAAAGATAAAATTTATTAAATTCGACCTAATAAATTTAATTTGAATTCAAATTTTTTCGTCCATAAACTCATATTAAATTTATTAGGTTGAGAAAAAATATGTGTTGTGCGCAAGGTCTTAAATTTTGGTTTTGGTATAGATATTGGGGTAGTAAATTTACGAAAATTTAAAGGATATTCAAAATTGAGTTTCAATTTTAAAGAAATCATGAAAATTTATAAAAATATTTGATAATTTACAATCAAACTATTGGTATATTTAATTATCATACTTATGCAACCTTTACATTAATAATATTCTATATATATATATATATAATATATGTACAATGAATCTTATTAAATAGTATGATCAAACATTTTATAAAATATAACTTGAAAGTAAAATAATAATCAAATCTTATAAGAACTTAATTAAAATAAAGTGTATCACAAGTTTAATAAAAATCATGTGTGTAGTAGGGGTGAATGGTTGGTAGATGTGGACAACTTGATATATAATTTTTAAATAATAAACTTTTAAAATGTATAAAAAAATAATTATTATTCTAAATTTTGGGTTTCGGGCTAAATTTCGACGGATATTTAACAAAAGACTTTTAATATTATTTTTAAGTTTCAGAAAATTTCAGAAGATATTTTGCAAAATTGGATCGAAAGTGAGGTTTAGCTTTGGGACCCCCTGAAAACACGAAATTTCAGTCAAAATTTCGAGGTTTCGAGGGAAATTTAAGACCATATTGTACATACATTATAAATCATTGGATAATATATATCAAATTAATTAAAGTTTAGAATAGGGATGCGATATGGTATTCGGGATGTGCATAGCAGATATGAGTACGATATGGATACGATACTGCACGAAATAATATTTAGGAGTATTTGTGCATCATATTATGTCATCCAAACAACAAGATTTGTATCATTAATTTAATTCACAATGTTAAGTATCTTTTAATAGGTCTAAAGTTTCAAAAGCTATTTATCTATATTTAGTTTAAAGTTTAGGGTTTAGGGTTTAGGGCATAGGTGTCCATTTATCATGAAGAATATCAATTTAATAATCATATAGTATACTTGTTAATAATATGATATATATATATATAATCCTCTATTACTTTAATCTTAATCTAAAATTAATAATTAGCTATAACAATGAAATTTGATCTAATGATCAATGCCAATATAATTGATCATATAACAAATTCATAATTTTCATGTAAGTTTAAATAAATAAATAATACTAATTATAGATAAGTATAATTTAGTAATATTATAATATATATAGCGTAATAACAATTTTAGTACTTGTAACTTCAATAATATAACAAATATATTGTATTTAATTCTAGGCAACATAGTACTAATTCACTAATAAATTAATATACACTTTAATTCAATATATTAGATAGCTAGTTATATCTTCAAAAAAAAATATTAAATAATTTTTAAATTGTTATAAATCTATTAGCATTGAAATTCTTTGTTGCTATGACTTTTCGATTTTTCGATTTGCATTCTGCAAGGAAAAGTTCGTTGCTAATAATAAAAAATATACATATATTTTTAATGAAATAATTAGCTAGGAATTCTGCAACAAATAATTTGGCGGGAAAGTTCCCTCCAAAACGAATTTTTTTGATCAAAGTCAGCTACGAATATCTGCAAGGAAAAGATTCGTTCATGAAGTCTGCAACGAAAAAATTCGTTTCTAGGTTTGGTTTACGAAAATGGATACCACGAAATTCATTGACCTTGCTAAAATCATTGAGAATCACCAACGTATTAACCATCCTTGCTAATTTACGTTGCTATTTCAATGTTTTCTAGTAGTGTTAAAACATTAGAGTGTGGAGCGTAAAGGCCGAAAAATTGAGGAAGGAGGATGAAAAAACCATTTTTTTTATTGACCACATAGTTCATATTTGTACAAATTAAAGAGTTGAAGTATTAAATTGGTATATTTAAAAATATAGGGTCTAAATTGATACACAATACCAATTTTTAGGGTCAAGAAAGTTAATTATCCATCTATTTAACAAATGCTAGATTATGAAAGGTGATTGGCTAAGTGTTTGAAAATGCATCTATTTTTTCAGAAGTGTTTAATTCCAAGGATTGTGAAACAAGTTCGCTAGTTGTGAAAGTGGGTAGGTTCGCAAACAGTTCTGATAAGACGTAAAAAGTATGATGAAAATGTTTGAAATAAAAATAACTTTGCTTGGTAAAAGAATGAAATATTCTTACACCGCAAATTATTAGTAGTGGTAGATTAAAATAAATAACAGTAACAATAACAATAATAATAATAATAATCATCATCATCATCATTATTATTATTATTATTATTATTATTATGTTGTGTATATCATATCCACCATATGAGATTATAATGAACAATTATTATTATAAAATTATTTAAATAATAATTATTCAATTAATAAGTTGTAATTTATAATTAATTTACAAGAATAGCATTAATCATTCATTAATTTAATTATTAAATTATTAAATAAAAATATTTTATTAATTAGATACTAACATAATATTGATAGAATAATTACGGAAAATACAATATGATATAACTCCAATAAAAAAAGATATGAGATGACGTAATGGTGAGTAAAACTGAATTTTTGGAGAACTAACGAGGACAAATATATCAAAATATAGTTTGAAATAAAGACAAGAATACCACAAGCTCCTACAGCACCATTGGGGCAGCTTTCAGATTCTGTTTAAAAGTAGTTGTTTTGGCACAACTAGAAGCTAAAACAATAAAATAATATCTATTCAATTAATAAACTGTTATTTATAAATTAATTAACAAGAACGGAAACTTTATATAACATTAATCAATTATTATTACCTTATTAAATCACTAAATAACCAAAATTCATTAATTAATTAGACATTAACATAATAATGATAGATTTATCACCGAAGAGAAGATATGAGATGAAGTGAATGATGAGTAAAATTGAATTTATAAAAAACTAATAAGGATAAATATGTCAAAATAAAATTTGAAATAAAGAAAAGAATGCTACGAGCTCCTACAAGCACCCATGGGGTAGCTTTCAAATTTGTTTAAAATAAATTGTTTTGGGGAGAAGCTAAAGTAAATGTTGCAGATTAGCTGTTTTGGCACAAGCAGAAGCTAAAGCAGGGGTTGCAAACACTCTCTACCTGCTTGTTTATAGTCAAAAGCTCAAAGATATTTTATTTAATGCATGTTTGCAAACATAACTTTTCTTAAGATTTAATCATGCCAGTGTCTGTAACAATCTATTATGTTAGGAAATTTCTTGTTAGATATTTTGATGATGACAATTATGATTTATGTTAGATCTCAATTTATGTAAGTTTAAATTTCATTAGAAACTTTGTATAGGCTTTGAGCTTTAGAATTATATAAGGCTTTCATTTGTTTTTATTCTAGATTGTTAGGCTAAATATCTAATAGACTCTGCGTTTGATAATATTCTGAGTGAGTCTATCAGAAGTTAAATCTAAAGATCAAGCCTCTGAAGTATGAATGAAGATGATGACCTCTAAGCAAATATCTGAGCGTCAAGCTACTCCAAGTGTCGATGTAAAAGATACAAGCCAAAGGATCATTCAAAGTTGAATGAGCGTCTATCATGACAGATTTCATCTGAATTTATTCCTAAGTCCACAAGAAGTTAAAAGAAAATATTGTCAGAGCATTAATGTCCAGTGGGTACTAAATTAAAATGCATTAAATGCTGATAAGGGCATTAAATGTGATAAGCACTCCAGGACATACGGAGAAGCCTTCCTATTGGACTATCAAACTCAAAGAGTTTGTGGCATTAACTCTTGCAGCAGAATTTCAGGGATAAAGGACATAAAGCTGTGCACTCATGAAAGTGATAAACACGCGCTCAACTTAGTGTCAAACGGACACCTTATTCAAGATAATCTATAAACAAGACTTCAGCAACAAGCCAAAAAAAAAAAAAAAACAACTCAAGCTTACAAGTCAAAACTCTGTTGCATTGGAGTCTCAACTTTAAACTTTCAGAAAAGTTCAAAAATCCACATCAACACTCTTCAAACTTTTCACGAATCCCTGAGACATTCATAAATATCTCAAACCGCTTCTCAAGAAGATCCATACTCTGTTATTGAGATATTCCATGTTTGATTTCATCAAACACCATCTTTGATAAAAACTCCATCCAACCTCGCAATCCGTGTGAAGACGAAGTTGAAGGCTTGCATTATTTTTGGGTGAAAGAAGCAAGTAGATCAAAGTCCCTTGATGCAGAAATCTGTGTGACCAAGGAGCTCAACCAAATCTTTTTTCTATCTCATCTAGCTTGTAGAAGATTTGTGTGATTCTTCGAAGATCATTTAGTGGATTTCCTCCAAGTGAAAAAGGAAAAGAATGATGTAGTTGGGATTACATCACCCAGTGAATCTTGCAATCTTTGTGTCTTTTACTTTATCGTTTATTTACTTAAATTATCACATATAATTGCATAAACTGATAAGTAAACACATTGACGCTTATTTATAAGCTAAAGTAACTAAGTACACTACAAAAGAATAATACATTAATGACAAAATGTCAAGTGACATTGTAAATATTGTCACAATTGTAAAGTAATAGTGACAAGATTTTTTGTTTTGTCACAACAATGGATTTTACGTGTTTAATAGTGATAAAATTTGCATATAAGTTGTCACTCTTGATACCCAGTGACAAGGAATTTGTTGTCACTATTGACAATTAGTGACACATCTTTAATGATAACTTAGTGACAACAATTATAGTTGTCACTCTATTTATGTTGTCACTATACAAGTGTCATGACTAATTGTCAATAGTGACAATTTTAAATAAATTCTTGTCACTAAAAATACATTTTGTGACAAAGTAAAAATTATTGTCACTCATTATATATATCTAGTGACAATTTTAACATTGTCACTTACAGTTTTATCACTAATATTACTTTTTGTTGTAGTGGTAGTATTTAAGACGCTCAAACTTGGAAGACATAAAACCTTTTCCGTTGTGCTAACACTGATAAAAGTGCTGAACACTATACCATTAATTCCGTTAAGTATTCAAATCTTAATTTTAAGTTATCTTTATAAAATTGTTTTCAAGTAGACGCTCACCCAAGCGTCTAGCTTCTTAAGCGTCCAAAAGATTTTGTAAAATATGAAATTTATGAAAACTTCAGCGTTTATTCAACCACCCTTCTAAACCCTTTTCGTATGTCATTTTGGACCAACACATTATATCGCATGTTAATTTATAAATTTCTGAGATTAATTAGATTTAGTCATTGCAAAAGTAAATAACATTGGTTAGCAAACTTCCATAGTTAGCCATATGAACAAGTTATTATTTGTTTGTTTATATAGACAAATTCACAATTCTATGTATCTTGATCTGATTATTTAAGCTGCAATTTTAATTGCACAAATTCTGCATTGCTGAGTGTTCGAGATACTCCATTTGTTCAATATTGAAATTAAATCGCATATCTGAATTGGAAAGTCATTGTTGTTTGTTCAAACTGAGTGTTTTAGTCGACTTATTAATTATTATATATAACTAAATATGTCATGTTTTTTAATTGTTTATATGCTTTTGACAAATCATACCATTAACTTTTGACCCTTCATAATATTTCAAAGATTCGTTCAATATTCGCATTTAATATATAGAATATATTCCCGTCTTTTGAAATTGATCATATGAAAGGGTCAAAAATGATGATTAATCATTTTTAATCCGAATTTATTTAATTATCTTCTATTCACTAGAAGAAAATGAATATTAGCCTTTTTAACAGAAAAAGAAAAGAAAATCAAATCAAAATGACACCATAAACGACAATTCTCTTGAGCAAAATATTTTTTCTTTCATGTAAAAATTAACCTATATTTTACAAAATTTAATGTCAGTTCATAATCCGACCACCAATATGCGTAAGGTCCTCGATTAAGATATATAAACAATTAAACATTGTGAGAAAAAGAAGATGAGAGAAAAGTGGTTGGAAGTTATATTGAATTTATCTATTTAAAATAAGATTAACCTAATCTTTATACTCAAAATGATCAAGATAGTTACTCTAAAGAAGTATATGTCAACAAATTATACTAACAATACATATGCATATACATGACACATGTTAATATGGTGAACTTGGATTATGATACAAGATAAAAAGTCATCCTACAACTGGATACAGGTTAGCCTATATTCAAATTCACAATGCACTTGTCTTATATTTAAATAGGGGGAGAAATTGCATTTTTTGGTTCCTATATGTTTGACCCTTTTCAGTTTTGGTCTCATTTGTTATGAAATTTAGATATTGTGTCCTGTATCTTTTAAAATTCTCACATTTGGGCTCAACCGAATTTTTCATACAAAATTTAGCGGGACTCAACCGAATTTTTCATACAAAATTTAACGGTCTACACTATTAGTTGATATTTTGACCGGTCCCAACTAATTTTTACCTTACTGATTTCACAAAGCAAGATATATTAAATTTGAAGATATAAGCAAGGTCTTAAATATCGGTTTCGTGGTAGATATCGGTGTAGTAAATTTACGGAAATTTCGATGGAGATTTCGGGGATTCAAAATTTCGGTTTCGATTTAAAGAAATCATGGGAATTTATAAAAATATTTGGAAATTTGCAATAAGATTTTGGGTAACTTTAATTATCATTCTTATACTTCTTTTACATCAATAATATTCTATATATAATACATGGATAATGAATTTGTTAAATATTATCACTAAAAACTGTTGTAAAAAATATGAAATAAATATAATTTGATAGTAAGATAATAACCAAATCTCAAGAGAACTTCATTAAAATAAAATGTACCAAGATTTAAGTAAAAGTTACTACTTAATACCACATCGAGTTTCTAGGAGAATCGAAATCGCTATCACTAGTATCTGTCCTACCTCTACTTTCATATTTCGAAATCTCTACTGTTGTGCTCTTCGGCTTTAATAATGCACTACTTGTTTTGTTTTTTGGCCCATTTGGATAGAAAGTGACTTATCACTTATGTGTGCGGTTGGGGGGTAACTGGGTAAGTGGTAGGTGTTTAAATATAATTTCCTATAATTTTCTAATTATATGATATTTAAAAAAAAAATTAAAATACAAAAAAAAAAAAATTCGGCCGAAATTTCAGTTTCGGAAAATATCGGGTTTCGGCCGAAATTTCAATGGAAATTTGACAAAAATATTTTAAATTTCGGGAAATTTCTGGTTTCGATCGAAATTTCAGGAAAGTTTGGGGTTTTGTCGAAATTTCAGAAGATATTCTGCAAAATTGGATCGAAGGTTCGATTTCGCTTCAAAACCCCCCGAAATCTGAAATTTCGGTGTTTCGGTCGAAATTTAAGACCATGGATACAAGCACTATATTTTGAGCTTGATGTAGCCCCCCACCATTTGGAGTTTAAATAATTATATACAATGTCTTAATTATATCAACAATTAAATATGCAAAAAAGGATGTGATATATATGCCCTCTAATTATTGTTTAATTCATTTGATATTGAGTCTTTCTTTTACCAATGCAACGACTGAGAGGTTCTATTCATCCATGAACTTGGTAAAAAATAGACTGAGTAACAAGATTGAAGATGAATACTTTGCACATTGTCTGGTCACGAATAGATAGAGAAAATTGTTACAGACTATTATACATGAATTTTATGACATAAACAAATGTCATGTACGACACCGATTACTGTTTTTAAGAAGTGCCTATATATTTCAAAAGTACTATAAATTATATTGAAATTCATTTTTTTTACACGTGATAAGTGTTATTTTTGTTATTTACTAAAACAAAAATAAATTAGACTATTTACGTATAAATATAATAATAATCTAGATCTACCAACAACTCAATCCTGGATCCGTCCCTAGCTAGTTGCTTATGTTTTTTCATCTGCATGATGTGGTATGATAACTCTATTCATTCTGAAAATTTCTTACTGAAATTCAATTTTATCACGCTCAACCAATATTTTTAAAGTCGAATTGGCGATTAAACCAGATAACTAACTGGATCATTGGATCAGCCGGTTGAAGAGATGTAAAACTGATTGAACTGAAGAACATATGTGGGTATATATATATATATATATATATATATATATAAACACACACATATTATATATATACACACATATTACATATTGCACATTAATGATACATATTTATATTATAAATAGAATAAAATTAAGTCTATCATACTCCTCAAAGAAATTATGTTATTAAAGTCAGAAATATATATACGCAAGCACACACATAAAGGTAAAAAGTTGCAAATTTAGTCACAGATGATAGGGTCGATTGAGACTTAATCTCATGCTTTAGGTCATTTTAGAAATCGTCTCGTCATTTTTTAAAAGTTGCAACGTTAGTCCTTTATTTAAGAGTTTCATGTTTATTTTTAATTAAAAATATATGGAAACTAAAGATTGTAAGTTTCCCTCTAAACTATACAACTTGTATCAAACACCTCCAAATAATTTTTTTTAATATTACTTAACCCACGTCAAAAATTTAAAATAAAACAAGAAAGCTGTTTTATTTGAAATTTTAAGAAACTATTTTTTAACAAATATATTATTTAAAAAAATAACAAAAAAAGAAAAAAAAACAGATTGGGGGTCGGGAGGGCAGGGGCAACAAGGGAGGGCCAGGGTGGGGTACGGCTGGGGTGTGCTGTGTTGGGGCAACGAAGGGGTAAAGGCGGAGGGCAGATGAGAACTTGATTCCCAAGCTTCTGATACACAAGGTGGTAACGGGCAGCCGGGGCAGGCTGGATGGTGGCGACAAGTGCATGGGCTTGGCTAGAGGTTGGGGCGGGGGAGGGGGGGTAGGGGGTGCAGAAGGACGACTGGGGATGGGGAGAGTTGGGTGGGAGGGGTTGAAGATGGTGAATAGGGGGTAGTGAAGAAGATGATGAATTTTAATTATATTTATCTTTATTTTTCGGGGGGTAAGTGACCAAAAAGTTTGTTTATGAGGATGTTTGATACAAGCTATATAGTTGAGGGGCCAAACTTCAATTTTTAGTTGACCATTCTGTTAAAATGTAACAAAAATGTCAACTCCGTCACCTTTAACAAAAAATAAAGCTTTGGGTAACTTTTGCTTAAAAAAGGACTAACGTTGCAACATTTGAAAAAAATTAGGATGATTTGTTAAATAACCTAGAGTGTGAGACTAGTTCCCAATCAATCCTATCTTATGGGATTAAAGCGGCAATTTTGCTCTCACTATATATATATATATATATATGTGTGTGTGTGTGTGTGTAGAATATATTAAAATTTAATGCATCAAGAGAAGATATGCATGCATGTAAAATTATGAACTTGACGTACGAGACCATTATATCTAACAGAATATTTCATATTTAACTGTAAAATTTACTACACCAATTTTGGAGATTAGTGGTGCACTATTTTATTCTAATTTCTTTGTGTGCGGTACCTCACAAATGTTGAATAATCCAAATGAGTGAGGTACACACACAAAAATTTTCAAACGAGTCATTAAATATAATAAAGTTGAATATATATTTGTTATAAATAGTACAAAAAGGAAGGGACGAAATAATTATGTATAAAAAAACATTATAATAATTCCTTGTGGTGTAGTGGTAACTACATTAAATGTTAAATTGGATGTTAGGAGTTCTATTTGGTGGCTTCTCATGTAGTTTGCCATTTAAAACAAAACAAAATAGAATTATAAAACTTGTGACTCGGATCAACTGGTTCGACCGGGTTTTTCAGCAGTAAGCCCAGGATCTTCATGGGTTGTAGAATTAACCGGTTTACATACATTGTCAAATTAGATACATGACCGATTTCTAGTTATTTACCAAAGAAAATATTTCTAGTTAAAACTGACTAGTACAGCTAATCTCGTCTGAGTTTAGAAATATTGCACTTAACCAATCGCATTGCATGTTTGTTAGAGACAGTCTAACATGTATTGAGAAAGATTCCATGTGTATTTATAGGTAAAATTACTTGTTTGGTTATGTAACTATAGGGTAGTGAGACTTTTCGTCCTATAACTTCAATTATTACACTTTTAGTCACCACAATTCAATTTTAGTCCATTTGTTAACCTTTTTTGCAATGTGTGACACATTTAATTCTCTTTAGTCAAATTTTTTGTCGTACATTTTGGCTATGTTTTGTTATGTTTTGGGATGATATTTTGGTGAGAGTTATTGGTGAGAAATTTATGGGGATACGTGCGTGTTTGATGAGATTGTGTTTGGTTTTATTTTGAAAGTTGGTTTGGGGGTGGTTTTTTTTTTGTGAGATAATGTTTGGTTTTGTTTCCAGAGGGAGCAAAAGTTACTGTAGTAGTCAAATCATGAAACTTTTATCTGTTAGAGAGGAGAGAGAAGAGAGAGAACATGTAGAGAGGAGTGTAGGGACAAAGTAGGTGTAGAAAGATGAAAAATAATTATTATGTTTTTTTTTTGACCAAAAAAGTAGTGTATTTTTGACCAAATATTTTATGAACTAAACATGATTTGGTGAGAATTTTGAGTCAAACATTGCCAAAATGTTTCAACCAAATTAATGGCTGGAACCTAGCACGTTCCATAACTTGACATGCGTCCAGTCTAGAACTATTAGCGAGCTTTAATTCGCAATATTTCTATTTTTCAAATTACAATAACATTCATTTAATTTTCAAATGTTAACTCCATTATTTTTCATTCAATATTGTTCCCAAGTCATCGTGAACCTATTTCCAGGTGAATACTATTCAAACATCTATATCGCGTACACGGCTTTACTGCTATGATTATTAAATATATAGAGAAAGAAACCTAATATGAAGATGCTGTGAAAATTAGATTTATGTTTACATATTTTCTCGATCCCAAAAAAATGTTGTCATTTGACTTTTTCTCCAGAATCAAAAGAGGTATTTTTTTTATTTTCTTTTTCAAAATTACCATTCATTTTTCCAAAGGTAAAAGAAAGGGAAAATCACATTTTTCGTCCCATAACTTTGTCCCATTTTAATTTTGGTCTCGTTCATTATGAATTTTTCACATTTAGTTCCATAACTTTCAGAATATACCACATTTAGTCTAACCCGAATTTTCATCCAAAATTAACGGCCAACCCCATCATTTTGACTAGTTTTTTGGAGAGATTTTGTGCTTGAGTGACACCTGATATTGAATAGAATCCGTGTGAGTGCATTCATGCATGGATTTTCCAGGGAAAAAAAAAGGTCAAAATGTTGAGTAATGGAGTTGACCGTTAAATTTTGTGTGACACATTTTGAAAAGTATATGACTAAATGGAAAATATCCGTAATGAATGAAACCAAAATTGAAATGAGGCAAAATTATTGGACGAAAAATGCAATTTTCCAATACAGGAAATAAGCCTAGCTTTCTAAGTTTTAATACATGCATATGCCATTTAAAATTTACATTTTAGAAGAGAATAAATTGATAACTACGTAATGGACATCTTAAATTATGAAAAAGGCTTTAATTTGGAAATGTAATCTTAAATTTGAAGGAAAGAAGAAATTTCTATTCAAATGTGAGGCATGATTTAGTCTTTTTTTCCCTTTGTTGCATGATTTAAGCTGAAATTTTATATTTGACTCTTAGTCTCTTTATAAAGGCCGTTGATAATGACAGAGCTCATATTTTCTTGCCAAAACAAACTCATTTAGATCCCTACTATGAGCCGATAAGTCTTAGTTCTACTGGTAAAATTGAGGCCCTAAGATATTAGAGATCATCGAAAGTGTTTAGACTTTTATCTACTTTCACAATAATTATTAGATAATTGTAATAACTGTTAGTTAATTATAATTTGTCACAATATAATTTTCATAACTGTATACTGTAATCGATTCATTAAAAAAGAAAAATCTCTACTATGACTCATTGGCCGGTCAAGTGAATCTCATTAATTAATCAGTTCAGCTAATACTTCTCCAAAACTAAACGCACGTTCATTATGAAACATGTGGATGACAATTAATTAAAAATTTATATGGGCCCAATTATTGAATAACTTTCAACCTTCACCCAATTTTTTAATTCAAATATGAAGTGTATATTGAAGCATCAAATATATTGTAAAACTATTCAATGGCAAAATGAAAGACTATTTATTATATTTTTCTATGCAAATTTATTTTTTAGGAAATCAAGAATCATCTACACTCAAATCCATATAATGGAAGACCTTAATATTGTTATCTACAAAAGAATTAATAATTACAATATTCAATGAAAAACAAAATTAATCAATTGAATTTTAAGCACAAAATAAATTTTGCCTTTGATACTAATACAAACATTGTCTCACCTTAATACAAGCAGAGAATATAGAGCATTGTTTTGGAAACACATTCCAAATAGACTTTTGGAGATAGAAGTACTACTTGTTTGGTAATTAAATAGGTAATTAAATAGGTAATTAAATACTAATGGACTTTTGGAATAAGCCACATCTTTAAATTAAAAGTCCATTTTCGATAACTACATATTAGTAATTTTTAGTTTTTTTTTTTTTTCTGAACTTCTATAAAAAACCACTTAAATCTATTTTCACCAGATATTTTACATTTCCAAATGCATTTATTTTGAAGAGAAAATAAGGCATGAAAATCGTTGATACCAGTGAAATTCTTTTTGTTTTACAATTTAGTAGGAGAAAGAAGAGTTATAGAGTCCGAAAAAATGTAACAACCTTTTTCCATTTTCTAATTGGACAGAGTATGGCAAAGTGTAGTCTTTGAGTATGAAGGATAGAGTGGACATTTATTTGTTTTTACTCTGGCAAGTGGTAATTGCATTTTTGGTAATAATATTAATCCATTCAAATTTTTCGGATTTTTACACTTTTTTAAATTAATTTTTCTTTCTTCTTTTGCAGTTCTTTATATGAACTACACTGGTTTTCACAATATTTTATCTAAACATGTTTATCTTCTACTGTTTTTTTTATTAAGGACAAAGCAATGGGGAATGTTCTTCTAGAATCCCTTCCAGTTGTGATCTGTACTGGGTCTTTCCTAGTTTGGTGTCCTCCCGTTCTGGTGTTTTTGTTGCCCGAGCCGTCTTTGGTGATATTTGGCATCGCCATTTGGGTCACCCCAACCTTTCTACTTTTTAGCAGTTGTCTCATAGTGGTAGTTTAGATTCTAAGGATTGTTCTGTTTCATTTTGTCAAATTTTTTAATTGGGTCTGCCACACAAATTACCCTTTTATATAGCTTGTTGAAAAGAGTAGGTCTGTGCCCTTTTATTTAATTCACTCAGATGTATGGGCTTCTCCAATTATCTCTCCTTCTGGTTTTAAGTATTATGTTGTTTTTATTGATGATTTTACGTATTTTACTTGGTGCTACACCATGCATGCTAAATCGAAAGCCTATACTATTTTTTGTAATTTTAAAAACTTAGTTGAAATTTTTTTTATAACTTAATCAAAATATTTCAAAGCGATGGGGGTCATGAGTTTGATAATGCTCAGCTTTGTTACCTTTTCGCTGCTTCTAGTATTCATTTGTTTATCATGCCCTTACACCCCGCAACAAAATGGTATGTTGGAACGTAAGCATCATCATATCTCTCAGTTATTTTGTACTTAACTTCTTATTGCTCATCTCCCTCACTCATTATGGGTCGACACTCTCTATACTGCTGTCTTTCTTATAAACTGTCTCCCTACCCTGACGCTTCACCACAAGTCTCCATTTGAGGTCCTTAGCTTTTTGGTCGTGTACCCGATTATTCCTCATTAAAGACTTTTGGCTGTGTGTGTTTCCCGCATCTTGATCTGAGTGTTGCTCATCAGCTCGATCCTCGCTCTTCCTTGTGTATCTTCTTAGGTTATGCCTCGGATTACAAGGGTTATCGATGCCTCTATCGTGATTTTGGTGTTATTCATATTAATCCTCACGTCGTCTTTGTTAAAGACTTCTTTCTGTATCCTACTTTACCTTCTGTTTTTGCCTCTAATACAAAGCAGTCTGCTTCTAGATATTTTTCGACCTCCATTCCTCATCCACCTTATCTTGGTCCCAGAGACCTACCTATACCACCACCATTGTGTCTTCCACATCGCCTATCTTATTGTCATATCCATCACCTCTCTCCATTCTGAGTCCTCCCTATCCTATCAGTCTAATCCATTCTCCGTCTCATTTCCCAGCTGCAGTTAAATCTTGATTTGTCCCGTCTCTTCCTCGGTCTCTCTCTCTCTCGAGTCCTCACCCAGTGTTCGCCCTTTGTCTACTAGTCATCCTATGGTCACTCGCTTACGTGACAGTATGCATAAGCCTCATGTTCTTCCCTCCTTGTCTGTTGTTTTTTCGCCTCTCGAGCTGACATGCTATGTACACAGGCAGCCAAGGATCCCCTTTGACGTGCCGCTATGGTTGATGAGTTTAATGCTCCTCAAGCAAATGACACATAGACTTTGATGCCACGGTATCCATCACAAAATCTTGTTGATTCCAAATAGGTATACAAGATAAAGTTATAATCTGATGGATCTGTTGAGCGGTATAAAGTGCGGTTGGTTGCTCAGGGGTTTAAGTGGCTAGTATTGACTTTGGTGAGAGCTTCAGCCACGTGGTTAAGCTGACTACTATTCACAATGTTCTCTATATTGCAGTCTTTCATCAGTGGGTTATCAGACAACTTGATGTGAAGAATGCTTTTATTCACGATAATCTTATCGAGACTGTTTACATAGCTCAGCCCCACGGTTTTACTCACCTCCAGTATCCTTCACATGTGTGTCAGTTACAGAAGGCTTTATATGGTCTAAAACAAGCGCCTAGAGCTTGGTTTCTAAAATTTAGTTCGTATTTGCTGCGTCTTAACTTCACCAGCTGCAAAGCTAACATGTCCATGTTTGTCTATCGCTCTGTTTCTATCACCTTGGTTCTCTTGCTATATGTTGATTACATTCTCTTGACCGTGAATGACTTTGCTGCATTATTGCTTTTATTTTTTGTGTTTCTCAAGAGTTTGCTATGAAGGATTTGGGGGATCTTAACTACTTTATGGGTATTCATGCTACATGGGACTCTGCTGGACTATTTCTTTCGTAGAAAAAGTATACTAAGCTTCTACCATGTTTTGACATGATGAGCTTGAAGCTTGTTGCCTCTCCTCTTTTTGCGAATCGACTCCTTCTGCTCTTGAGGGTGATCTTTTCTTTGATTCGACTCTTTATCGCAGTATTGTTGGGGGTCTTCAGTATCATACTCACACTTGGCCTTACATTGCTTATGCAGTTGCCTTACTCGGTCGGTTCATGCACTCACCTCGAGATATTTACTTTCAGATGATTAAGCGAATTCTTCGTTATCTTTGGGGCACTCTCGACTTTGGTCTTTTTATTCGCTTTTCCTCATTGTATTCCCTCATTGTTTATGCTGATCTGACTGGGTTAGTTGTCCTGATAGTCAGCGCTCTACTACTAGGTATGCTGTTTATCTTGGTGATAACCTTATCACCAGGTCCGCCAAGAAACCAGACATTGTATCCTGATCCAGTACCGAGTATGAGTGCCGTTCTATTGCTTATGCTGTTACTGAGACTTGTTTGCTGCGTTATACTCTTCATGACTTGGGCATGTTTTTTCTGCATCTAGTTCATATCTCTGTGTTAATATCAACGTTATCTATCTTGTTCTTAATCCTATGTTTCATGCTTGTACGAAGCATATCAAGATAGATTATCATTTTGTTCATGAGAAGGTCGCCTTTAGCGTTGTTTTGGTGAAATATGTTCCCACTGCTGATCAGATTGCTGATATCTTCATCTAAGTTCTCACAATTACGAGTCAATTTCCGCATTGGTCCCATTGCTCAAATTGCGGGGGTGTGTTAGTATAGGCTTTAATATATATAAAGTACGGACCATTTGTAGAGTTAAGGCTACATTTTTTCTATTTATACATAACATGTACTCTTTTAAATTCAATTCGAGTAATATACTTACACATATTACACAGAGTTCAATTCTCTACGTAGTTTGAACTCTATCAAGAAGGACCAAAATCCAAAATAATTACCGGGTGAAAATTGCAATTTGCCTTAACTTTGTATGACCGTTTTATTAATTCTAATGTGATCTATTTGAATTTTAATTGAAAATAATTTAATAAAAACATAGAAAATAAGACACTATACAATAATTCGATATCTAGAATTTATATAATAATTATAAAATTTTATACTTTAAGTGAGATATTTGTTAATTACAAATGAAAAAATAAATTATAAATCTATAAAATTATGGATAAATATACATATTCTGAATAAGTATATAATATATATGTGTCTATATATATTATATATCTAATTACATATACTCTTACCAAAAAAAAAAAACATACATATACACATATTTATGACTTGAAAATGAACTTATTAGTGGACGTGGTGACAGATCTTTTCTCTTTATTTTAAGTTCCCAGGGGCTGGACAAAAAATACCAACCGTTAGGCTAAGCCAAAAAAAATAAAAAAATTCATACACATTCACTGGAAATAACCAGCTCATCATGTAATTTTATTGAGTATCAGTTTATGCATATAATCAAAGTGGGTAATACCCAAGTTTATTTGTCAGCCACTGAATATGTACATGATAATATCATAAAGCGAAATAACCACCTCATCATGTATGATCTAACAGTTTAAAACTCACTTGGATAGAATGGAATTTTCCCATATACACATACTTATGACATGAAAATGAATTCTTGAGTGGACGTGGTGACAGCCCTTTTCTCCTTATTTTAAGTTCCCACGGGCTAGGCAAAAAGTACCAACCCTCAAGCTAAGCCTCTGTCCCAGCGAACAAGTGAACTTATTATGCCTTATAAAATGTCGTTATATATATATTAGGGATAATAGCAGACACCCCCCTCAGTTATGGGTTGATGTGCATTTTGCCCCCCAACTTATTGAAATGTGCGTTTTATCCACTCACTTATCATAAAATGTGCACTTCACTCCCTCGGGCAGCTCGGGCAGGGGCAAAGTGCTACAAAACACATAAGTCAGGGGGCAAAGTGCTACAAAAACACATAAGTCAGGGGGCAAAGTGATACAAAAACACATAAGTCAGGGGGCAAAGTGATACAAAAACACATAAGTCAGGGGGCAAAAGTCCAATTTTTATGATAAGTGAAGTGCCTGAATCTGCCCGAGCTGCCCGAGGGAGTGAAGTGCACATTTTTGATAAGTGAAGGGGTAAATCGCACATTTCAATAAGTTGGGGGCCAAAGTGCACATCACCCCATAACTGAGGGGGGTGTCTGCTATTATCCCTATATGTTGCCAAGGCCAGATATTCTTGTGTCTTTTTATAATTTATATTTAGATTATGTTACTTGAAATCATTCAATTAGTTAAATTAAATGAATGGACTCGTTGAAGTCTTTTCTCTTGAGTTTTGTTCGACGTTTTGTTTTTTGTCTTTTTTTTTTGGGTAAGACATGAAGTTGATATATAGTGATGAAATATATATGAAAAATGATTCAGGGTCAGGGTGGTCAAAATTATGGCACATCATATAGTTTATGAGACATTTCGTATTTTATTGACTTTCGGTTTTCTATTTTCACTTTCAGTGAAGTAGAGTAATACTTTAAAGGAAAATATAATTGAGAAATGGATGTAAAATTATTTTTGAGTACCATATTACAATTATGATTAAACTAGGAGAAAAATGCAAAATTAGTCCTGTAACTATAGGGAGTTGGCAAAATTGGTCCCGTATTATTTGAATTGGCAAAATTGGTCATGTAACTATCAAAAATTCGCAGTTTGAGGACAAATTTGACCGGAAAGCCCCAATTTGGCATGAAATTGGCAATTCAATTTAGGGTTTTTTTATTTTTTGGTCCTGTAACTATCAAAATTGGTCCTGTAACTATCAAAAACCCTCAAATTGCCAATTTTTGATAGTTACAGGACCAATTTTGCCAATTCAAAAAATATTAGACCAATTTTGCCAGCCCCTATAGTTACAGGACTAATTTTGCATTTTTCTCTTAAACCAGCGTATTAATCTTGTAATTGGTGAATGATTAACGTATGAAAATGACATTTTGAACAAAACTTAATTAAGTGCCATATAATTTTTACTTGGATGTAAAACGGAAAACTATGTCACCCAAAAAGAAATCACATGGAATCTTCGAATTTCATCAATTTGAAATATTTAAAAAATTACAACAAAACATATCTACCATTTTCACACATAAATTCGTTTCCCCATACATTATAAAAATATTAAGACTGAAAATGAAATAAAAACACATGGAGAACAAAGTCTAATATTTTACATTACAATAACCAATCAAAAGAATTAAAAGATATATAAATAAATATAAAAAGTAAAATAGAAGAAATAGAAGAAACTTTAAGTTAGCAATTTTCGGTGGTAGTTGGCCAAGTATTGTCAAAGACAAGAAAGACAAAAAATTACTATTCTATAGACAGATTAGATTTATTTTGAGTCTTTTGGTTTCTAGTGCAGCACCAGAGTGTACATTTTCAAGAATGAAAATTGTCCATACGAGATTACTTAGCAAGATGAAAGATAATTTTTTTAGTAGTTCAATACTAGTTTACATTGAGAACTCAAACTTTCAATATCGGCTCGATCATTAACGAGTTCGATGTAAAGAAAAAACGTCGAGTTCATTTAGAATATCAAAAGTTATGTCTAATAAATAGGTTAATACTATATTTTTATTAGCTGTGATTTGAAGCATATTTTTTAATTTTATATTATCTTGAATTATGATTGCTTTCCATTTTTTTTCCACTAGTAGCTTTTTGTTAGAAGATTTATATATCAATATACTAGAATTTTGTGCTAATATTAGGTACAAAAATTTGATTATATTAAGAAAGAAAGATTGTAAAAAAAATGTGTGCACAAATAAATATTGAATATTTATATTTTTTTACATTTCGACCATGTCCCCGTCAGTCAACATGCTGGCTCGTCCCTGCATGGAAGATACATCTATTCAAACCCTATTTTGCTTCATTCAGCCTACTTCATAATTTTCCTGCGTATGACGTATGTAATGATAGTAATGTGTACACAAGAAAATTAAACAAGGAAAATTCATTAATCCCTCCTAGATCCAATCCACTGCAAGTACACACACTATATATATCTCCACATTTCTCCCAAGCAAATCACCCCCACAAAAACCCTCATTAAACATCACACATTAAGAATTCTCAGAATTAAAAAGTATATATTCAAGAAAATTAAACTAATCAAAATGCCTGAATTTCAGAAATCCAAGCTTAACATAGCCATGTTTCCATGGATAGCCATGGGGCACATAACTCCCTTCATCCATGTAGCCAATGGGTTAGCCCAAAGAGGCCACTCAGTCACCATTTTGCTCTCCAAAAAGCCCATGCTTAAAGTTGCCCACCACAATCTGTACCCAAATCTCATCAAATTCCACATTGTCTCCGTCCCCCAAGTAGAGGGCCTCCCCGATGGCGTCGAAACGTCCGCCGACATCGACATCAATCCCTTCAACCCACTCGCCGTAGCATTCCAGACTATGTCCACCGAAGTGAACGCTGTCATACGCGGCCTTAAACCCGATATCGTCTTCTACGATTTCGCCCATTGGATACCTAAGCTGGCCGCCGAGGTTGGTTTCAAAACCGTTTGTTATAGTATCGTCTGCGCTTCGTTTTCAGCCATTACTATTGTTCCGGCGAGGCATTTCCCTAGAGACAGGCCATTGACGGGGGAGGAGCTTTTGGAGCCGCCGAAAGGTTACCCTTCTTCCACGGTGGTGCCACGTGGCCATGAGGCGTATGCCCTGAGTACCATCCCCCTTGCATGCGGTACCACCACGTTTGACGTGGTTATCAGCACCGCCATGCACGGCTGCGACGCCATTGGCACTCGTACTTGCCGTGAGCTGGAGGGGCCCATGTGCGATTACTTGTCGGAGCAGTACAATAAACCGGTTCTTCTAAGCGGGCCGGTTTTGCCCCAATCTCCTAAAGGCATGCTTGAGGAGAAATGGGACACGTGGCTGAGCAAATTCAAGGCGAAATCCGTAGTTTACTGCGCGTTTGGAAGCGAAACAACTCTAACTATGAATCAATTTCAAGAGCTGGTGTTGGGTTTTGAAATGACGGGATTGCCCTTTTTCGTAGCTTTGTTGAAACCTAAGGGAGCAAACTCTATTGAAGAAGCTTTGCCGGAGGGTTTTTTGGAGAGGGTGGGGGATAGGGGGGTGGTTTACGGGGGGTGGGTGCAGCAGACTCATATACTGAAACACCCCTCTGTGGGTTGCTTCGTGAGTCATTGCGGGTTCGGTTCTATGTGGGAGTCTTTGCTGAGTGATAACCAGATAGTGCTTGTGCCGTACGTGGCAGACCAAATATTTAACGCGCGGCTGTTGGCGGAGGAGCTGAAGGTGGCGGTGGAGGTGGGGAGGGGCGAAATGGGGTGGTTTTCTAAGGAGGATTTGTGCAAGGCTGTTAAGTGTGTGATGGATGAGGGTAGTGAGGTGGGGAATATGGTGAAACGTAACCATGCAAAGTGGAAGAAGACTTTTACAAGTGCTGGATTTATGGATAATTACATGGACAATTTCGTCGAGCAATTGTACCATCTTTAGGTTTGATATAGGGGGTCATATCTATATCATTATCATATGTAATATCAACTTCTTATATTAATGATATATAAGTCGAGTTTATAATCTGTCTATTTTATGTTAGATCGTGTCCTATAAAGCCAATTACTCTCCTTTCTTGTTGTAAGATATTATGTCTAGCTGCTATTCCATTTCCTCATATGATAGGGTTCCATATCATCTGTTTGATTCTAAGCCTGAAATCGTATCCCGATATAGAAGTTGGGAGATTTGGTATTGTAATTCTAGGTTTGTTTATGAAAAGATTTTGAATGCAATAATCTGCATTTGTGTGTTTTTAAATGATGATTTAACTATTGCATCTATGTCGTTTCGGACGCGGTAAAATAAGAAATTACATTTTTTGTGCCATTGGATAAGAGCATATACTCCACAATGCAGATCGAAAATATTATATATTGGGTCCACACTATTAGGTTTTTTCTAATGCAATTGGCCATATATAACATGGGCTAGTTCTGCTCATTTATTGGAAAGAAATTTATTTGAAGGCACACAATGTCATCAAGAGGAGTATTTTTACGCAAGTTTTTCTCAGCATTTGTTGAACACTTTTTCCGCTTTGCATTTCTTAGAGATGTTGGTTTTACTAAATAAGTAGATCCAATGGTCGCATAAGATTCATTAGGCCAATTTCCTCAAAAATATTGATAATTCAAAATTAAATGTGGAAAGCTCGTAAATTGCAATATATCCATATAATTGAATGGTATATTGCAATATATCCATATAATTGAGCTGAACAATAAATATTCGATCCACTTCACGCGCGCTAAAATGGATTTTTTTTTTATTATTATTAAAAGGTTATGCATAAATAAAATAGAAAGTTAGTACAAAATACAGTCTAAGCCCATACACTTTCTATTCATCAATAGAAATGGCAGATGTGGCAAAAAACAAAAATGACTAAAAGATGAAAACACAAAATTTATCACAATCACTGATACAACAACAGCGCCGGAATGAAGGTCTGAATCTTGTCTAATGCAAGAGACCACATCCAGCAGGGACTCCCAATTCCCAAAAAAGGAGGTATCAAGTTGAGACAGAACCATGTCCTCCACGAGGATATGACTCAAACGAAAACCTCCATCTACAATCATCTTTTAACGATCTAAATGAAGATTCTTCTTTTCACCTACCAAATGAAAGTGTTGAGAAAGACTCGTTACCCTTTGCCACAAAGGGAAATTTTCTTTTACTCTTCAAAATTCACTCTATTTAGTACTCTTCGCTCTCTCGGAATATAGTAGGATTGACTTAACCGCATTACAACAAATAAAATATTAATAACAAGATGTCAAATGATATTAGCGAAATTTGTCACTAACTATATATTTCGATTGGTAAGAATTTTTATTTTATCATAATAATAATTTCTACAAGTCTAATATTGGCAAGAATTGTATATAATTTGTTACTCTAACCCTAACAATTAATGTAAAAGAAGCTTTTTGTTACTAAAAGAGTTAGTGAGACATGTCTAGTGACAACAAACATAGTTGTCACTATAATGGTGTCATCACACTACAAGAAAATTGAGTATTGACAATGAATATATATGCTATGGTCTGAAGCAGTGGTCTATAGCAGTCTAAACTCACCACAGTTTTATATAGCCAGGCCGGTGTCACCTGTGGTAAAAAGAATGCTAACTATTTTAAGCTTGAACCAGATGTGATGGAAGAAATGTTAATCTAACACTTTTTTACAAAGGCTAAAAGCCAAAGTTTCTGCAATGAACAAAACATGGATTATGGCTAATTAAATATCGGTATTATTGTAGATTTCACGATATTAAATTTGCGAAAACTTTGAGGATATCCAAAAATTCGG
The DNA here is from genome assembly GCA_019426215.1 of Buddleja alternifolia. Classification (NCBI taxonomy): domain Eukaryota; kingdom Viridiplantae; phylum Streptophyta; class Magnoliopsida; order Lamiales; family Scrophulariaceae; genus Buddleja; species Buddleja alternifolia. The sequence goes on from CM033406.1 coordinate 20,938,391, forward strand.
TTTCCATTCTAGAAAAATCATGAAAATTAATAAAAATAATTAAAAAACTTAAATGAGATTTTATGTATCTTTAATTTATATTATTATGGATTCCACATTAATAACATTATGAGTATAATGTATATATAGCGAGCTTTGTTCATTCATTGGGCCTAGCCCAATAAATCTTAATCGGGTTTAAAGTCTAACCTAACAATTCATCCATGATAAAAGATAATAAATACCCATCAAAATTAGTATGGGCTACAGGCTTTTGCCTAAACAAACTAGGCCCATTTAATTGCTCTCATGAATAAATTGATAACTTCAGCAAGTTGATTAAATAAAAGCCCCACAACTATTAATAAATTGATTAATTAAACCATAACCACTTCGAGATGGACGGTTTACCCCTCAAGTTTTCTTTCTTTCTTTTTTTGATGATAACTACCCCTCATGTAACTAGCTAGTAAGATAGTAGTAAGCTAGGTTATACAGACACAGACATAACGACATGGACACGATATGATATGGACACGGTGACACGGTAATTTTAAAAAAATATAAGACACAACAGGCTAGGACACCCACGTTAATATAAATAATATATATTAATGCTAAATATATGTTAATGATATTATTATTTATTATTTTCTATGTTCAACTAAAGTCCCTACCTAAAATAAATGAAAAAATGGTTATATGAGATGAAGTTGGGCTTTAGCCAAAAAAACATATATACATTATTTACAAATTAGGCCCAAGTAGAAAAGACCTAGGGCTCTAAATACCCCTTCTCCAACTCGGTAGAAAAAAGAGACCAATCTCTTTCTCTCAAGCTCTAGCGGTGGCTACTCATTCAACAAGAAGAAAAGAATTACGGATACAGATTTTCAATCTATTGAAGGTTGAATTAGGAAGCTTCAATTACTTGCAAGCCATAGGTAGAGGTGGATCCCATATTACTTTCAAAGCCTAACTATCTAGAGTTTTATCTCTAAAAATCTGTTTAGAAATCTACCTCCTCCATCGTCTAGCTGAAATATGATGTTCTTACACATAAATAGCGGTTTGTTCATCCATTTTTCTTACACATAATAAGTTATTAGAGTAGTTAGGCCCAATCACCCGTTGGTGGGGTCGACCTCGAAGTACGATTCAATTGGTGCTTTCGACAATGGGAAATGGACTACTAATAGGGGATTCACTGTCTTGAAAATAAACGAGAAGCAACCTGTATGTCATAGGTGTTGTGAAATTAAAATCTTTAGCCAAAGCATTAAAAACTGACTTATATTGGATATGAAGGGCAGTTTGGTAATTTCACATCAATATGATTATTGAGTACAACATCAAGTTCTATGAGTTTGACGTTCCATGACTCTTATTCGATCGGGTTGCGTCAGTGAAGAGTTTATACACATATGGTATTTATAACATAAAGGTTCGTGATGAAATATTCATCTCGTACTTGATTGGGTTTCGGTATAGCTTCACGGGATGGCTTGGTGATAACTATATACTTGGAATCCTCCCAATGCCAATTAAGACGAGTCTAGAGAGTCGCGCTATGTAAAGATGATATAATAAAGGAGTTTTACTTATTGAAGGGGATTTTGGTGATTTCACTTGCAGTGAAAATTATCAAAAGGGATAAGTATTGATTATAATAAATACATATTTAATTATTATAATTAAATTATTTTATTCAATCAATATTAATAGTATGGCATTATTAATTTAGAATTAATAAAGTATTATTAATAGAAAGAGAATAGGATTTAATTAATTACCAATTGGATTGGATTGATAATATTAATTAAATACTTAACACTGGGCTTAGAGTAAGAAAAAAGCCCAGTACACCTATCCCTAGGGCATACACGGCCGCCCCCTCTCTTCTCCTCAGTCAAGGAGTAGTCTTTTATTTAAACATTAGGTGTTTAACTAAAAACAAAACAAACGAGTCAATTTTTCATCTTAGAGAGTGAAAAAGAGTAAAACACAAATCCTTCTCCTTCCACATAAACCCTAAGGCACCCAACCCAGTCTGAGGTAGAGGAAGTCGAGCTTCAAGATCGAAGATCATCTTTCGCGTGATTATCAAGAGGAAGGAACGATCCGTTGCTTCTCATCAAAAGGCTAGGCTTTTCGTTTTTATCGAAAAAGGTAATTAGATTACCACCTATTCTTGATATCATTTTTGTGATTTCGAGATTATCAAAAACCTGAATTGAATCTGGGCCTACATGCGTTTATGTTATTTGATAAATATGAATGCACGATATGAATATTTATGTGTTAAACAAATATAAATATGAGTGTTTTTTATGTTTTTTCGTATTGTATGCAAAAATGTAAAAATTGGGTGTTATGATTTAATTTTTGCATGTTTAAATTGTTGAGTTTTTGATAAATAAATTATTTGATTGAAAAAGGTGAGGCGAGACCATGGTGGGGTCGCCGAAAAATAGTCGTCGGGTAGCGCATGGCACTACTACAGAAAATGCCTATTGCAGCGGTTTTTTTCCACCTATTACAGCGGTTTTAGCTTGAACCGCTGTAATAGGGATAGTCTTTTTTTTTTTCTTAACCCTATAACAATGGTTCTGATGTGAACCGGTGTAATGAGTCATTTTTTTTCCGCCCTCCTAGTTTGGAACCTTCCTGTATATTATTCAATAAACCAACACAACAACCCAGCTGCACAGTAAAACAAATGTAACATAAACAACAAAAACCCAAAACTTCAATATAACCAATTCTTTCCTCCAACAACAAAATTTTATAATCTCCAACAAATGATCACGTATTAATTTACAATCAACTAGTTAAATTACATTTACAACAAGTCACAATGTACAAAAAATACATGACCTAATTTCTAAGGAGCTTTTACAAAAATGTATTGTGCCACTTCGCAGCGTACTTCATCAATTTGCTCTTGAGTATAGAAGGATTGAGAATCATCAAAGTACTGCAAGATATATATAGGGATTGCAAACCCAAATGACGTTTCAGTTACCAACCAAAGGTTTAATAACTTCAAAAGGGAAAGAAATTAAGTATTAGGATTATGCATACCGTTGTTGGGATTATAGATTGTCCGTGGCTAATAACCTCCTTCATGAATCTCATAACGAAGTAGCCACATTTCACCTTGTTTGTCTGCCGGAGGCACTACAAAAGTAATCAAAGTTGTATTAGAACACTAACTTCTATACGAACAATCTCTTGAAACTAGAAAACGCTAACCTTTATTTTAATTCATTTACAGGCCTTGTTTTTGGATTTCTTGAAATGGTCATTGCGATTTGCAGAAAATATTAGCACGACCCTGTAAAAAAATTCAAAAAATAAGGAAATATGTCAAAAACAAGCAATTATGTGAAATCTAGGAAGATATATATATTTTAAAAAAATATTGAATATAATGGGTACATTGATTGAATGAAAAACTTACTGATTGATTTTTTCTTTCATGTCATCTCGGTAATCCGGATCATTATGCAAAGAATCTAGATAGTAAAGGACCTCTTGAAATGGATCAATCACTAGCAACAACCAATGTCCCCTAAAAAGCATTCAAAAGATAAGTTCACAATTTATTTTGCGTAACTAGTTTCAAAAATTAAAGTTGAGTCTTTAGTAGCTCATCCGGTGTTGTAAGGTGTAAGAAATAACTTATTTATTTGTGTACTCTGTATCATAGCACGTGCTATGTACTGCACTTGTTCAATTTGCGTGTCTGTTCCCGCAGATATGGAATGTGGGCTAAGGAACCCGAAAAAAACTTCTTTCCCTTCGGGGACCACGTACTTAACCCTCAAAAACCCAAATTAAGCATAAAAATTAAATTTCGAGTAACGAAAATAATCAAAGTTTAAATGCAATAAAATAATTAAAAACCTTACTTTATGTACACTGAAATGAGAGAGGTTCCTATCTCTTCTTGACGCAGAAGGTGACAGGTCTCCTCCCTCCTAATAAACTCTTGGAATTGTTGATTCATACTTCTTTCCTCGATGTCTATAGTGATCTGGTCAGCACTAGACATCTTCTTCATGTACTTTCCAAGAAATAAAAGGTCCATAGGGAGTCCAGCTAGTACAAGGTCTGCACATCTGTCACCTTCATGTGCAGGCTTGGCCACTGGAGGTTTTGGTTTGACAGCTGAGTGCTTCGACGTCCCTAATTTCTTGTTTCCAGATGATTTGGATGGTCCAAGAGACTATTTAAGCAAAGAAAATAAAATGTGAATGTTACACACGAAAGTATATTTAGTAACCTTAAACAATTGTTATAATCTATTAATGACTAGCTATTAATTACATACCGGTGCATTATTGACAATGACAATGAAAACACTCACAGGCCAAGCAACAAAGTTACCCAAATCATTAGAAATGGTGAGCACTTCATCATTGAGAGGGATGGGTAGGGGTGTATCTGCCTCAACTGCAGTGTCAATGCGCACTTTCACAAAGTTGGTGGGTAAAGGACGGCTGTGAAGTATTCTATCCATCAATCAATTATACATCTGTCCTTTAGCCACCACACAATATGGCAGTGATGAAAGTGCTAATTGACATGGCGCGATAACCTATATATATATATATATATACACACAACATTATATTTGAAAGTTTTGTGTGTTTAACAGAAATAGAGAGTTGCAAGTTACATGATCAATGAACAAGTTCAAATCATTACCTCAGGAAGCATCTTAACTGGTTCTGGGCAGCTATCTTTCAAAGAAATCACCTCATCCTCATATGGCTGATACAAGTTAGACGCCTCCATATCATTAAGCCGGCGTTGCATGGAGGACAACGATTCGGAGGTGCCCTTCACCATGTTTCTCAAACTTTCCATCTCCATATCTTTAGAAGACTTTGGATTCGTAAAGTACTCTCTTTGTGAGACCCCAAATCCAACACCCCTAACGAGACTCGGATGCTCCTTCTTTTTGAGAGCTTTAACCAATAGATCATCTCGACTCCTCTCGTTTCCACTATATATGGCTAGTACTCTCTTGTGAAATACTCTCCTGTAGTAATACATTTAAAAAATAAAAAAAATTAATGAACTTTGTTCTTTCAAAAGTATTTCAAAACAAACATACAACATGTTATAGAGCTAAAATTGCAAATAACTCACCATTTCATTCACTACTCATCTAACATTGGCGTTATTAATTTCATTCTTTTTATCGGAACGCGCAATCCTCCACACACGTGCTCGTGTCACCTCTGTGCAATCGGACCCCGCATCCCTTCTTCTATTCATCTATATTTTGATTAAAAAATATATATTTATTAACAAGGAATTTTTATTAAAAAATTTGTAAGGATTCACTGTTAAATGAACTACGTACCTCAATTTGCTCCACAAGAGCATGTCCAAGACGTTAACTCTTGTAAGGATATTTAGGTTCCTTTGCTTTTTCCTGATTTTCCCTACTTAGTTGCTGTTTATTATATAATCAAAGTATTAGTTAAATATAAACGCAATAACCAACAAATGAAACAGTAAATTAAAATGACTACCTGAAACTCTTCACTGAGGCGAAGATCTACAAATGCTATCCAATCGGCTTGAGGTATCTCATAATGTGAGGGTGGGTTGTAATTAATGTTCCCATCATCATCCCGAACCCACACTCTACTCAAGTAGCTCCTGAAGTTACGTGCTAGCTTCCCAGCTTCTGCTAGTACGTACTTTTTTCTACTTTCATCAATATCAAATGCCAACTACAAAAAGCAAACAACAAAGTATATATGAAATTATAATTTAGAGAAAATTAAATTAACAAAAAATACATTAACAATTAGAAACATGATAATATCCAAATTACTGTTGTTTCATCCCAAATTGCTCTTTTTTGTTGGTGACGGGACTTTTTGCCAATCATTGATGGTAATCGGCACCTTCTGGAGAGCCAAGACTCCTATATAACCAATAAATGTTGATTTGTATGGGTCAACCGCTTGGCCTTTGTCATTCCAGCCGACAGGTAGCCTTATGCCTTTACTTCTGGCATTGATAACTTTTTTCATAGCCGTAACACCTTTCCGTATCTCCTTTTCAGCACGGCTATCTGATCCACGTACATCATCCTCAGGAAAACTACCAGTAGGACCTGAAGCCATCGACCTACAAAAGCAAAAAATACAGAAGTTAGTTTCATATAAATTTGGCTGATAAATTTGGCAATAATAATTTTAAAATAAAAGTAATAAATTAGAAGTTAGATTCATTCCCTTTATTCTAGACAAAATTTGGGAAAGTAACGGCGCAAAAATTTGTACCAAGTTCTCGACTTAATCTTCCCCCAAACTTGCAACCAACAAAATTCGGATCTTTCAACTACAACAAACCCAACAAACCTAGTAACTACAAATATTGATCACCAGTTGGATCACATAAATCACATAAAAATACAAATAAAGCATCATATTTCTAGCAACTAAGTATAAATATTGATCACCAGCTGGATCACATAAAGCATCATATTTCCAGCAACTACAAATATTGATCACTAGTTGGATCACATAAAGTAATTAAAAATACAAATAAAACATCATATTTCCAGCAACAGAATAGTTAATAATATTGATCACCAGTTGGATCACATAAAGCATCATATTTCCAGCAATTACAAATATTGATCATCAGTTGGATCACATAAAAGTAATTAAAAATACAAATAAAGCATCATATTTCCAACAACGAAACAGTTAATAATAGTGTTCACATAAATCACATAAAACTACAAAAAAATGCATAGATTATTTCAGCACTTATATCCAAGTCATCATCACTATCAATTGATTGTGAATCACCTAAGATAGGATTTTCTCCATCATCTTCATTTTCTTCGTAATCATCATCAATACAAGTATTTTTGTTTGTCGATAAAATAATGGACCACCTCTTATCAATAGGATTGGTGATGAAAAATACTTGCTTAGCTTATGATGCCAAAATGAAAGGTTCATCTTTGTATGTCACCCTTTCAAGGTCTACCCGAGTGAAGCCTATTTTATTATTTTGGACACCATTTTTATTTTCAACCCACCTACAGGCACTTGAAACCAACTATAATCCAGCTCCCATATACGTTCAATCACCCCCATAATATGATAAATCGGCATAGATAGGGTTATTATCTTTCGCACTTGAGATATGCATTGCTTGAGCTACAAGACTCACCCCACTATTCTGCATTATACTTCGTTTATCTTGGTCTTTTGTATAGAATGTGCGACCATTTATATGATAACCTAAATAACAAAATACTAGTCTGGCAGGACCCATCGACAACCGTGTCAATTTATTTGAAACTGAAAGTGGATTCTCTTTCTGTTTCTCTTCAATATGCTTTCGGAACCAATCGATGAAACTCTAGTTATGCTCTCTTGAAATCCAGCTCTCATTTTTAATTGGATTGAATCTCCTAAGTTAGTCCTTGTGCTCTTCAACATACGGGTCAATCTCATCGGTGTTGTGGAGCACATATAGGTGTGTCTGCTCCTTTTGTGTACAAGGAACACTAACTAATTGCTTTCCAATTACGTTTTTTTCTTCTGTTCTCCCTCCCACAAAATGAGACTTTGGAAGCTCTGCAACATTAGAATCTGCCAGATACTCTGTGCAAAATGTAATGGCTTCATCAACTATGTATCGTTCAACAATGCAACCTTCCGGTCGACTACGATTTTTCACGTAGCCTTTCAATACCTTCATATGATGCTCAGCCGAATACATAGATCTCATAAACTAATTGTTCTATGACTATTTTCTCTACTTCATGGATTCTAGATTCGGGAGCTAGTACTCACATCTGTGTTTTGAACCATGATCTAGAAACAAGTAGAAAGCTGGAAGAAAGAGAAGTAATAATCAATTTGGGAAGCGGGCACAATTTCACGGCTACACACGTTGGAAGCACTTCTATTACATTAATGTTTGAACGTTCTATTACTTTAGATAATTACCTCGTTTTGCCCAATGGGCTTAAGAACATAGTTTCTATTCTTGTATTGGTCAGGAAAAGATACTTGTTTACTTTTAATGACAATGGTTGTGATATTTATTTTAGAAATAAAAACTTTGGCTCATCATCTTTAGTTAATGGTTTGTATTATATTAATGTTCAAAACCATTGCATGGTTAACACAAGGATTAAGAAGCGTAGTATGAATGGCACTAACCAAAGACTTATGTGGCATCTTAGAATTGGACATGCTAGTGAATTCAAGGCTCATGAGTTGGAGAAAAGAGGGCTTATAGGTCCTCTTAGATTTGATCCATATCTAACATGTGAATCCTGTCTAAAAGGAAAAATGACTAGGTCACCCTTCACCGGACATTTTGAAAGATCCAAGGAAATTTTGGGTTAAGTTCATACAGACGTTTGTGGTCCCTTCAAGGATGAGGCCTACGGAGGTTTTCAATATTTTATTACATTCACTGATGACCATAGTAGATATGGACTCGTGTATTTAATGAAGCATAAGTCTAAAGCTATTGAATGGTTCAAGGAGTTCAGGACTATGATTGAAAAACAAACCGGGCACAATATTAAGGCACTGCGATCAGATCGTGGTGGCGAATATATGAGTGCTGAGTTTGATGAGTTTTTAAAAGAGCACGACATAGTGTTACAACTTACTCCTCCAGCGACCCCACAATTAAACGGAGTGGCTTAGCGCAGAAATTGTACTCTATTGGATATGACAATATTTATGCTTAGCTACACCGATTTGCTTGTTTCATTGTGGGGACATGCTTTACTTACAGCAGTACACATATTGAATAAGTGTACCTCGAAATCTATTCCCGAAACACCATATGAGTTGTGGTGTGTAAGGAAACCTAATCTTAAGTACATGAGAGTGTGGGGTTGCCCTGCATATGCTAAGAAGACTAAGGTAGAGAGGAAAGATCCCTCAAGGGTCGATTCATAGGTTTTTCCACTGACTCCATGGGATACCTGTTAACCATCATTAGATAATCGTAGCTTTGCAAGCATTCTTTCTCGAAGATGACTTCATTAGAGAAGGAGGTGCAGGTAGGAAACATGTTTTACGAGAAGAACTAAATGAATCCCCTTCATGGACAACTATTCAAGTACAAGGAACTGACCCTGAAACTCAAATGACACAACCGTTGTTGCGTTACTCTAGTAGAGTATCTCGACCACCTGAGAGATATGGTTACTTTCATGAACAATAATATTTGTTTGTTGTAGGAAATGGAAGCCATGGAGATGATCCCTATAGCAACGAGCAAACAACGACTGATATTGACTCCGCAAAATGGTTGGAAGCCATAAATGCAGAGATGGATTCCATGTGTTCGAACGAAGTCTGGACTCTTACTAATCTCCTTGAGGGTGTACGGCCGATAGGGTGTAAATGGATCTAGAAGAGAAAGATTGGCCCGGATGGCAAGGTAGACACCTATAAGGCCAGACTTGTCGCGAAAGGTTATAGTAAAAAAGAAGGCATTAACTATGAGGAAACCTTTTCGGTCGTAGCAATGATCAAATCCATCTGAATCCTGGTTGCCATCGCAGCGAACCTAAACTATGAAATATGACAAATGGATGTGAAAACCGCATTTTTAAATGGATACCTCGAGGAGGACATTTATATGCAACAACCGAGAGGTTTTATATCCGATGCAGATTCTCATAAGGTTTGCAAGCTTAACAAGTCTATTTATGGACTTAAGCAGGCGTCTCGTAGCTGGAATCAACAGTTCGATCATAAAAAGAAATCTTACGGATTCATTAATAATGAAGATGAGCCGTGTGTCTATAAATTGTCCACTGGGAGTAAGTTGATCCTAGTGTTATATGTAGATGACATATTACTAATGGGGAATGTTATAGGCTCATTGACATCTGACAAGGAATGGGTTTCAAGCACATTTTCCATGAAAGACTTAGGAACTTAGGAGAAACAACCTACATCCTTGGGATTCGCATTTACTGGGATAGGGCGAATCAAATGTTAGGTCTCTCCCAAGTGCTCTACCTCGAGAAAATCCTCAAGAGATATGAAATGAGTAACTCTAAGGGAGGACTTCTGCCAATGGGACATGGATTACATCTCTCTAAGTCTATGTGTTCAAAATTGGATGAGGACAGACTAAAGATGAGTAAAATACCATATGCATAAGCATTGGAAAGTCTCATGTATGTAATGTTATGCACGAGACCTGATATAGCCTACGCTGTGAGTGTAGTTAGTCAGTTTCAAGCTAACCCTGGTGAGCAGCATTGGATAGATGTGAAGACTATCCTTAAGTATCTTAGAAGAACGAAGGATATGCTTCTAATATATGGAAATAAAGATATGAGAGTAGATGAATATTTTGACTCAGACTTTCAGTCTGATGTGGATGATCGTAAATCTAAGTCTGGGTTTATATTCACTCTGAATGGTGGAGCAGTGTCTTGAAAAAGTTCCAACCAAAGCACAACTGTGAAATCCACATGTGAAGCTGAATACATAGTTGTTTCAGAGGCAGCTAACAAAACTGTTTGGATAAAGAAGTTCATGGTTGAACTTCAAGTGGTTCCTAGCATGGAAATGCCGTTGCCACTATGATATGACAACAATGGAGCAATAGAACTAGGTAAATAACCAAGGTCTCACAACAAACCTAAACACGTATAGAGGAGGTATCACATAATACGATAAATCATTGGAAGAGGCGACATCATCATGCAAAAAGTAGCCTCAGCAGATAACGTAGCTGCCCACTCACTAAGCCTCTATCATCGGCGGTGCTAGAGAAATAACTTGAGAAGATGAGACTCAAATACAATAGCAATTGGCATTGAGTGCAAGTGGGAGATTGTTAGGTGTTATGCCCTCTATGTCATTGAGGAATTAGATTTAGGAGGACATTTTATTTATATTGTATGAACATTATTATTTGATTAATAAAAGGCATTGAATTATTCTTAAAAATCTAATAGTGGCATTGAATGTATTGAACAACTAGGTCCTTAAGATTGAGGTGTACGCACCATTGCTTATTTGATAAGTAGGAGCACTGGTGGAGTTAAGTGCTGGATCTTATAAAAATGGTTCGCAAGTCAAAGAATCTAAATTGGGCATTTAGATTCGACTCGTATGGCACTAACTTTGACATGGAAAATACTAAGTCTTACACTGATTGGATAGTGGGAGCTGGTGTTATGAATATGGTTAACGGAGTTAACATATTTGAACTCGGCTCGTTGTAATCGTATCACATTGGATAGTGGGAGCTGGTGTCATGAATATGGTTAATGAAGTCTCTTGAATTCACATATAGCTATGAGACATGATATCTCATTGGATGTATATCATAAAACAAATATCTAAGGCTGTGATTTTTAAATAATATCCAAATCATAGAATTATCAAGATGGGACACATATGGACTGGTGATCAGGTGTAGTGACTCATATATGCAGGTTGATGTTGACAACAAAGGACCCACAACTTGTCAAAATGAACAATTGAATTTCTATATATTTTAAGTGATTTGACTAAGTTAATCTTTAGCCTAGGCAAGAAAGTAATTAATTGAGAAATGAGTATTTTGAATTAATTAATCACTAGTCAACACACTTGAACTATTAAGATTAATATTACAAGGATCTCGACCAATAAGATTCTTCGATCTTTAATTCAACTGGAAAACTAGTTGATGGAAGAACTCACTTGCTTAGAATGCATGATTGGAAAGGTTCACTTTGAATTGCCTACATCTATGTCTTTAAAATAAGTAGCTAGAAACTTCTCTTTGATTTGTGGGTATCTTATATTTAATGAGATTGAATAATGAGATGGTTAATTCAAAGTGTTTAATTAATCGAGACAATTTCATTGCCCAAATTAAATCATAACGGTTAGGGCCTACTACTAGTATGTTGGTGAACCTAAAGGGCTACACACAATACTCGAAAAAATCTATTTCTTAACTAATAGAATTTATTTCAAAGCAGTTGAATTAATATATTAATTAATTAGATTAAATAATTAATACTTTTATTTATTCAAAAAATGGATAAATGAATTAATCGAGTTGATGAGATCAATTTAATAAAATATAAGTATAGAAAATATTTAATTAATCTAGTATGGTGGATTTATTATTATTTTTCTTATTTTAATAAAAAATATGATGGCGGATTTGGTTACAATTATATGATAACTAAATGTAAGCAATGTTAGGAGATATGCCCTCTATGCCATTGAGGAATTAGATTTAAGAGGGCGTTTTATTTATACTGAATGAACATTATTATTTGATTAATAAAAGGCATAGAGTTTGTTCTTATAAATCTAATAGTGGCATTGAATGTATTGAACAACTAGGTCCTTAAGATTGAGATGCACTCACCACTGCTTATTTGATAAGTAGGAGCACTGGTGGAGTTAAGTGCTTGATCTTATAAAAATGGTTCGCGAGTCAAAGAATCTAAATTGGGCATTTAGATTCGACTCGTATGACACTTGCTTTGACATGGAAAGTGCTAAGTCTTACTCTGATTGCATAGTGGGAGCTCGTGTCATGAACTTGACTCGTTGTAATCCTATTACATGGGTTTTTACTCAGTGACAGTGAATGATGAGGATTACCGTTATAATAGTATGAGTGAACTTTAGACCTGAGGAGTGATTTACATTGTGTTCGTATCATTGAATAAGTTATTAGAGTAGTTAGGCCCAATCACCCGTTGGTGGGGTCAACCTCGAAGTACGATTCAATTGGTGCGTTCGACAATGAGAAATGGACTGCCAATAGGGGATTCACTGTCTCAAAAGTAAACGAGAAGCAACTTGTACGTCATAGGTGTTGTGAAATTAAAGTCTTTAGCCAAAGAAGTAAAAACTGACTTATATTGGATAGGAAGGGCAGTTTGGTAATTTCACATCAGTATGATTATTGAGTACAACATCAAGTTTTATGAGTTTGACGTTCCATGACTCTTACTTGATCGGGTTGCGTTAGTGAAGAGTTTATACTCATATGGTATTTATAACATAAAGGTTCGTGATGAAATATTTACCTCGTACTTGATTGGGTTTCGGTATAGCTTCACGGGATGGCTTAGTGATAACTATATCCTTGAATTCCCCCAATGCCAATCAAGACGAGTCTAGAGAGTCGCGCTATGTAACGATAATATAATAAAGGAGTTTTACTTATTGAAGGGTATTTTGGTGATTTCACTTGGAGTGAAAATTATCAAAAGAGATAAGTATTGATTATAATAAATATGTATTTAATTATTGTAATAAAATTATATTATTCAATCAATAGTAATAGTATGGTATTATTAATTTTGAATTAATAAAGTACTATTAATAAAAAGAGAATAGTATTTAATTAATTACCGATTGGATTGGACTAAGAATATTAATTAAATACTTAACACAAGGCTTGGAGTAAGGAAAAAGCCTAATACACCTATCCCTAGGGCATACACGGCCGCCCCCCTCGCTTCTCCTTAGTCAAGGAATAGTCTTTTATTTAAACACTAGGTGTTCAACTAAAAACATAACAAAAGAGTCAATTTTTCATCTTAGAGAGTGAAAAAGAGTAAAACACAAATCCTTCTCTTTCCACATAAACCCTAAGGCGCCCAACCCAGTCTGAGGTAGAGGAAGTCGAGCTTCAAGATCGAAGGTCATCTTTTGTGTGATTATCTAGAGGAAGGAACGATCCATTGCTTCTCATCAAAAGGTTAGCTTTTTTGTTTTCATTGAAATAGGTAATTAGAATACCACCTATTCATGATATCCTTTTTGTGATTTCGAGATTATCAAAAACCTAAATTGAATCGGGGCTATGTGAACTGATTAAAATTTTTATCCGCTGGTTCGATTCACAACAAGAAAAAGTAAAGCAAGCAATTAAACACAAGATTTGAGCAATAATGGAAAGTTCAGTCAATTTTAATTACCCAATAATTTCTCGATTTTATCATAGTTAAGCAAGATTAATTATACTCCACTAGCCAACTAAGAGAAACAACGATGGCATATGAACCTCATGGTCTTTTTTTAAGTGTACTTTACCAACAGATAACCAATCGATAAAGCCTAACTCTTAAAATGCATCTAGAGAATAGGCTTTCCATTCATTTAAGGAGAAGCATTAATCACGAAAAGAGAGTCGACATCAAGAGTCAATCCACCTGTCATGAATTAAATCTAATGACATTGATTTTCTCCTAAGGACCTAATATTAAGCATTGATCAATATCAATCCCTAGTTGATACTAAGACCCTTATTGATAGCAATTTAGCCTTACACTAAGCATGCAATCAAGAAAATCAAATACTCAAAATAGAATTTAAATCAAGAACAATAATCTCACAAATCGAGATGATGATTTCGAATTACAATTATCTGGACAACGTTTTTAGCTTCTAAATGTCATCTTTCAAGCTAAAATATCCCAAAAAGGACAAAATTACGAAGAGAGAACAATACTTGGGGGAAAAGATACCCTATAATTGGCTAAGGACCTACTTATATGCCTACAATCAGGTCCAATTAAAATCTGTACGCTGCAGCAGGCATAATTGCTTGCTGTAGCGAGAGTCGACAGTGCGCGCCACTTCGCACGTCTTGATACGTGTTGTCTTCTCAATTGATTACGAAGGTCTCGACTTCGTCTAGGGCTCTCAATCTCGTCTAAACTCATATCTTTTCTTGCCAGAAGTTCCAAACATCCTACATGATAAACTTAAGACTTTAGGCTAGAATTTATCATTAAAAACACAAGAATTAAACGAGATTGTTAGACATAAGAGCATGAATCAGGATCTTACTATGAACATTGGAACATTCAAGGCTTAATAATATCTTACCAGGTATAAGAGACGTCTAATATCTCGATCTCTCAACTTTATTAGTAAATTTAACTAACTGCTGCTATGAAAGTAGAGAAAGACCCAAAAATTGGTGAAAGTAACATCCAAGATCAAGACTTTGGATCATTAGAAACTACTGATACACACAAATTAGTCATCCTCGATCATGTGCTTATATTACTTTTTGTTATAATGAGACCTCTAATATCCTCATCCCTCAACTTTATCAGTAATATCAGGCCTCATCAGCAATGTTTGGCCCTTATCTATGTTTATTTGCAATTCTTAAGTATAGTTTTGGTGGAACTTAATCATGTAGCTAAGGGTTGACATGAGTGTGAAACATTTGTATCGATGACAATGTTTGGACCTTATCTATTTTTATTTGCAATTCTTAAGTAAAATTTCGATGGCACTTAGTCATGTAGCTATCGATGACAATGTTTGGCCCTAATCTATTCTTATTTGCAATTCTTAAGTAAACTTTCGATGGAACTTAATCATGTAGCTAGGGGTTGACATAAAAGTATGAAGCTTTGCAATTGGTGACTTAGTTTGCCAGATCTGACACCAAAGACTCCCTTGTCATGCTAAATTTATCCAAGTAATGATCTTTTTGAGAGAAGTGAATGATATTCAAAATTTTCAGCAGAATAATAACAGTTTGACCACATATTTTATCTGACTTTGAATATAGATCTGCTTTGATCTAGAAGCCTCTTGATTATGTGTGATATATGTGTGGATAGATCTCTGTGTTTAGTTTCATGAGAATAAAATGGTTCATGAATCTGAGTTTTCTACAATGAATTATAAATTTTCTCGTGAAAACGCGCACAGCTGTCTGCACAGCCGAGAAGCTCCAAAAGTTGCTGAAATTTTCAATAACTTTTCATTTCTCCCTAAAGTTTCCTATTCAATTAAATAGTTTATCTAATTATTTAAGAATCTTATTTGAATTAGTAGTCAAGGTCTTTAAGTTTGTATACATCCCCTAAGTACTTTTAAGTTTTCTAAGTCTAATTTACCTTGGAATTCACTTTGACTAGAGGGTTGTTTCAGCTTCTTGTTCTATAAATTCTCAGCATGTGTATTGTATTGAGGAGATTGAATTGAAGTAAAAAATTAATTTTTTAGATTTGGCTAATCAAGAAGAAGGATTTCTTCTATTTCCAACTCTTATCTCTTAGGTGGATTCTTTTGAGTGGCGAGTTTTATCGAAAGTGTGTGCTTGTGTTGCCTCCTAATTTCTCCCTTCGCATATTTCCGGTGTCAAAGTGGTATTTAGAGCCTTGGTTAAAATGGCTGGATGTCGCAAATCCCAAAGAGGTGGTCGTACTTCAACACGTGAAAAGAGCTTGCAAGATATAGAAGTGGAAGAACTAAGGAGACAAGTACAACAACTTCAACAACAACTTGAGTGTGGCAAAGCTCCAGTTGCACCTAAACATGGTCGAGCTTCACAACTGGAACAGATTGAAGATGACGAGGACTTCAATCCTTTTCATCATGCAGCAGATGAATCTTCAAGTGATGAATCATTCCCTCAACAAAACTATCAATATCGACATAATGTTGGATATGATCGAGACTACCCCAATTACAAGGTTGAAATTCCAGATTTTGATGGAAAGCATGATCCCGATGAATTCATTGATTGGCTTAACACTGTTGAGAGAGTCTTTGAATTCAAGAAATTTCCAGACGATCACAAGGTGAAGTTAGTAGCCATTAAATTAAAAAAATATGCTTCACTTTGGTGGGAACACAATAAGAAACAACGAGCTCAAGAAGGAAGAAGGAAGATCACTTTGTGGGAAAAGATGCAGAAGGAACTTAAGAGAAAGTTTCTACCAAATAATTATTGACAACATGCTTTCTTAAAGTTCCACAATTTCAAGTAAAAGGAGCTGTCCGTGGCCGAATACACCGCTGAATTTGAGAATCTTATGATGCGTTGTGAAGTTCTTGAACCCCAGGAGCAAACCATCGCCCGTTATCTTGGAGGACTCAAATCTGAAATTTGTAATGTTGTCGAATTACAACCATATTGGACGTATAATGATGTTTTCAAATTAGCTCTCAAAGTGGAGAAACAATATAAGGAATTGAAGGGAAACCCTTTTCGGTTCTCAACGCAAGTGAGTGCTTCCAACCGGGGGAGTTCCGTGAACAACAAGTCATCACCAACACCGAAATTTCAGCCCACTAAATCAGTACCCAAAAGTGAAGTCATGACT
Organism: Buddleja alternifolia; assembly: GCA_019426215.1. Lineage (NCBI taxonomy): Eukaryota > Viridiplantae > Streptophyta > Magnoliopsida > Lamiales > Scrophulariaceae > Buddleja > Buddleja alternifolia. The sequence goes on from CM033406.1 coordinate 20,955,504, forward strand.
AATCTAAGCCGCTACAATAATCCTAATGCATCGAAGAAGTGCTTCAAGTGCCAAGGCTTTGGACATATTGCATCAAATTGTCCAAATCGCAAGATTATTGCTTTGGTGGAGGAAGATATTGACGAAGAAACCAATGACCCATCAGAAAGTGTTGAAGAAGAAACAAGAGAGAATGAAGAAATTACCTATGAAGATCATGGTGAATCACTTGTTATTCGTCGAACTTTGAGTGCGACTCATGTAGATGATGATACGTGGCGGCGCAATAGTCTTTTTCATACAAGATGCACTAGTCATGGGAAAATATGCGATGTTATTATCGATGGAGCAAGTTGTGAAAACATAGTCTCTAAAAAGATGGTTGAAAAGCTGAATTTGAAAATGGAGCAACATCCACAACCTTACAAACCTTATTGGCTGCATAAAGGACATGATGTTCGGGTAGATAAAAGATGTCTTGTACATTTTTCCATTGGGAAGAGTTATGTGGATGAAGTTTGGTGTGATGTCGTGCCTATGGATGCTTGTCATTTATTGCTTGGTAGACCATGGCAATACTATAGAAAAACTATGCATGATGCTTACAAGAACACCTACACTTTTGTCAAAGATGGGTAAAAGGATTATTTTGGGTCCGTCTAAAATGGAGAACACTACAAAATCAATCACGAAGGAGGGGAGCAATCTACTTTCAAGGTCTGAAATTGAAACTCGTCTAGTTGAATCTGAAGAAGTTTATTCTCTTATTGTGCTTGAGGAAAACGATACGGGTTTTGTCATTCTATTGCAAGTCCAACCACTACTACAAGAATTTCTTGATGTAGTACCTGAAGAGATTCCTCATGGACTACCACCAATGAGAGAAATACAACATTGTATTAATCTTATACCGGGTGCATCGATTCCTAACAAGGCAGCTTATAGAATGAGCCCGAAAGAACATGAAGAGCTCCAAAAGCAAGTTGAAGATCTTTTGGCTAGAGGTGTATTAAGAGAAAGCAAAAGTCCGTGTGCTGTTCCCGCTCTTATAGTACCAAAAAAAAAAGTGGAGAATGGAGGATGTGTGTGGATACTCGAGCAGTCAACAAAATCACTATCAAATATCGTTTTCCTATTCTCTGACTTGATGATATTCTTGATCAACTTCATCGAGCGAAGTACTTCACCCAGATAGATTTGAGGCAAGGTATTACCAAATTCGAATGAGGCACGGAGATGAGTGGAAAACAACCTTCAAAACAAGAGATGGACTCTACGAATGGATGATTACTCCGTCCGGTCTTTCAAATGCTCCCTCTACTTTTATGAGTCTTATGAATCATGTCTTTAATTCCTTTATTGGAAAGTTTGTCAGTGTTTATTTCGACGACATTCTTATCTATAGTTCCACTCCAGATCAACACTTGGAACATCTTCATCAAGTTTTCAATGTATTGAGAGAAGAAAAGCTCTACGCTAACTTAAAAAAGTGTCACTTCTTCACGACTAGTGTTGTGTTCTTGGGAAATGTTGTCTCAAGTGATGTAATAAAGATGGATAGTAGCAAGGTTGAAGAAATTATTAATTGGCCTTCACCCCAAGATCTTCATGATATTCGAAGCTTTCATGGTTTAGCTTCTTTTTACCGGCGATTCATCAAAAATTTCAGCACTATTATTGCTCCTGTCACCTACTGCTGAAGGGTGGCAAGTTTAAGTGGACAAAAGAGGCACATAAGAGTTTTGAACTTTTAAAAGAAAAGATGACGACCGCACCTATCTTTGCACTACCCGATTTTGACAAGGATTTTCAAGTTGATTGTGATGCTTCTACTGTGGGAATTGGTGTTGTCCTTAGTCAAGAAGAGATAGACCTATTGCATTCTTTAGTGAAAAACTGAGTGCCTCTCGTCAAAACTATTCCACCTATGACAAGGAGTTCTATGCTATTGTTCGAGCTTTGGATCATTGGTAACATTATCTTTTATCGAAGGAATTCATTCTCTTTTTGGATCATAAAGCACTAGAATATTTGAGTTCTCAACAAAAACTCAACCGCCGACATGCAAAATGGAGTGAATTTCTTCAATCTCTTACCTTTGTCTTGAAACATAAGGCTGGTGTGCTAAATCGTGTTGCTGATGCCTTAAGTCGTAGACATTCCTTATTGTCTACTTTGCAAGTGAAAGTCATTGGCTTTGATGTTCTTAAAGAACATCTTGATTCAAGATGATTTTCTCTTCAAGGATAATCCTTTTTGTATTCCTAAATGTTCTCTAAGGCAATGTTTAATCGCTGAAGCTCATGAAGGAGGATTTGCTGGACACTTTGGCAGGGATAAAACAATAGCACTTGTCAAAGAAAATTTTTATTGGCCACGAATGGAGAGGGATGTCCAACGCCATGTTGATGGATGCCAAACTTGCTATATTGCCAAGACTCGTGGTCAAAGCACGGGATTATACACACCATTACCTGTTCCAAATATTCCTTGGGAGGATGTGAGCATGGACTTTGTTGTCGGATTACCTAGAACTCAAAGGCATAAAGACTTTATCATGGTGGTTGTTGATCGCTTCTCTAAGATGGCGCATTTTGTTCCTTGCTCAAAACTTTGGATGCAACTCATGTGGTTGATCTTTATTTTCGAGAGATTGTTAAACTTCATGGGATTCCAAAGACTATCACATCTGATCGAGATCCTAAGTTTATGAGTCACTTTTGGCGTACATTATAGAGGAAGCTTGGAACTAAACTTCAATTTAGTTCTTCGCATCATCCTTAAATGGATGGACAAATTGAAGTTGTTAATAGGAGTTTGGGAAATCTCTTGAGGAGCTTGATTGGTAGCAACATTTGTCAATGGGATCTTATTTTAGTTCAAGCTGAGTTTGCCTACAACCGGTCACTGAGCCAAACAACGGGAAAAAGTCATTTTGAAGTAGTTTATGGGATGAATCCCCTATTATTAATCAGTATAGTGGAGAAGTGGAAATTCATGCTAAGAATTTGAAAAAGTTGCATGAAAATGTTTGTAATCGAATTATCAAGCAAAATGAGAAGTATCAAAAACATGCAAACAAACATAGGAAAACGGTCTCTTTCAAACAAGGCGATCTCGTTTGGGTTCATCTTCAAAAGGAACGGTTTCCTAGAGGACGTAATGGAAAACTTAAGCCTAGAGCTGATGGACCATTTAAGGTTCTTGCCCGAATTGGAGATAATGCCTACAAAATTCACTTGCCTGATAACTATGGAGTTTCAACCACTTTCAATGTCCCTGATCTGTCACCTTACTCGGGCCAGGAGGTCGAATTGGACTCGAGGACAAGTCTTTGTCAACCAGGGGAGAAAGACACTGAAGACTCCCTTGTCATGCTAAATTTACCCAAGTAATGATCTTTGTGGGAGAAGTGCATGATATTCAAAATTTTCAGCAGAATAATAACAGCTTGACCACAGATATTTAGCTGACTTTGAATACAAAACTGCTTTGTTCTAGTAGTGTCTTGATTATGTGCGATATATGTGTGGATAGCCCTATGTGTCTAATTTCATGGGAATAAAATGGTTCATGAATCCGCGCTTTCTACAATGAGTTATAAATTGTCTCGTGAAGACGTGCACAACTGTCTGCACAGCCGAGAAGCTCCACAAGTTGCAGAAATTTTGAATAAATTTTCATTTCTCCCTAAAGACCTTGGTTCCCTAGCTTGCGCGATGGCTCCATTGTTGTCACGCCAAAGTGGCAACGACATCTCCACACTAGGAACAACTTGAAGTTCTGTCATGAACTTCTTAATCCAAACCGCTTCCTTAGCTGCCTCTGAGGCTGCGACATTTTCAGCTTCAATAGTGGAATCAGCAGTTGTGCTTTGCTTGGAACTTTTCCAAGACACTGCTCTACCGTTCCAAGTGAATATGAACCTAAAAGTGGACTTTCGGTCATCGATGTTAAATTGAAATCAGAATCGGTGTAACCGTCCACTTTTATTTCTCCACTGCCATATACAAGAATCTAATCTTTGGTTCTTCTCAAGTACTTCAAGATAGATTTCAAGGCAATCCAATGTCATTTGCTCGGGTTAGCTTGAAACCTACTCACCACGCTCACATCATAGGCAAGATCTGGTCTCATGCATAACATTGCGTACATGAGACTTCCCATTGCTGAGGCATAGGGAACTGCAATCATCTCTTTTCGATCTTCCACACTTTGAGGACTCATCTTTTTAGAGAGATGAATTCCATGTCTCATAGGCAAAAGACCTCTTTTAGAGTTCTCCATCCCAAATCGCATCAGGACCTTCTCTAAGTAGAGGGCTTGGGAGAGTCCTATCATCTTGATGTGTGTGAGTTTCACACCAATAATATTTATATTAATATATGGGATAATATGAGTATGATATTGAGATTTGACATATAATGCAAGAGCAGTAATGTGAATAACACAATATTTAATGTGGTTCGGTCTAATATGACCTACGTCCACGGGGTGTAAAGTTCTTCATCTTTATTTCTCTATATCTTATATTACAATATCTCCCTCTTCATTCATCCTCTAGAATGACTATTTATACAAGTTGTAGAGAATCTTCAATATGGTAAATGAATAATGCTTGGTCTTCTTTCCTTAATTACATAAAGTAATTAAGGTTAATTATAATCTTCTTAATTAGGCTAAATCCAATTAAGGAATTAGGCCTAATTAATCAAATTGGGGCTTAGTTTCCTCCTCGTGCTATGAAAAGTCTTTGACTTTAATTAGATCTTGTCTCCAGCCTTGCCATATATAAATTTGCCTTATTCCCACAGGTCCAGGTTGGCAGGTCTTCCAGGTCATCCAGCTCTGGTTTGATATCTTCTAGAAAGGATCCAGATCTGCCTTCTTAATGGGTTTTAGTCCATTAAGTGTTGGGTTTGTCAGCTTAGCCCAAAGTCCAATTTTCACCTACATCAGTAGTCCCCCCAACTCTACAGTTTGACTTGTCAAACTGTGAGAGTTGAGAAGAAGAAAAAATTATGTAGGACAAGCTGACCAAGCTGCAAATCTGCCTGAAACACCAAGCTGCTCAGCTGAAGGACTGGAATGACCTCCTCAAAAGGGTTATGAAAACCTAACGTTGATTTGACTGGAAAGGTCTTAGCAATTGAGCCTTCCCACGCCATGCAGGTTGTGGATGGTTCCTGGGAAGCTCCTCTTTTATTATTACGCCAGTATTACGTGCTGCCGTAACCGCTCCTCCTTTCACGTTGATTTGTGCCACGTGTTGGGCCGATTTGCTATGAAGAGCGAGCTGACAAGCTACATAGATGTTTAAGCAACAGAGCTGCTTGAATTGACAAACTTCAAATACTCCAGGTGGGTTTAAAAAACCCTAATCTTGATTGGCTTTGTTGTACTCAAAAACTCGAAACTTCATTCTTCAAGGGAGCCTACAAATTTAGCTCTTCCAAGAATCTTAGCCATGACTAACAAGATTCATTTGAGTCATCGTGTTAGTAGTCCACCAATTGCTATAATGGTGGTGCCACTTGTTGTGCTGGAGGTAAATCCTCCTTTTTTCTCTTGCTGGTCCTCCGATAGATCTGCAACCCCTAGTGGCGCAGCCTCCAGCTACCTTTTTACCCTGCTTAGGTCATAGGGTTCCAACTCATCTAGGTCGTGACCTAGCATGAGCTAGAAAAAAGGTCGATTAATCCAAAGGCTTCTTTAGAAGTTTCTCCTCTTGGGTCTTTTTCAATCTCTAGATCTTCCAGCTTTATGGGCTTGGCCTCGAGCCCCAAGTACTCCTTAAACACTTGTGCTGAAAAGCATGAATCCAACTTTTAAGCAGGAATTTGTGAAAAGTATGGTTAACTTTCTCGATCGCATCACTCAACGCCTACTTAAGAGGTTATTGAGTCGTCCTTGAACAGGGCCCAAATGTGTATATTTTGATCGCTTCCTTTTGCTTTGTTGTCTTCTTCCTTTTATGGATCAGATAGCAACGCTCTTGCAAGCTTTTTAGCTTTGTTATAAGTCTTTGATGGATGACATCCGGTCCAGGCGAAATTTTTCAGTTAGAGTGGAAATCCATAGGGATTTAATCTACCTGGTCCTGTAATTATGGTCTTCACCTCATCTTCTTGGATCTTGCAATCCTTCATTGCTGATAGACCCACTCTACATGAGCTGGGCTGGATCTTCTGGGCTTCGCCAGTAGGGATGGAACTTCTAGATTACCCCACCTGGGTTGGAACTTTAGGATTGCCCCATCTGGGCTAGAACTTCTAGTGAAGTAGCTTAGCTGGAACACCAGCTATCCCTGCTTTGCTGAATAGATTTCAACTATCATTATCCTCGAGCTTCGGAGCTCAACTGAGACTTCTTTCTTTGCATAGCTAAGCTTATGTCCATTGGTAGCGTCTGAATATTTATGCAATAAAGCATGGTTTCGAAAGGTGTACAAATGGTATTCTAGATCAGTGGTACCATTATGTGGTGTGAAGGAATGACTTCTAAAATCTTGGGATAATTCTTCCTTCATGATGGATTCCGTGAATGGAATCCTTTGATATATTTGGATGTTCTTTTCTGACATTATCTTTTTCCCTTTTTCTATTCTCTTAGCCATGAACTCCATCTCGTCTTACTTTTCTTTATATTTCTCGTTGATTTCAGATTCTTCCCACAGAGATTGGGTAGACTCATAATTGTTAGCCTCGTCTATGAGGCATTCGCCTCTTCCTGCCCAGCCTGGCGGCTGAATTCCTGGAGGTTTTCTTTCATAGGTGCGTTGATGATGCAGCCCTTTCTCGCGTATATGTTCTTTTTGTGGCTTAGGTTGGAGAAACCAACCTTCTCGATCTTCCTCTTCTTCTAACTCCATTCGACACCTGCGGCAGCTCTTTGGAGCTGGATACTATCTTTCGTGGCTTACGTTCATCTTTCCTTCTTTCTTGCTCCAAGTATTCCATACTTTCGGCTCCTCTAAAGGAATTGTCCTCTGGGGTGATCTCATGATCACCTCTACTATCCTTTTTTCCCGCGTTAGATGTTCCCTTCGGAGGTGGGGGCACCAAATCTCCATCTCCTATCTTCAATTCCTGCATACCTGCATTTTTAGTTTACAACACAGCTTGGTAGGTCCACCTACCATCTCTTTAAGTTGATCCATGATCAAGTTGACTCCTGTCGTGAGGAAATTTCTTTCCCGCCAACCTGCATCCTATGATCCCAGATGCAGCTTTTTCAGCTTCGTCAGAATACCCATCTCTCGCTGATCCAGCTTTTTCTTTTTTTCATGGTCTTCTTGACGAGATTGGGCCGACTCATTATTGATTGCCTCGTCTTTGAGGCCCTTGCCTTTTCCTACACAGCCTTCTGGATGATGTCCCTGGAGGTCTTCGCTCTCAGGTGTGCTATTGCGTCGGCGTTGCATTTGGTGATGCAACTCTTCCTCATTTGCTTTTGCCTGGATATCTTCTTTTTCGGGTACGACATTATGCTGCTGTCGCACCTGGTGAGGGGGCTCCTTTCCACGATGCCACTGCGCTACTTCTGCATTTCAGGTTAGGGCACCTAACCTTCCTGCCCTTCATCTCCTTATAGATCCAGACGACGCAGCTGGCATCCCTCGGGAGCTTGATATTTCTTTTGCGGTTCGATCTTCTCTTTCTCTCCTTCTTGTTCTAGGTATTTCCTCCTTCTGGAGTGATCTCATGACCACTCCTAGCATAATCGTCTCTAACTTTGGGTGCCTCCTTCAGGGGGCAAGTACACCAGATCTTCACCTAACTTCTTCGGGCCCACAGACCTCCAGACCTGAAGTTTTAGCACAGCTTGGACAGCCATGCTCACAACCTTTATGAATATTGTGCTTTTGATGGGCATGTGTAGCCCCTTGGATAAATTTGACTGCTGGTTTTGCTTATCCTGACATGTCTAGCTTTAGGCAGGAGCACCTGTGCTTCTCCCGATTTGAGGTTTTACTCTATGAACTTGCCTTGTGCAGGTCAAGTTATACCTCCTGCTTTTCCCGCATTTAACTTTGAATGCATATGCATCAAAAATATTATGGAATATTTTGACTTACTTGCTTATAAATTGTAGTATTCGGCTTTGCTTGTGTCATTCCTGCTTTTTTCTTTTGAAGTTTATTTCTCATTTCTGACTTAAGAATTTTCCTTTGAACAAAACACCAAGTATTTCTTCCACTAAAACATATGAACTTGTTAGTTTTCAAGAATTTCTATAGGCAAGAGCTGAGCCGCAACCTTGCAGCCTTGCCGGTAGTTCAGGTGTGAAATCGTGGAGACTTGCCTTTCATTCTCATTGGCAATCGTAGAGACTTGCCTTTCATCACATTAGAAATCATGGAGACTTGCCTTTCATCACATTAGCAATCGTGTAGACTTGCCTTTCATCACATTAGCAATCGTGGAGACTTGCCAATCTCATGCAGTCGTGAAGACCTGCTAATCTCATGCAGTCATAAAAACCTGCCAATCTCACCATTTTTCACCTTCCTTGTTTCCCTTTTTTCCCCTCTCCGTTCTCACATATTCCATCAACGGGCTCACAGCTAGCCAGCTTGCTACCGTTGGCATCCTTCCTTATACCCTCTTTTCCAGATTTTCCCACCTTATTTCAGCTAGGAGTGGGAGAATTAGTCCCCTCCTCCAGCCTTATATCTCCAGCCAACCTTGTAGCTCCCTTAACCCCGGTCTTCCAATGCGAGTTGGTCACAGAATTATTCTCGGAATAATTCCACACCAACCCACCCTTATATCCTCTTGGTATGGGGCCATTGGATTCGAAGCCGCAGGACGCCTGACTTAACGAATCCCGGTTACCCACCCAGGTGGTGCATCCAAGCTCCGACTACCTCCTTTTCCACAAACTCCCCCTTACCCTTTTCACAATTTCACAAGCATATAATCATATATTCACATAATCGTACATATGTATATTCTCGTAATTTCAATAATAAAAACAAAGAAAATTCTTACTGATTGTTTTTGTGGAGCTCTGCATCCAAACCTGTAGTAGGTGTGTTACATTTTTCCAGGTTTTCCTGAGAGGACAGACATTCAGATTTCACAAGTGAGAGTATTAGTCAATCATATAAAAACTATTCAAACATAAAAAAATTTTAGGTTTTGAATAATCCATGGGCGAAAGAGTTGCTTTCCCTTGCTGCCCAAATTGAAGTTCCCTGTTTTTTTTGCATTTCAGCTTTACGGAGCAGCATGTGCTGCTCCCACGATGATATCCACTTTATCTTACTATTGTCTTGGACAAAGGTCCAACCTGCATTTCGGTTTTGCCTAATCCCAACCTGCAATTCTGGTTGGGCGAAGACCCAACCTACGCTTCAGCCTTGCAAAGCAGCCTGAGATATCGCCAACATCCTGCTATCCAACCTGGCGAAGCAGCATGGGCTGCTCCTGCCACCCAACTCTTCCAGCTCTATTCCAGGCGTGCCATCTTTTCTCCACTGATCTTGTACGCCTTTTTTTACCAATGCCTTGATTCGCCCCAGACCTATAAAAAGACTTCATAAAAGGATAAAAACAAACCACCTCTCTCGGAATGTATCTTAATAAATTCCTCAATTCATGCTTTTCAAATAATAAAAATATGAGTGAGGTTTAGGGATTTTCCCTACCAATGTATAACCTTACATTCTTATATTCTTGCTGCCATAAGATAATTCAAGAGAATCAGATAATAGAAAATCATTTAACTTCTAATCCAAAAAATAACATAAGAGAATAAACTTACTCCATATGTGTGATGAATTTTTTTTTTTTAATAACATTCCTAACTAAAAAAGTGATTACTAAATAGATCTATGATTTTCACAGATTTAATAATACCTTGGCTTTCAATTATGTTATGAAGATTAAAGCAATCAAAATTTTTAGAGAAATAATCCTTACATATATGCATATTTGACACTTCATTCAACTTGATTTGGTTCACCTAATCAATCTCTATTTTATTCAATATCTCTTCCAAACCATAACCACTACCATGCCCCAACTCCTGTCAAATTTACCCTACTTTTTTTTCTTTTTTTTTTATAAGAAAAATATTGATTTTTTAGGCAATGATGCTCACACCTACATGTTTAGCATGAAATTTATCAAGAAAAATGCAACTGTTTAAATAAAGAATGATAATAACTATGCCACTTATCTTAGAAGCCATCATTCGTGTCATTGGCGGGGAAAACATCATTGTAGAAAAAAGATTTGAGTCCCACGTCCTTTGATAAATTCATTGATTTTCTCACTTCTTCAACTCAATTTCCCACAGACGGCGCCAATTGATGTGTGTGGGTTTCACACCAATAATATTTATATTAATATATGGGATAATATTGAGATTTGACATATAATGCAAGAGCAATAATGTGAATAACACAATATTTAACGTGGTTTGGTCGAATATGACCTACGTCCACGGGGGTGTAAAGTTCTTCTTCTTTATTTCTCTATATCTTATATTACAATATCTCCCTCCTCATTCATCCTCTAGAATGACTATTTATACAAGTTGTAGAGAATCTTCAATATGGTAAATGAATAATGCTTGGTCTTCTTTCCTTAATTACATAAAGTAATTAAGGTTAATTATAATCTTTATAATTAGGCTAAATCCAATTAAGGAATTAGGCCTAATTAATCAGATCTGGGGCTTAATTTGCTCCTCTTGCTATGGAAAGTCTTTGACTTTAATTAGATCTTGTCTCCAGCCTTGCCATATATAGATTTGCCTTATTCCCGCAGGTCCAGGTTGGCAAGTCTTCCAGGTCTTCCAACATTGGTAGGATATCTTCTAGAAAGGATCCAGATCTATCTTCTTAATAGGTTTTAGTCCATTAACTCTTGGGCGTGTTAGCTTGGCCCAAAGTTCAATTTTCACCTACATCACATCTTATTCGATCTATCCCTGTAGATGCGAATTCCTAGGATATAGGTGGCTTCTCCCATATCTTTCATGGAGAATGTGCTTGAAAACCATGTTTTAACTGAAGTTAGAAGACCTACATCATTCCCTATAAGTAGAATTTCATCTACATATAGCACCAGGAATGAGATTTTACTCCCACTAACCTTTTTGTAGACATATGGTTCATCCTCGTTTTTTATAAAGCCATAGCTTCAAAATGAAGGTTCCAACTGCGAGAGGCCTGCTTGAGTCCATAAATGGACCTATTTAATTTGAAGACCTTATGAGAATTTGCATCTGATATGAAACGCTTGGGTTGTTCCATATAGATTTCCTCCTCGAGGAATCCATTTAGGAACGCGGTCTTCACATCCATTTGCCAGATCTCATAATCTAGGTATGTAGCTACGACAAGTAAAATTCTAATGGATTTGATCATAGCTATAGTCGAAAAGGTTTCCTCATAGTTAATGCCCTCCTTTTGACTTTGCCCTTTCGCCACTAGTCTGGCCTTATAGATGTCTACCTTGCCATCCAGACCAATCTTTCCCTTATAGATCCATTTGCATCCAATGGGTACAATACCTTTGGGTCGATCTGTTAGAGTCCAGACTTGGTTCGAATACATCGAATCCATTTCTACTTTTATAGCTTCATACCACTTTGTAGATCCGTGTCCATCATTGATTGGTGACACGCTAAAAGCCAACGTGCTATGATAGCAAGTGCACTAGTCGTGTGTAGTAATAAGTGGACTAAAAGTCCGAATTGTCGAACCACGGAGACTTGAATTTTAGTTTATGATTTTAACGAAAAAAAGAACAAATATAATTAAAGTAAATTATAGGTAAAATGCATACAATAAGAACAAGATTACACAATTGATTTTACACAAAGTATAAAGGGAGACTAAGGCACATGCTAGGTTCAAATTGATCAATTATACTTATAAAGATTCTAGTTGAAGGATTACGCTTATATTGTTATGGTGAGAACTCCGAGGGTAGAGAATAACCGATGTCTCGCGTATAAACTCCTATGCTTAGATCGTGATTTCCCAAATATTCCTATCCGGAAATCTAACCACTAAACATGCATTAACGTACTAGAGTTCACTCGATTTGAATCGAACAACTTCACCCGGGAATCTTTACCTATGTCTAGGGCAATTCCTCATTAGTTGCGGGTCATGATGTGAATTTCTTGCACCCTAAGTCAATTTTCTCCCGAAATATTAACCTAGGCATAAGATTCTAACATATAGTGATCAAGTATATGCAAGATAGGCAAAAACACAAATTCACATCACATAACAATATAAGAACAACCTCAACAATCATCTATTATAAGCATATATCACAATTTGGCCTTACATGGCCCTAGTCTTATGAATTTAGTTCATAATGGATAATATGAAAAACATAAATGAATTAATACACATGTTCATAGACATAATTGAAATGAAAAGCTATAAAAACTCCCTCAAAAGTGAATAATGATGGATCTTGAAGTTGAGCCTTCAATCCCCAAGCTCTTTTCCTTCCTCTAGTTTTCCCCTCCAAGAGTGATGAAGAATGGTGATGAATGGTGGAGAAATCAGATTAGGGGCTGCCCCCCTCTCCTCTAAGAATCTGAAATTGATAGTGAATCATGAAGAGTATGGGTTCCCCCTCCTTTTATAGCCAAAATTCCACTAAAGTATGCATTAAGAATTCCCATTAAAGTTCCCCAATGAGAATTCCACCTAAGGTGATGCTTAAAGTTTGGCTTTTAAGATTCCAACCAGCTAAAAAATGCTAAACTTTCGGCCCTTAAGAATTCCACCAAGCATAACCATGTGAAAACTTCAACAAAACACATGCATGCTGCCATTTTCTTGCTTTCCAGCGCAGTCTTAGTATTTTCTTCATAAAATTCTCCACCGATCTCCAAATTGGATGATTCAAGTCCCCATGTTCAGATAAAACATAGATCTACAACTTTCCAGAAGGACATTTTGTCCAATTAAGTCGCTAAGTATACCGAAATTACGTTTCAATATGGAGGTTGTTTCTGATTTGGCACCCATAAAGTAATTCTACCAAGAAACACACTTATGACAACCCCTCAACACATGTGCTGAATTATGGCCAAAAGTGATTCTTACCCATCATATAATGCTGGAATTTAGGCTGAAAAGGAGTAACATTCGGACTCTCCATGCCTAGGCTTGACTAGGAGGGCGTTGGGCGTATCCTGGCACATGTACTTCTCTGTTCGGCGCAACAATCGTATTTCCTTCACAATTATCTCTATAGACCTCCGATTTAGATTTTTCAAGTTCCCATTTGAAGCTAAGACATACATCTAAAACTTTGTAGAAGGAAACTTTGTCTAAGTCGGTCTCGAAATGTACGGAATTATCGCTCGAATGTGGTAGGAGATGCATAAACCGCCTAGGTGTTGAAAAACATGCTTGAACTTGTTTTGTACATCGTTTTTCTTCCCTTTTCTTCATGTATTCTCATTTATTACCTGTATTCACTTAACACACCTATTAAATGCAAATGTGACATGATTTAAGCAATAAGTGAATCCAAATCATAAGAATTACGGTCTTAAAAACACGTAAAAACACCTCTTATCAATTGGCCATAGATGGAGGGATCGCCTCCATGGTTTCTTTCCGCTACTGCATACAAATTATGCTCTCCTTGTAGCAGATAACCATATCTTTCAGGCAGTTGAGATACTCTAGCAGACCTTCGCATTGACGGCTATGTCATTTCCGGTTTAGGTTGGGTCTCTTAAACAGTGTCTTCCAAAGGAGATTCATTTTGTTCTTCTAGAACAATTCTCCTACCAGTTCCACCTTCTTGAATGAATTCTTCTTCGAGAAAGATTTCCCGTAAGGGTACAATGATCCTTTGATCATCATGGAGATAGAATAGGTATCCCATGAAATTCTCGGGATAACCAACGAATCGTCTTTTTAAGGACCTAGACTCCAATTTCTCTGCCTTGGTCTTTTTCACATAAGTTGGGCAACCTCATATCTTTATGTGTTTCAGCTTAGGCTTCCTTCCACGCCATATATGATACGGTGATTTAGGAATAGATTTGGAGGGATATATGTTCAGTATGTGAGCAGCGCATGCCCCCACAACGAAATGGGCAAATTCGTGTAGCTGAGCATGGATCGAACGATGTCCAACAGTGTTCAATTCCTTCGTTCTGCTACGTCATTTAATTGTGGAGTGGTTGGAGGAGTAAGCTGTAACAATGTGCCATGTTCTCATAAGAACTGGTCAAATTCGGCACTCATATATTCGCCACCGCAGTCAGACCGTTGTGCCTTGATATGATACTCGGATTCAATTTCGACTAAAGTCTTGAGTTCAATGAATTTCTCAAGCGATTCAGGCTTGTACTTCATCAAATACACATAGCCATACCTAGAATGGTCATCGGTAAATGTTATGAAGTACCGAAAACCACCGCGGGCCACATTTCCAAAAGGACCGCACACATCAGTATGAATCAATCCTAAGACTTCAGAGGCTCTTTCAAAATTCCCTGTGAAGGGGGATTTGGTCATCTTGCCTTGAATACAAAACTCACAAGTGGAATAGGGATTCGATCCCAATGAGTCTATGACTCCATCCTTTTCTAACTTGTGTAGTCTATGTTCCCCGACATGACCTAATCTTAAGTGCCACAGTTGTCTTAAGTTTGTATCATGCAGATTGCACTTTCTTGTTACATCATTGATTTTGCAATTATTTTGGACATTTATTTAGTATAAACCATTTATCAAAGCATTCATTTCTAAAATAAATGTCACAAGAATTGTTTGCAAAGGAAAATAAATAACCTTTCCTGACTAAAACATGAATAAAAATAATATTCTTAAGTCCATTGGGCAAAACAAGGCAATCGTCTAACAATAATAAATGTCCAGATAATAATTTAATAGAAGTGGTTCTAATGTGTGTGGCTGCTACACTATGACAACTGCCAACATTGATCATCACTTCTCCATGCTCTAGTTTCTTACTTCTTTCCAGCTCCTGATTCAAAACACATATGTAAGCACTAGCCCAGAGTCTAGAATCCAGGAAGTAGAAAAATAGTAATAGAACAATTTATTTCTAAAGCATTAAGTTCTATACCTAAAGTAATGTCTGCTTTTAGCTTAGGACAGTCACGTTTCCAGTCGTCCACTTCCTGGCAGTGGATACATGTTTTTGCAACTCTTGGGTGTTTTTTTCCCCTTTCATGGTTATTATAGGCAATCCTCACACTTAGCAGCCCATTTGGAGGTAAATCATCATCCCATTCCTTTCTCAACAGTGCTTGCTTGTGAACAAGTCTGTCTTCAAGATCTATTAAAGATCCTCCCAGGTCATCTATCTCAAAGTTAGTGACAAAAGTAGAAAAAGATCTAAGGAGATATTGGAGAATGAGATTCACTTGCAGATGAAAATCCATTAAACCTCCCAGAGTTTGAAGCCTTCCTATCATGGATATCATGTTCATAACATGAGTTGCTACTTCATCATCTTCTCCCATTCTTGCTTGGAAAAGTTCCTTCGATAAGTAATATCGAATTGATTTTCTATGTTCCTTGAACATTTCCTCCAAATGAAGCATAATTAACTTTGGCTTTTCCATATCCAAATGAATGTGCCTTAAGTCTTTGCTCATGGATTGTAACATGTAGTTGGTGACTTTTTGGGCATCAAAGTTCCATCTCTTGTAAACTTTCAGAACAGACTTTCCTTCTTCAGCTCTAGGCAGAGTTGGACCATCTTGCTCCAAAATATGCTTAAGCAATTTCTTCTTGAGCTTGGCCCTTAGTGTTTTGACCCAATCATTATAGTTTGGTCCAGTGAGGACATTTTTCTCAAGCATCATTTTGAGGGGGTTAACCATTTTGAGAGAGATATATGTGACTGCAGAAAATAAACCAAGATTTCATTAGATGATTATGTTGTAACCAAGAAAAATTAGGACTTTAATTTGACTTGGCTCCCACTACATTTTTCGAACCATTGCACTCCCACTGTAATGAACGGTAATCTCGTTGGACAGATTTTGTAGTGAGTGATTGAGTTCTCCAAAATTTTCAATGAGTTGCAATCTGTAATGATATATGGCTCATTGGAATTCTTGAAGTGGCGTGCCACACTAATCAGTCCAACTGATGGTTCAATCTTACTTTGGCTCATGGATCACTTAATCTCAGCCTGTAACGAAATATTGGTGGTGATCCATCTAAGTACTTTCCCATCAACTCCTATCGATCTAATGGTTGAATCTCATCTTGCAACATGTAACGGTGTATGGGATGAGATTCGCTTCGACCGATGGCATCAAATGCACTTAGAGAGATTTGAATTATGAATTGGTGCATAACCCCCATTAGTCGGGACGATGTCATACACAACTCATAATTCTATCTCTCAAAGTTTGATGGCGAGCCAGGATATCCAATATCCTTTTCTTACTTAGTATCTTTAATTCAGGAGAATTTGTTTTATAAGGTCTCACTTTGCGCAGTAATTTATTATGCGCATATGTGGAGTAAATCAAATTGAGCGAAGCAATAATAGAAAAACCTAGTTATTCTATCATCATGTATTCTATGGACATTCTAGATTGATCTAAGCCAATAGATCAATCAGGAGGATAGGGGCCTATATCAAATCTAATCTTGATAAGCTCCAGGCTCCAAGCTCTAGAAAGGTCCTACTTCTAATTACAGAACTTAGAAGCACCCTATACATTATTCTACCAAAAATAAAATACAAACTGTATTACAACCCAGATAATACAAAGCGGTAATAAATCCTAAGTTCATTGGATGCATCCACCACAACATACATCAAAGCATGTAAATAAACTATTTAAAATTAAGTTGGCATTAAAAGAAAAAAAGAATTCACAATTAATTAAATCTAATTTAATTACGAAAGGATGAATTTAATTTCAATTTAAATATAATAAATCCAATTTATTATTTAAGAAATAAGTTTAACTTATTCTTAGTTATTTTGAAAAAACCAAACTCAAACCAAAATAAATCCAATTTATTTAATCGTCTTGAATCATAAACTAATTTCCTATTAATTTATGACATAATTAAATCTAATTTAATTATAAAAGTCAAATCCAATTTAACTAATTAAATCTAATTTAATTTTAGAAAAACAAACTTAATTTTATTAGAAAAGGGGGAATTGACAAATCCGGGTTAAATTTCTGTCGATTGGGTCAAACCCAATAATTATTAATATATATATATATATATGTATATATAATCGCTGCTGGGCCCGGCCTAACTTTCCGAAGACACACATGAACACGTGAACAGTACTGGGCCTAGCCCAGTGCGCATATTGCTGGGCTTAGCATCGTGCGTGCTGGTAGCCCAGCAGAGAAAACTGGGGCGGCGCTGTTTCACCCATTCAACGCCGCCACCCCCTTTTTTTTTTTTTCCAAAAAACATACAGCAGCGGCGCTGTTGCACGTTTAAAACGTGCAACTGCACTGCCGCTATTGGCGACGCTACGGCATATATCGGGTGACGATTTCGAACAAGCAAAAATTAAAATTTTAAATTCCAAATTAGCCAACATAATTTCAAACTCAAAAAAATCATCAAACGCGTTAAAGTCGGCTCTAATACCCCTGTTAGGAATCCTTTTGAGCGAAAAACACAGCGGAAGAATGGAGAATTCCTAGAGTTGAATCACTTTAACATGGTTGATGATTTTCAAACGAAATTGGGTACCTTTTTTATTTCATTTTCTTGAATTCGCTTAACAGCAACTCTCCTAGAATTCCTGTCTCCAAAGATTCATGCGAAACGTGCCTTCCAAAGATCCCTGAAAAACTCTCCTTGTGCTGGTGGTGGACGGCTAGAGAGAGGATTAGAGGTAGGAGTTTCCTTCTTTTTGTGTTATGCAATTAGAGTTAGGAGTCTTGTTATAGTTGGAGATATCTATATCTCTCTTGACTTATGCAACAAGTGGGAGACTTCCTTTGGACTCCTTGTGGCCGCCCCTTAGGTCTCCATGGACGATCAAGGTGGGCTTAAGTTAGCCCGGTCAATTTAGTCCACTTTTTAATATATTTTTAATTTAAATCATATTTAAATCCAAAAAATATATATATATATAATTAATTAATTCCATTTAATTAATTATTTACCTAAATAATTTAATTTAATCAAATTAAATTAAATATTTAATTTATTGATTTACCATTAAATCAATCCGTCCAATTAATTTTATCTTTCTGAAAGATTAACACAAAAAGACATCATGTTCGTTTCTTATGGCACAACTCTTTAGGTTCATCTCAATTGGCAATTGGAGGAATTACGATAGGATGTGAGTGTCACCTAGCCAGTCCTATGGGCTCACATCGTAACCCAATTTAATACGAAATGAACGAATCATTTACGAACCTCTAGACCATAAATACCGTATTTGTATAAGCCCTTCATTGACATATCCCGATCAAGTGAGAGTCATGGTATATGTCAAACTCACTAAACTTGATACTGTGCATTGAATCATAGCATAATGAAATTACCAAACTACCCTCCATGCCTTACATGAGTTAGTTTCATTGCTTTAGCCAAAGACTTATAATTTCATTTTCCTATGATCGCACGGGATACTTTCTCGTTTACTATCGAGACAGTGAATCTCATCTTGGCGATCACTTCACAAGTGCTACTTAACTCATTGAGATCGCACTTCGAGGTCGGCCCCACCAAAGGGTGATTTGGGCCTAACTACTCTAGTAACAGATTCAACAGTACAAGTACATTGATCATGACTCCTCAGATCTAAGGATCACACATACTATTATGATCAGTAATCCAATCATTGACAGTCACTGAGTAAATACCCATGTGATTGGATTACTGCGAGCCGTGTTCGAATATATCAATTCCATTGGTATATCAATGACACGTGTTCTCACTACCCCATAATGTTCGGCTGACATTCTTTGTCAGAGCATGTGTCATACATGTCGAATCTTAATGCCCAATTAAGATTCGTTTATTTGCGAGCCCTCTTAAGTGATCAGGGTCAGGCTCTTCGCACGCCACCTCTTTATTCCATAAAGGAAGAAGAGTCAACCTTGATACACATGGACTACTTGTTCAGTACCTATTAATGCCATGAAGCTTTTATATGAATGAAATAATAAATGCCTTTATTAAAGATAAGTTCGTACAACATAATTGGATACCATATACAATCTATTTGTCCTCATTAGCATCTAGGGCATATACCTAACATTAACTGCGGATGTGAAATTCCAAAAAGTACGTTAAGTTACATTTGGTAATTCCCATGTATAAATTTTTCAGGTCCGGGGTTAATTTTTGAAAAACGTTTGGCATTTGCAGAGTGTTGTGCATGCGCTCGTAGAACATTGACACGTGTACAAGCACGTACTAACCCTAAACTGTCATTTTGAAAACGGATAATCAAAATGAATTTTTGATTCTTATATGACATGTCATTGCAGAGTTAAAATAATGCATGACTTTATAAAGGTTGTTACTAAGCGCAAAAATGGTAATTGATTCAACGCTTAATGAATATTGTGAAAGACTTACGTTGACACTCGGATTAAAATTTTAAGTTTGAGCGTCCAACTTATCATGCACAAAGAGTGAGCATTGATGATCTATGCAGAAAACGATTTTGATCATTGACGCTTACATGGCTTGTACAAGTACAATTTTAAGGTTTCCCCTAAATTTGATAACTTGTTACAATTTCACAAAATTATTTAGGCATAGTTATAAAATGAATTCCCCCTAAATTATATGCCTAATAAAGTATGATGCATAATGATTAAGAATTTAAATCAATCATACCTAATTTACTTCTTAAAGTGAGAAATCGTTGTTCATTGAGCGCTTTGGTAAATATATTCGCAAATTGCTTTTCTATACCAATAAATTGCATGGAGATATCTTTCTTTTGAACATGGACACGTAGAAAATGGCATCTAATGTCAATATGTTTAGTTATGGAATGAAGAACTGGGTTTTGAGTCATGGCTAAGGCACTTTGATTATCACAATGGATAGGGGAAGGACATAGGATTATACCATTTTCTCTAAGTTGTTGCCTCATCCATAGAATCTGTGCACAACAACTTCCTGCGACTACATACTCGGCTTCAGCAGTAGAAGTAGCTATGGATTGTTCCTTCTTACTATGCCATGAAACTAACCTAGCGCCAAGAAATTGACATGTACCACTTGTATTTTTCTATCAATTTTGCATCCTACAAAATCTGCGTTTGAATAACCAATTAGTTCAAAAGGAGAGTCCCCTAGATACCATAGGCCCACATGTTGTGTGTCTTTTAGGTATTTGAGAATTCTCTTGGTAGCAATTAAGTGTGATTCTTTAGGATCAGTTTGAAAGCGTGTACACATGCATACCGAAAATATAATATCCGGTCTACTGCAATATAATATAAAAAGTGATCAAATGGTACCTCTATAATTAGTGATATCTTCTTTCTTCGCACTTTCATCTTTATCTATCTTAAGCATTTGACTCATTGAAATTTTTGAAGATGATGCATTTTTCATATCAAATTTCTTAATCATATCACATGTGTATTTAACTTGGTTTATAAATATGACATTAGGGAGTTGTTTAACTTGTAATCCTAAGAAAAAAGTTAATTCACCCATCATGCTCATTTCGAATTGATCTTGCATCATTTTTGAAAATTTCTCACATAGACGCTTATTAGTAGATCCGAAGATAATATCATCAACATAAATTTGGACTAAGAGAATATCTTCGTTATTTGTAATTTTAAATAACTTTATATCAATGCTGCCTTTTGAAAAGCCTTTACGAATAAGGAAAATAGAGAGAGTGTCATACCATGCTCGAGGTGCTTGCTTAAGGCCATAGAGCGCCTTATCTAGCTTGTAAGTCTAGCCTTGTTTCTTGTAACAATAACATTCTCATCTATCTTATTTCTGAATACCCATCTAGTTCCAATAACTCCTTAATGAGTTGGTCTCGGAACTAGCGTCCAAACCTTGTTACGGTCACTTAGTGCTTCATCCACTTTCTTAGGTTGCATTTGAGACAGGAAGCTCGCGAGCATGACCTCATTGAATGCAGCGGCTCTAGTCCTTACAGGAGCACCAATATCTTCAATTATTTGCTCTGGTGGATAATCACTAAGCTATAGTCTATCTAGTTGGAATGGGTTGAGAGGTTGTTGAAGCGCTTGATCTAGCGTTACATCACCGTTAACCTCTAGCACAGGCGCTTGAAGTTTACAAGTTCTATTTTGCTCTTGATGATCATTCTCTTCATAATCATGAGCAATTCTTACAATAGGATCACTGATACCAATTGGAGTAACTGTCTTAAGAGGGGGTATAAAGATTTCATCGTCGTCGTTACTTTCATTGTCAATGATGATTTTAGACGCTTGATGAAAAATGTCTTAAACTCCTACATCAATAGCGTAAACCTTATTCAGCTCTTGGTTAGCGTCATCAAAAACAACATGAATGGGTTCCTCAACCTTATTAGTTTGCCTATTTAGGATGTGAAAATTCTTTCCATTCTTAGAATAGCCTAGAAAGGTTCCCTCATTCGCTTTAGGATCGAATGTCTTAAGGTTATGAGATCCATTATTATGAATAAAGCATTTTGAACCAAAGACGTGAAAATATAAATATTTGACTTACGTCCCTTCCATAGTTCATATGGTGTTTTACCATGTTGTTTGTTGATCATGCATCGATTCTGAGTGGCTTAGTCAAAACTATTACGACCCAATCTCTATGTTTCCTTCATTGCATGATATCGATTCTTGCAATCCAAATGAGGAAACACTCCGCCTCTTTGGATTTCCATACTTCAGGCAAAGTTTCCTTGAATCGATTCATTAAGCAAAACATACGGAAATGTATGATTAGGTAAATCAGTGATGGATCCCATCTTGGTCTCTCATGTACCTTGACACATAATCATACTATACCCAATATATCCCATATGACGAATAGCGAAGGAATCATGAGATAAGCCAAAGCACAATCGACTATGCTCAAAGTAACCAATGGAACCTCAAGTCCATAATAATTACTCTCACGCCTACGTGATTATTGAAAATTCCACATTCGATCAAGAAAATCATTTTAGGAATTTTCGGCGAGGTTGTTTAGTTCACTCATTATCCAAATGAGAACCCTCGTACACATCTATGCCTATGGAATGAGGCACGTCCTCTAAGGACCCATGTGTTACAAGCAAGTCTCGGGTGTTTGTCAATATCCGTCATTATGGCAGACCCTTTAACGACTTGGAACCTTTTAAGAATGACAAACTTGGAGACATATTCCAGCATCGTCATTCCTGAAGTCCGATAATGTCCCATAATCATGTGTGATTCAAGGGACTTTGTTCTAGCATATAAAGACAATTAAAGAACAATGAATGGCATAAATAAAATATACTTTGTTTATTAGAAAAGATTGTCTCTTAGAGTCTATTACACAGAAATGGAGCCTAAATAATTGGCACGCTGGGCATATACTCTTTCAGAATCTGGAATGTAAGAAATATGATTTTATTGAAAATGTATGGATGCCAAGTTTAGTTGATGATTAGAAGGTTAATGGGACCAAAAAAGGATAACGGCGAAGACGCGTGATGATCCATGGAGGCGCGCGGTGGAGCTAACTCAAGTAAACTTGTTCATGGATAAGCAACAGAGGTTAAAGTTTATTGTATCCAAGTTACACATTGCCTTGAAGGTGGGTAAGTGTTGGGTATTTTGGCTTGGCCTTAACCTTTGATTTTCGCGAATAAGTGTATCCTATTAGGAATTAAGATTATCGAATGACTTGATGATGTGAGCGTGTCAATAATTATATTCTTACTTGGATTAGGTACTTGCACTAAAATCTTGGACTTGAGTTTTGGCATTCGATTGGACAAGGTTAGTTGTCTCTCAAAATTATAGTTATATGTCTTTCAAAATTGGAAGGAATTTTTATCACGTTATATATATATATATATATATATATATATATATATATATATATATAACTTGCATCATGCTTTGAATACTTCACTTGAAAGTGAGTTTCAACACTATCAAAATAAAATCATGAAGTCATTTTAAATTAATCATTTCATGTTGCCAACTGTTAACTGCATGATTGACTTCAAAGGCATAGTTTGCGAGAATAATTTTCAAGGCATCTTTTGCAAAAATGATTTCAATGAAAACCTTTCTTTACTAAATTCTTGAAAACAATATGATTGAATGAATATACTATCGTTAGCCAAAAGGCTACTATTGCATCAATCGTGACATACGTAATTACATATTTCACATGTTAAGTGTCGGGCCCAAGAGTCGGACATGGATAGGGCAGGGTTCAGGTGGTCAAGCAGGGGTTTGCGGTCTTAAACAATTCTCAATATCCATGTCCAAACCACAATGTACACCTTAAGACGGAGTATTTTGAGGGTGAGTGGGGTGAAGTGAATTGTGGCATACCCTGGATATGACCAAACATGCATTGCGAGCCTGCGTGGGGAGGTATAAGGTGATGGTTTTCAAGCCACGTGTTCAGGGATGATAAGGGAGAAGCAGCGGGATACAAAGATCCATGAGCAAGTCATTGGATGCAACAGTATTGCTACCATGGCTTCGTCCTGCTTAAGTGTGCCATGTACGTGTTACTTATACTGAGCTGCATGCTATTTATATTCATATAATAAAACTTCAGTATCATACCACTGATCATTATTCCACTGTTCTTCTTAATGTAAATTCGATTTTCACTCATGTTTTCAATGATCTTTTGAAAGACAAAAATATTATTGTTTTTACCTCATTAACTTATTGTTTTTGGGTCTAAAAACTATATTAAGCATCTTTCTCATGAAAATTGGAGCTCACTAAGAGTTTGATTACATATTTCACCTTCTTCATTCTAGTTAGGTTAGTCAAGTAGTGAGACTATCTTGAAGGATCCGAGTATAAACCTGGACAATCCTAAAGGTGAACGTTGTAGGTTGAGTAATCGACATTAAGTTATTCATTTAGATGACGTATTAGGGTTGTGACCCTACAAGATAAACTGTTTGATTGTGTTCGGATTTTGGACTGTACTAATGTAAGGATAGAGTCACGTTTTTTAATTATTGGGTCCTTTTAGTACTGAATTCGAAGCGTTACAAATTCAGTGAACGTATACTGTTGTTTTGTACCTATTGCTGTGTATACTTTGTTAAAGTGTTACAAAAACTATAGTTCTACTTGATTTGATTTAGGAAATAGGAAAAAAAGAAGAGACATAGGATTTTTTCTAATTTTCGGAATTCTGAATACTCTAGAAATACTTGAGCTCTTTCTCGTGTATGATAAATTAACAACTTTTGTTGCAAACAAAAAACTAGATTCAATGCTAGAGTTCAGATTATAGATAGAGTTGAGGCCTTGTGGGAGTAAATTTATGATATAGAGGAGGAACATTGGTGTGAGTTGATGGAGGTAAAAACAACCATACTTTCAAAGCTTCAAAAACTCAAAAAATTGCTGCTAAATTTCAGAAAATTTATGCTGCTATCTTCAATTAGATTATGTTTGAGACTAAAAGTTCTTTTATTCAATGATTTCTTCATGATTTATTTTTTCTTCTTATGATAACATTTTTGAATATCAATTGACGAAAATCAGTTGACAAATGAATGGAGAACTGATAAAATATTTGAGGTTCTTCACAATTTGATCTTGTGGTTGTGGTGCAGTGATCTATTCCCAATTAGGATGTTTTCATCCCATCTATTCTTTTTTTCTTTTCTACTATACGATTAAGTAGATGATGTGTTTCTTTTCTTTTTTTCTAAAATGAGGAATGTACCAGATTATTTTTATTCATCGATTGAATTTAGGTTATTATGTCATTTTTGTAATTTCTTGTATGTTGCTTGTATTTAGATTATTTATGGTCTTATTCCAGAAATTATAGAATTTATTTCATTGTTCAGTTTGTACAATTAAAATATGCTAATTTTATTATTATCCTAAATTGATATGCAGGCTAATTAGAACAAGAGGTCGTGGTGGAACAAAACCTCCAAGTAGACGTGTACAGTCTGATGTAGCTCGTCATGCCAGAGATAGCAATGATTTGTCAATGGAACATCAAGAGAAGATGCAAGAAGTGCCGTCTGTCGGTGTCGATCCTCTATTGGGTAGCTTAGCCAACCTAACTATTTGGATTGTTAGCCATATTCTGAACTAAATACTCCTTTACCCTAATGCATGTAAATTAAAAAGACAGGTGTAGCATGGAACACTATGTGTTAATTGTTGAACTTTATTTATTTTCATCTAACGAGATTTCATTATGTATATGAATATAAGGGGCCACAGAGAGGATCGAGAAGTCATGGTCGAAAACAAGCTTCTAGCCCACTTCAAGAGCATATAGAGCCACTCCAAAGAGATAACGATCAATCGTCAAAATTGCAAGAGGAGCTTCCGAAGCAACCTAACAATGTTGATCCTCCATCACGTAACAGTGTTGGTCATCCATCCCAAATTAGGAGACGTGGGCTAAACAAAGGGACTCCACATGCAATAGAACATCAACGAAGAATTTTTATTCATCTGGCTGGTCACAGGTATTTTTAGATCAAATGTGGTACTTTATTTAGGTGATTTAATATATGTTTATACTTAATAAACACTTGTTTCTTGTGGTGCAAACATGAAAGTTTTCAACCTTCAGGTGTTGGTGGTCCCAAGTGGCATACGAAAAGGTCTAGAAGGGGGGGGGGGGGTTGAATAGACCCTGAAGTCTTTTTTCGACTTCAAAAAATTTTGTATGATTTTTAAAGATTTGAACACTTAGAAGCTGAGCGCTTGGATCAGTCGCTTCAGCAAAGATAACTTAGATTTAGTGATTTTAGCAATTTACCAAAGTAGGGTAATGCCTAGATCGCTTAATCAGGATTAGCACATCGGAAATGATTTTTAGCGTTCGATTGGTTAATTAATCGCTTTGCAATGAGCTTGTATTTTTCAAAGAATATAATATAATGTAAATCAAGACAATAAATAAAGTAAAGAACACAAGAGATTGTAAGGTTCACTGGGTGATGTAATCACAACTACGTCCTTTTTCTCCTTTTTCACTTGGAGGAATTTACTAGGATGATTTTCGAAAAATCACACAGAATCTTCTACAAGATAGTAAAGGATGAAGAAGATCTCGGGTTCCTTGATCACACAGATTTCAGAACCAACGAAGATCGTCTTCTACAAGCTTCTCTCACTCAGAAATACAGCCTGTAAGGGGTTTTCAACTTCTTTCTCACTCAGATGAAAGGTTGAAGGTTTATCACAAGATTTTGTTTGTTTTTGGGAAGAACAAACAACTTGGAATATCTCAATAGGAATTTAGGTTTCTTCTTTGGAAGAGGTTTGAGATATTTGTGACTATCTGGAATGTAGATAAAAAGCTTGAAGGATTTTTAGCTATGGAGTTTCTAAGCTTTCTCTTGGGCAGGTACGTAAGTTTCTCTTGTAATATTATGTACCACCGCTTTTAGGGTTTGCTGAAGGTAAGGTATTTATAGGCAATTCTTGGGATCTGTCCGTTGGACACGTGTGAGAGCGTGCCTTTCACGCAGCGCGTGATTTTACCTAAAACTTGACATTCCTGAAAATATGCTGGCACCGATTGGATGGGAGCAGCTATAAACTCTGAAGTTCTGACAGTCTAGTCAAAAGGTGGCTTGTCCACAAGTCATAGTGGCTTATCACATTTAATGCTCTTATCAGGCATTTAATGCATTTGAATTTATTTCCCGTTGGAAATAAATGTCCGTTGAATGATTGCATTTAAGTCCTTCATGACTTGAGGATTTAATTCAGGTGAATCTGACATCGGATCGCTAGAATGATTTGAGCGCTTGATTAAAAAAAAATCCTGAAATAGTCCTTTAGCATTTGACAGGCGCTAAGAGCAAATCTTTATCTTCAGCTGACTTCAGACGCTAATCTTCAACTTCTTCTCTAATAGACTCACCTAGAATTCTATTAGTGATTCGGTATCTAATACTTAGTCTAAAATCTATAAAGATAAAAATTACAAGCCTAAAGAAAATTACATACTTTCAAACGCTTATACAAAGATCTATCAAAGCAGAAACTTACATTGTATTTGGGGTCTAACATAAAATCCTATCTTGTCATCATCAAAACATCTAACATGAAATTTCTTAACAATTTCCTAATAAAGTATAAGTTAGTGTTTGAAAAGTTAGTAAAGTTAGCTAATGTTAGATTAGCCTCAACAAGTTGTTTCAGCGATAAATCATTCATCTATTGAAAGAATAAGCATACATGATTTATACTGAAAGTAATATATTGAAAGCGACAACAGAAATATAAATATAAAAAGAAAGATTCATTCACTTTTTCTGTCGCTTTGCTCTTTCTTTGCCGTGGAGAACTTCTAGCGCTAAGTCCAACAGGAGACGATCAATGTCGATCATTGTCGTATGTTGAACTTCATCGTAATCATGCCTATAAAGTCTGGCACTTTCATTAAGTTCTAACAACCTTTCTGTCCATTCTCTTGGCAAAATTCCAAGCTCACGAATTAAATCGTGATAGATATCTTTTCTTGGATCTTTTGATGGTTTCCAATTGATTGGTCGTCTAAGCAGACAGGCAAAAGGTTGAAATCCCATACTTTCCAAGAAATCGACGTCCAATTCTGGAAGCGGATATTTTCCTAGATAATATCTTGGCTTTCTCTTTATAGTTAACATCTTCTTGATGCTCACTAGTTCTTCAAACATTGATCGGCAATTTTTATTATCTGTCTTTGATATCGCTTTGGACGCTTGATGCTTTTCTTTTCCCTTTTCCCCCTTCTTGGCATCATCAAGAGAGGTTTTCAACTCAGCGACTTCTCTTCGCAAGAGTCGAACTTCGTCAACTAAGAGAGCGACATGATGAGCGACGCTTTGAGCAGCGGCATCGGTCGAAGTACGTCTTTCAGCATCAGCTGAAGCACTCTGAGCTAAGTGATGATTGAATTCGGATGAGAGTTCAGCGACAAGTGGTGATATGCTGTTCATGATTGTGATAGTGCTTTTATTGGAAGCGTTTGCAATATCATGACTTCGCGTATCAGACATTATGCGGATTTGTCTATCAGCAGCCTCAAATATCTTGGAGCAGGAACCTTCAATGTTGGTGAGCGAGTTTCGTACTGCCTGTTTGAAATCTCTAGCGTCTGAATCACTCTCTGAATTGGAATCGAAAGAAGGACGCCCAAGAGACGGAATGAGTCCGTAAGAGCTAGAAATTGCAGCCTTGCCTTTGGATTTATCTCGGATAAATGGCTCGTCAGGCTTTTGAGCAATTTAAGCGTGTACTTCTTCAATCGCTTGACCCAAGGATCTTCAATCGCTGACGGGGGCTCAACCACTGGGGCGCTAGAAGGATCTGGCAAAGAAGCTTCGGGAATTTGAGCGTCATCCACAGTAGGAGAATCGACTTGTATAACTATTTGGACAGAAGGAGAAGACTCTTCAATAGCAATGACCCAGAGTGGGCCGAGCGCTTCCATCACATGCCTTGGACTTATCAGGCTACTTTTCGGAATAAAGAAGATAGCGTCATCTCACTCTTCAGTGCTTAGAGCAAGCTGCACGCCTATCGGCAAATGAATTCCTGAAGTATAAGATTGGAAAAAGTCTAAAATAAATGGCATCAGCGCTTGAGCTGCTTCTTGGTCCACTGTCCTGATCAGCGATATCATCTTGGCCACTTGAATGTTCTGTTGACAAAAGAGCACAGGGTGAAGATTGTATCCTCGAAAGTCGTTCAGTCCTGAATAGTGGTTGAAAGTGATGTCCAACGCTTGTTCATTTTCTATCACTGCTCTTCTATCTCTGTGGAGTTCAGCAAACTCAGCGTGTTCATTTGACACGTCGACAAAAATTTGAATTTGTCCGGGAAGAAGCGGCTGTTTGCTGGAGGAGGCTTCTTCGTTCAAATCGGGAAAAATGCGCTGAACAAACGCTTAACGAGGATATAAGATGTAGCGTCCACCTTGGTTGAATAAGGCTAGTTGTTGACAAATGTATGTCTCAATGGGTTGCCTGTAACCCGGTAGAGCGCTAACATTTCCGGCAATATGCTAACGCTGTTGAAGCAGAAAGGTCGCAATTCCTTGGCGTCTGTATTCAATTCCAAATTCAAAGTGGAATGGATATCTTATGAGTTCTTCAAGAGTATAGAAATGTAGAACGAACTCTTCAGCCCATTTGGCTGTATCCATCATCCATCGCTTGCTAAGCTTGTCAGCTTTCTTTGGTTCTTTTCTAGTGGCAAGGAATTTCTCGAAGCGTGTAGTTTCTTCATCGTAATCCTCAGCCCATAATCTGGCAAGATATTCTAGGGCTTCATCTTCTATCCACGGATTAACAGGATTTGGACGCTCAGCAACTACTGGTCCTTTTCCTTTCCAAAGCTTGAGTGGATTAGAAGAGAGGGCATTCTGAGGAGAGTTGATGACTTTGGGGAGAGCCGAATATCCTATTTTGTTTAGATCTTCCTCATCAGGATTTTTGTTCCAATCGCCCATGTGGGGATTTTTGAAGACAATCTTGCTGGCTCGAAGAGGATAGAAAGACTCGTCTGGGTGACCGGTAAAATTAAATCGCTTTTCGTCAAATTCTGTTATGTTGAACGCTGGTCTTCGAATGTACTCTAAGCGAGATTGAAGTCGCTTCAGGTTGTAGAGTCCTAAATCGGCAAACTGCTCAAAGAATTCAAACTTTTGAGAGTTGGAAAGATCAGGCCAATGGAGAGTGTTTTGAAAAGAGATTTCGAGCTCTGCAAGCGTTTGGGTGTCTCGTTCTCTAGCGGCATAATAGAATTCAATATCAGGAGTATATCCGCGAGGAAAGAAATCGATGACACGAAGAGGAGGTCCTGTTGGAGTAAGAACAAGAGCAATTGCTTCCGTTGGGATGGGGGCCACTTATATCGACCTCTCAGTATGCTCAGTCGCTTTACTGACTTGTGAAGTTTCAACGTCAGGAAGATCTTGAGCTACTTTCTTAGCGATATCCACAACAGTTGCCATATCAACATCTACTTTAATGGGAACCTCTGAGGGTGGAGGTGCATCAGCGTCTGGTGCATCTTGAGCTGATACATATAAGTGTTTGAGAAAAGCAAGCAAAATTTCTACTAAGAAAAAATTACAAAGAAAAGACTGAAACGCTTACCCTGAGGAATATCATCGACTGACGTAGTCGCTTGATCTGTTTCTATATTAGGGACAGGTTCCTCAGGCTCCGGGACTTCTTCTTCTGATTGTAAATCGAGAAAAGAAGTTATAGGATCAGCACGAATGGGAATATGTGAATCCTCAAGAGTGTTAAGAACAGTCTGAATATTTTCTTCACACTTGGCTGAAAGAAGATTTTATCCTAGCGTTAGGGAAAGAAAAGCTAACAAGGAAAGGATAAGTGACGTTGCTTAGCACAAGTGCTTACCCTGAACACGAGAAAGCCTTTCAGATTGATCATAGGCTTTAGAATCTGAGCTGATTTCGGGAACAGCGTCAGTAGGAGGTGGAACACTCGCTGACTCTCCAAGCGCTGGATTCACTGAAATGCTTGTAGAGATGGAGATTTAGGAGAAGACAAACGGTACTTCTTCTGCTACTTCTTCCTCTTCTTCAGGAACTGAGAAGACAAACGCTGGAGGAGGAGATGGAGATTTAGGAGAAGGAGAAGGAGATGTTTGTTTCTTCTTGGGCTCTAGCTTCTGCTTCTTCTTTGCGGGCTCCGACTTTTGCTTTTTGGCTAACTTGGCTGGTTCAGCGACTTTGAGAATGATTTTCCTTTTGGTCGCTTAACCACCACTGCTTCTGCAGACGAGGGCGATAATGAAGAGAAAGACGCTTGGTCTTCATCATCGCTGCGAACAACTCCTTTGTCTTGAAGTCGCTCACGCTCCTCCTTGGGAACCGCTGCACCACCATGCTTTTTTGGTTTGAGTAGCTCGCTAATTATCTTCTTGCCATAGAACTTGAGCGCTGGGATCTTCTTTCTAGCGAAATTTGTAAAACTGCAAGCGCTTAGAATTCTACTTAACACAATCCCATAAGGCTTGGGATTAACTGACTTGGCCATCACTGCTTTGAAGCGATTAAAAACATAGAGAGACCAATTAATTTTTAATTTGGTCAGAATGGCTACCATCATCTTATACTGAATTTTTGTAACTTTATCGAATGTTCCTTTTCTGCATTCGATCATCTTGGCTCAAATATCCGCGAGAATGACATATTCGCCCTTCATGTCGTTCTTCTTGAAGTTTGGCTCATAAACAGCTTCAACGTCTTTTTTCTTGATTAACTCCCATACTTTAGTCGCATCACCGAGAGTAATATGTTCTACGCCACCACCATCATTGGGTAAGGTCAATAGGGAAGATATCAGTGAAGGAGTGAGAACAAAGGTCTCACGAGCAAAAGGGAAGACGCAGGAAATGGAGTTTTCGTCGTCAGAAATTTTAGCATTGTTGAAGAAATAGAGAGATTCTTCTTCAAAGTAGTTAAAAACAGTAGTAATCATATCTCTCAAACCAGATTCTTGAACGAGTGGAAGAATCGTTCGTAGAGGAAAGTTCTGGTTATCAAACAGGTAGTTCCAGTTAACAAGAAATTCGGCGTTAACCGTGACTGGTTTTTCAGCGCGAGAAGTTTTTCCGGTAGCAGACTTGGTTGATTTGGAAGATTTTGAAGCTTTGGGTGCCATTGCTGAAAGTTTGAAGCTTTTGAAGGAATGAGAGAAGTTTTTGCCTTGAGAGAGATGAAGATTTTACAGCAGATAGAGAGTTTGGAAGTGATAAAATCTGACTGTAAAAGTATTGAAAAATATATATAGAGGCAAAAATAACTCCTCAGTTGCTTAGATGACTGCCACGTGTGACATCATTGAATTTTGAAAATTTGAAAAGTGTGAATCTGAGCCGATTATGCATAAGTACGGATGTCAAAAGGTACGGTAAAATTGGTTAACTGTTACAACATAGAGAGATTTTGGGATCCGCAGTTACCCATTTGATTGAAAGACGTTTGAAAATTTTTGAAATTTTCAGCGTGAAATGCACGCGCCTGATAGTACTCTGACACGTACTCAGACTTATGCAGTCACTGAACCGTATAGGTTTAGATACAAATCATAACCGTCAGTTTGATTTGATAGGCACGTGTGGGTAGTTATCAAATCTAATCTTTTGGACTTATCCACACGTTACTTTCAGCAATGAAAACTATGCATGATTTTTAGAGAAATTTACTAAGCATTAAAGTGGGGATCCTTTTAACGCTGAAGACTTTTTAAGAACAAAAATTTAATTTCTTCAAAGTTTGAAAATAAAATCAATCGCTTGAACTGATAAAGGACATTTTCATTTATTAGAGATTGACTTTGTCATGCAAAAAAAAAAAAAAATAAGCGCTAGTGATCAATGCTTAAATTTTTAGAAAGTCATTTTTTGGTCACAGTCGCTTTATATACAAGTACAATTTTAAAGTTCCCCCTAAAATTGATGACTTGTTCCAGATTTTTGATAAACACTTTAGACATAAACATAAAGTGGATTCCCCCTAAATTTTATGCCTATAAAGATATGATGCTCTTATGATTTAAGCGTTTAAATCAATCATACCTAATTCACTTCTCAAAGTGAGAAAGCGTTGTTCGTTGAGCGCTTTGGTGAAGATATCTGCTAATTGTTTATCAGTTCCAATGAAGTGCATGGAGATATCTTTCTTTTGAACATGGTCACGCAAGAAATGGTATCTAATGTCAATGTGTTTGGTTCTAGAGTGAAGGACAGGTTTTTGAGTCATAGCTAAAGCGCTTTGGTTATCACAATGGATTGGGGTAGGACCTAGGATTATTCCATAGTCTCTAAGTTGTTGCTTCATCCAAAGGTTTTGTGCACAACAGCTCCCAGCGGCTACATATTCTGCCTCAGCGGTAGAAGTCGCTATGTATTGTTGTTTCTTACTATGCCACGAAACTAGTCTATCACCTAGAAATTGACATATACCACTAGTACTTTTTCTATCTATTTTGCATCCTGCAAAATCTGCGTATGAATAACCAATTAGTTCAAAAGGAGAGTCCTGTGGATACCATAAGCCCATATTTTGTGTG
Source organism: Buddleja alternifolia (assembly GCA_019426215.1). Classification (NCBI taxonomy): domain Eukaryota; kingdom Viridiplantae; phylum Streptophyta; class Magnoliopsida; order Lamiales; family Scrophulariaceae; genus Buddleja; species Buddleja alternifolia. The sequence goes on from CM033406.1 coordinate 20,988,704, forward strand.
TCTTTTAGGTATTTAAGGATTCTCTTGGTACCATTCAAGTGTGATTCTCTAGGATCAGATTGAAATCGTGCACACATGCATACCGAAAACATAATATCGGGTCTACTAGAGGTAAGATAAAGAAGTGATCCAATGATACCTCTATAGTTAGTGATATCAATTTTCTTCCAACTTTCATCTTTATCTAACTTAAGCGTTTGGCTAATTGGAATTTTTGAAGATGATGCATTTTCCATACCAAATTGCTTAATCATATCTCTTGTATACTTAGCTTGGTTGATAAATATTCCATTAGGGAGTTGTTTAACTTGTAATCCAAAGAAAAAAGTTAATTCACCCATCATGCTCATTTCAAATTGTTCTTGTATCATTTTCGAAAATTTCTCACACAATCGCTTATTAGTAGAACCAAATATAATATCATCAACATAAATTTGGACTAAGAGAATATCTTCATTATGGGTAATTTTAAATAACGTTGTATCAACGTTGCCTTTTGAAAAGCCTTTACCTATAAGAAAGATAGAGAGAGAGCGTCATACCATGCTCTTGGTGCTTGTTTAAGGCCATAGAGTGCCTTATCCAATTTGTAGACCATACTTTTGCCATGGTTGTTGATGAATTCTGGAGGTTGCTCCACATAGACTTCTTCTTGGAGTTTACCATTCAGGAAAGCACTCTTCACGTCCATTTGGTATATTGTGAACTTGTTAAATGCGGCAAACGCTAGGAACATCCTAATTGCTTCAAGACGGGCTACTGGGGCATATGTCTCATCAAAATCAATACCCTCTTCTTGAGCGACTAATCTAGCCTTGTTTCTTGTAACAATGCCATCTTCGTCCATTTTGTTCCTAAAAACCCATCTAGTCCTAATAACTCCTTGGTGAGTTGGTCTTGGTACTAGCGTCCAAACCTTACTTCTCTCAAGTTAGTTAAGCTCTTCCTGCATCGCTTCTACCCAACTTAAATCACTCAGCGCTTCATCCACTTTCTTTGGTTCCATTTGAGATAGAAAACTTGCAAACATGGCCTCATTAATTGTAGCTGATCTAGTTCTAACAGGTGCTTCCATATCTCCGATTACTAGCTCTGGTGGATGGTCTCTAAGCCATTTGCGGTCTGGTTAGAACGGGTTGAGAGACTCTTGGTTGTCAATCGCTTGACTCTCATTTGTCTCTTGCGCAGTAGGTGTATCATTCACAGTTCTAATCTGCTCTTGATGATCATTCTCTTCATGATCATCAGTGATTCTGACATTATCACCATTGTTAACCTCACGAGTATCCTTACGAATAGGTACACGAATGTCATCATCTTCGTCATCACTATCATTACCAAGATTGATTTGTGACGCTTGTTGGGTGAGATCTTCAATTCCTACATCATCAGGATTAACCTTACTTGGTTCTTGATTAGCATCATCAAACACAACATGAATGGATTCTCCAACCTTTGATTTGATTTTATTTAGGATGCGAAAACTCTTTCCATTCTTGGCATAGCCTAGAAAGATTCCCTCATCCGCTTTAGGATCAAAAGTCTTTAGGCTGTGGGATTCATTGTTATGAATAAAACATTTTGAACCAAATACAGGAAAATATGAAACGTTAGGCTTACGTCCCTTCCACAACTCATATGGAGTCTTCTCATGTTTCTTGTTGATCATACACCGGTTCTGAGTGTAGCAAGCGGTATTGATGGCTTCGGCCCAAAACCTTTGAGGCAGCTTGGACTCTGCTAACATCGTCCTAGCGGCTTCTTTAAGCATTCTGTTCCGTCGTTCGGCAACTCCATTCTGTTGAGGTGTTCTAGGAGCAGAATACTCATGAAGTATTCCAAAGTCTATACAAAACTTCTCAACAAATTGGTTTGTAAATTCAGTTCCTCTGTCGCTTCTAATTCTTGTCACCTTTAAATCTTTATAAGTTTGTAATTGACGAATTAGCGATGTGAGCTTGACACTAGTTTCATCTTTGGTCGCTTGAAATTCTACCCAAGTATAGCCTGAGAAATCATCAACTATTACTAGCGAGTACTTTTTACCACTAACACTCATGATTTGAATGGGACCAAACAAATCTAGATGCAATAGTTCTAGAACTCTAGAAGTAGATAGGCATGGTTTCTTTTTAAAAGATGATTTAACTTGTTTACGCATTTGGCATGCATCACATAAGCGATTTTTCTCAAAGGAACCCTTAGGTAATCCCTCGACTAGATTTAGCGATATTAATTGAAAGATTGCCTTAAAATTGAGGTGATTCATTTTTCTATGCCATAACAAACCCAATTCATTTTGACTTTTAGCAACAAAGCATGTGGGGTTGTTATCAATTGTAGAATCTCAATCTACTAAATATACATTGTTTGTTCTTTTACCTCTTAATTTAGTAGACTTAGCCTTAGCGTCGTTAACATAGCAGAAGTCGCTTGAAAATTTTACTTCAAAGCCTTTATCACAAAATTGACTAATGCTTAACAAATTATGCTTAAGACCCTCAACATAATATACATCACTAATCATGATGTTCCCCCTATGCATGATACCTATACCTTTGGTTTTACCTTTGGAGTTATCACCGAATATAACTTGAGGACCGTTGGTAACTTGATAGTTGACTAGAAGATCTTTGGAACCCGTCATGTGTCTTGATGATCCACTATCAATGTATCAAACTGAAGTATCGGTGTTGGCTCTAGGTACTTGCATTTAAAGGATAATTCTAATTCTTCTTAGGTACCCATGTTGCCTTGGGTCCTTCTTTGTTAGTAACTTTGGTTTGAACTAGAACTTTAGGAACCCATATTTGTCTAGTCTTCATTATGGGAATATTGGCCTTCTTGGGTTTCACATCGTGTTGTGTGTGCTTTTTATGTGTATAATAATATCTTCGATTATAATAGTAGTCATAATCATAGTCATAATCATAATCATCATAGTATCGATAATATGATCTTGACTATCTTGAATATTGACGCTGGTATTTCCTTGGCGCTGGCTTGGGTTGCACTTTTCGTGCTGAACGCTTAGCGCTTGATTCACAGTGGTTAGGTTTATCCTTAGCCTTTTGAGCGTTTTGATGAACCTTTCTTTGTGAATCATTTGCTTTAGTCTTACCCTTGCCTGAGTCAGCTTTGGCTTTCTCATTTAGCCTCGTACCATTGTTGCTTAGTTCATTCAGCGTTTGACTTTGTGAACCTTTCTCAACAAAGAAAACACCTTTTTCTTTGTTGTTCGCCGTAACAATAGATTTATTAGGTTGTTTACCGAATTTATTGTATCCTAAACCAGTCTTTTCACCATATAGTTTAGTTACCTCAGTGACATTATCCAACTTTCTTGAAGCTTTTGATAATGATGAGACGAGCTGCTCTGATTTGGCAAGTCTAGCGATCAGATCAGCTTCTCTCTTGACTATTATATCAAGATCGCTTTTTAATTGAATAATCTCACTCTCAAGTGATTGAATCTTCTCAATGCATTGTTGTTGAACTTTCAACTCTGCTTTGAGCGTTACTTTATCTCTTATGAGTGATGAGATAATAGCTAGATCGTTTTGATATATTTTGGTGGCCTCTTGACAATCTTTATAATATTCATTAACTTTGTCAAGTAATTCATCATAAGAAAGAGGATGAGATAATTCATTGGTTACCTCTGGTAGCGATTTGTCAGACACTTCATCTTCTCTTGCCATGAGACAGATCAACGCTGAGTCGCTTGTAGGCTCATCATCACTGCTTTCATCTGATGATTCTAAATCCTCTTCAGGTGCGGGGAATGGTTCAAATTCCGCTAGCAAACCTTGCCGGCGAAGGTTGCTCCTGAATTGGTTTCTATCCGCATAGTCTTGCCTTGTGGTCTTAGACACATTTGGATAAGGGCAATTTACCTGGTAGTGCTCTGGTTTCCTGCAATTATAACACAAATTAGTTTTCATTTTCTGTTCAGTGGATAATCGCTTTGATCCGACTGGCGCTGAGAGATTTAGAGTAGGAGTCGTAGGCGCTTGGTAAGGGACTGGCGCTACTGGTTGAGGTGCAGAGTACACTGGCGCTTGATACTGAGGCGCTGGAGTAGGGGGAGGGGTTTGAAATGAAGTTTGTCCAATAGGATTTCTCCTTTTATATCTTAAAAATTTCTTGAATTTCTTGACCAATAAGGCTATTTCCTTTTCTTCATTTGATTCCGTTGATTTCACTTCGCTAATCGCTTTACCCTTACTTTTGGTAGTAGCGATTAAAGCTCCTGATTCAGTCGCTGACTTCAGCCAGTTCGAATTCAAATGCCTTTAACTCTGTAAACACATGTTCTGGAGTAAGAGTCTCCAAGGTCTGTGATTCTCTCATAGCAACAATTTTAATCAAGTATTTACTTGGAAGACTTCTAAAAATCTTATTAACCATTTCCTTGTTGGTCAATTCCTTATCTAGTGACGCTAATCGGTAATGAACAAAGTAAATCTTGCGTCCAATTGTTCTAGCGTCTCATTGGGCTGCAACTTGAAATGTTTGAATCTTTGCGTGGCTATGGAGAGCTTATTCTCCTTTATTTGTGCCGATCCTTCACACACTATAGTCAACTTATCCCATAATTTTTTGGAAGTCTTACATTGCTTGATCTTGTTGAACAATGCATCATTGTCTCCTAACGCTGAGTAAAGTGCACTTCGTCCAACATTATCTAGATTTGCTCTTTTTCGATCATCAGGCGTCCATTCTAACTTTAGTTTCTCGACATAACCATCTGGAGTGGCCTCGGTTGCTTCAGGGGCTCGAGTTACAACTTTCATAATCTGAATGGGGCCATCTGTGATCACATCACACATTTCATTATCGCAAGAGCATAAATAAGCGAATGCTCTAAGTTTCCAAAAATCATAGTTTGATTCTACCAATTTAGGCATTTTGTTAAAAGCCATAATGAGATGTTTTAAAGAGAAATTTTAAAGCGATTAAGTTTCAAAAGGATGGATTTGAACAAGCAGTTACACTCGGAAACGCTTAGGTTTCTAATTCAACAGCTCTAATACCACTTGGTGGTCCCAAGTGGCATACGAAAGGGTCTAGAAGGGGAGGGGGTTGAATAGACCCTGAAGTCTTTTTTCGACTTCAAAAAATTTCGTATCACTTTTAAAGATTTGAACGCTTTGAAGCTGAGCGCTTGGGTCAGTCGCTTCAGCAGAGATAACTTAGACTTAGTGATTTTAGCAATTTACCAAATTAGGGTAATGCCTAGATCGCTTAATCAGGGTTAGCACAACTGAAATGATTTTTAGTGTTCGATTGGTTAATTAATCGCTTTGCAATTAGCTTGTCGTTTTCAAAGAATATAATATAATGTAAATCATGACAATAAATAAAGTAAAGAACACAAAAGATTGTAAGGTTCACTGGGTGATGTAATCCCAGCTACGTCATTCTTCTCCTTTTTCACTTGGAGGAATTTACTAGGATGATTTTCGAAGAATCACACAGAATCTTCTACAACATAGTAAAGGATGAAAAAGATCTCGGGGCCCTTGATCACACAGATTTCAGCACCAATGAAGATTGTCTTCTACAAGCTTCTCTCACTCAGAAATACTGCCTGTAAGGGGTTTTCAACTTCTTTCTCACTCAAATGAAAGGTTGAAGGTTTATCACAAGGTTTTGTTTGTTTTTGGGAAGAACAAACAACTTGGAATATCTCAATAGGAATTTAGGTTTCTTCTTTGGAAGAGGTTTGAGATATTTGTGACTATCTGGAATGTAGATAAAAAGCTTGAAGGATTTTTAGCAATGGAGTTTCTAAGCTTTCTCTTATGCAGGTACGTAAGTTTCTCTTGTAATATTATGTACCACCACTTTTAGGGTTTCTTGAAGGTAAGGTATTTATAGGCAATTATTGGGATCTGTCAGTTGGACACATGTGAGAGCGTGCCTTTCACGTAGCGCGCGATTTTACCTAAAACCTGACATTCCTGAAAATATGTTGGCACAGATTGGATGGGAGCAGCTATAAACTCTGAAGTTCTGACAGTCTAGTCAAAAGGTGGTTTGTCCACAAGTCATAGTGGCTTATCACATTTAATGCTCTTATCAGGCATTTAATGCATTTGAATTTATTTCCCGTTGGAAATAAATGTTCGTTGAATGATTGCATTGAAGTCCTTCATGACTTGAGGATTTAATTCAGGTGAATCTGACATCGGATCGCTAGAATGATTTGAGCGCTTGATTAAAAAAAAATCCTGAAATAGTCCTTTAGCATTTGACAGGCGCTATGAGCAAATCTTTATCTTCAGCTGATTTCAGACGCTGATCTTCAACTTCTTCTCTAATAGACTCACCTAGAATTCTATTAGTGATTCGGTATCTAATACTTAGTCTAAAATCTATAAAGATAAAAATTACAAGCCTAAAGAAAATTACATACTTTCAAACGCTTATACAAAGATCTATCAAAGCAGAAACTTACATTGTATTTGGGGTCTAACATAAAATCATATCTTGTCATCATCAAAACATCTAACATGAAATTTCCTAACAGGTGTCGCTCAAGAACTTTGTTAGTAAAAACGCGTATAATATGCATATTATACGCGTCTGTACATATTTTCCAAACATACTCACGTTTCCCATCTCAACTCCAAAGATACGGCAAAAAATGCGTATTTTTGGAGCAAGACGTTTTTCGGCCTATAGATTGGCGTCCCGAAGTTCTTCCACCAAAAAGACGGAAACTCAAAAGGCATAAAGAAGAAAAGAGGGACACAAATTCTTCTAATAAAAAGTATCATTATCGAAAGAAATAGGGTTAAAGGAAATCTACGTCAATCTTGAATCTTCTTCTACATCTGCTGCTGAACAACAAAATTCCAGAGGTAATCTTAAATTTAATCTATTTTTCTTTTCTTAATTCTACCAAGAAATTTTTGTTTTCCTAAAACTTTGCCTACTACATAATTTTGAGACTATGATACTATGTCTTGGTCGCTACTGGGCTTCTCAATACCTTCTTCATCTCCAAGGCTCCAAACCATCTAAGTTAAGGGTGAGAATTATCTGAGTCGACGCGATGACGCCTCTGAAAATCCCATATTTAATCCTGGAAGCTCAAAAATCACACCAGCAACTAGTTTAAACTTTAAAGAACCGTAGTCCCTGATTGCAAGGCTGTCACCACTCTTGAAACAAGCAAGGCTGTCACCACTCTTGAAACAAATAACATAAAAAAAAATGAAACATAAAACACATTTTTACTTTTCTAAAATTCTGAATTTCTATTCATACAAAGAAGTAAAGAAGCTAAGCTAGCATGTAAATTTATAGAGAAGTGTATATAATGTAAATGATTTGAGGGAAATTTTTGTAATATTGTAGCAACTAGCAAGAGGCCATCAAGGTGGATACATGGCGAAGAAGTGATCACACAATATCCTTGAATTATGTGCATTATTATCTATCAGATTGTGTATGCATTTTAATATTTGAGCACATAAAGTACTTTTGACTTTAGTGTGTTTGAGACTTTGAGAGTATTTTAGTGTGTTTGAGACTTTTGAGTTTTTTAATAGTTGAGCAGAGATAGTACTTTTAAAATTTTAATGGATGTGTGGGAGAATAATTGATATAAAATTGTCACAATTATTTTTAATTCTTTCTTGATATTGAACTGAAGTGTAAATGAATTTTCCTTGCTACACTGTAAAATAGTATTTCTTGTAGAAATGGAATATTTGGAGCTTTTGAATGATGCAAGTTAAAAAGATAAATTACTTGCAAAATCGATACAAAATTTATATAGATGAATTCTAACCGATATGCTATAAATATTGCAGTAAATTTTCTTGAAAGATGGTGAGGAAGAAGGATCCATTTTGGGAATATGTTTCTGGATGGTCGTTTTATTTGCAAGTTTTGTGAACGTAACTTTGCAGGAGGTGTCCCAAGGATCAAATCACATTTTTCAGGAATCACTGGTCGTGATATTGACATTTGTACAAAAGTGCCTGAAGATATTCAAGCAAAAGCATTTTTAGCCGTGGGCGGGTCTAACAAAAAAGCGAAAAATAAAAAAACTACTAGTAATACCCAAGAACATGGGAATGCTACAAATTTACCAAGAGGACTTCAACAATCCACTATCCTTGGAATTTTTAATAAGAAAGATAAAGATGAAGTGGATAAAAAGCTCGCTAAATATTTTGTGTTGAATAATATTTCATTCAATGTAATTCAAACACCATCATTTAAGAAGTTTTTGACCAGCGCTATAGGATATGGGAAAAGCTACAAGATACCAAGTTATTCAACCCTGTGAGCAAAGTTGATACCTGATTCAAGGAAAGAAGTTGATGAATATGTTGCTGTGAAAAAATCTTGGGCATTGATGGGATGCACATTGATGTCTGATATCTGGAGTCACATGAAGCATCGATCATTTATCAATATTGTGGCTTATTCTCCAGGAAAAGCAGTAATGATGAATTCATTTGAGGTTTCGAAGGAAAAGAAGACAGGTATGTATCTTAGAGACATTCTTGTTTCCGTTATTGATGATATTGGGCCTGAAAACGTCATGCAATTTATTACTGATAATGCATCGAATTTGGAATCTGCTGGAGATATGCTTATGGAAAGATATCCCCACTTATATAAAACACGTTGTGCTGCCCATGGTATTCAATTGCTTTTGAAGGACATATATGTTGAGATTGAGTGGGTGCGAAAAGTCATTGACGATGCCAAATTAATTGTCATGTTTATGTATAAACATACAATTCTTTTGTCATTAATGAGAGAGCACACAAATAATAGAGAATTGAAGCATCCTTGCACGACTCGATTTGCTTCAAACTTCAAAATGGTTGAGTCTATAATTAATGTTGAAGTTGAGTAGAGAATGTTTGTTGCATCATCCACTTGGAGAGGATTAGATTATACTAAGCAAATGATGGGCAAGCAAGTAACTAAAATTATTCAAGACTCAGAATTTTGGAAACAAGGGAAAGAGGTACTTCAAGCTTTAGAGCCACTTGTTAGAGTTCTTCGTTTGGTTGATGGAGAGGGTTCTACTTCAGGTTATTTGTATGAAGCAATGGAAAGAGCTAAAGAAGCTATTAAGCAGAATTGTCATAATAATCAAAGCAAATATATGCACATATGGACCCTCTTTGAAGTGAGACGAAGTGAAAATATAATCCATCCAATCCATGCTGCTGCAGTTTTTCTTAATCCTGCCTATATGCATAGTGAAAACTTTAGAGAGGACAAGGAAATGAAAGAAGGTATTACATATTTGCTTGAACATTTAGTGGCATCGGAAGAGAAAACGGCATTTTCAAGAGATGTGCAACTCTATAGGATGAAGGTATCTTCCTTATTTACAAATACTGCGATCACAATGTTGAGCACGTCGCATCCAAGTAAGTTTTCGTACTTTCGTAATATGAATATTGTCAATTTGATTGTTTGTGTGGAATTTGTTGTTTATTAAATTTCTAAGTTAGTATATTAATTTATATTTTATTTTCGTTCAGGAGTTTGGTGGGATAATTGTGGAGATACTTTCCCTACGCTTCGTAAGTATGTGATTAGGATATTAAGTCAACCGTGTAGCTCTTCACCAAGTGAAAGAAATTGGAGTGCTTGGGAAGCTGCACATATGAAAAAGAGAAACCGACTAGCACCCCAAATGTTGGACACACTTGTATACGTGAGGATGAATATGATGATGATGGACAAATTTAACATGTTGGAGGCACGAAATATAGAGCCTATTGATCTTGATAATCTAAATGAACTTCCTGATTATTTTGATCATGATCAAGATGAAGATGACAATATATCAGATCCCACAGAACCTGAAGATTTGTCTTGGTTGGATGCAATTGAAGATGGAGTTTAATAGAAATCATTATTAGGATATTTATTTTCAATTGATTCTAAAACTATTGTTTTTAGTTTATTATTTTTGTCACTTCTCAGTTTCTTATTTTTAGACTTATCTCGTGTTCGTCTTTCGATCAATTTACATTCTTGCAAGTCTTATTATTAGGTTAAATTTTGAAAAGTTTGTTTCTTATATAATATTTGAAGTGAGAAATTTAAGCTTAATATTTATGTTTAATGTTGTCTATTAAGTACTAGTTATTAAAAATATAATGTAACTAGCCGTATTTTTCCTACCGTACTTTCCATTTCTAGACGTAAGATACACGTACATATCAATGTACGTATTTTTCCTATTACCGTATTTTTACGCCGATTTTTTCAATGTACTTTTGAATATAAATATGAATAATACTCGTACGTATAACTGGACGTTTAATATCCGTCATGTATTTTACTAACTATGCTCAAGAGATCTCAGCATCTGTGAGATATCATATACAAGGTCCCTAGCCAACATTGGCACACTATCCAAAGCAATTGAAGAAGTGTCGCTGGAGACTCTTCAAGGTTAGAAATTTGAATATATTTTTTGTATATATTTTAAACTTTCAAATAAATTAAACAAAATTACTTATATAATATTCAAACTTTTAATTTTTAGCTCTAGAATTGATAAGATTGTCCATATATATTATATATACATATATATATATATATATATATATATTAACTAACTCTTCTTTAACATGGCAAATATACGTGGGCAGATGGAACGACATGTTATATCAAAAACCTATGGGGTGATGCTTTGTAAGGAACGGACTAAAGTTGTATCAAAGATGAAATCTAATAATGCATTACATTGGAGAGGTCATGGGCCTAACTGGCTCAGACAAAGTACATGGAATAAGTTGTGTGTGGATCACTGGAATAAGGAAAAATTCGAAAGACAATCAAAAGTTGGTAAATAAAATAGAAGAAGTACATAGGATGGTTCAATCTCAACCTATACTGCTGGCTCGAAGCCTTTTGCAGTACATGAACATGATATGGTAAATATTACATTTTAAGATTTTAGTACGACTAGTGATGTATTCATATTCTTATGCAATATTAATACTCTTTGAATATTGATAAATTGAATAATCCATATAACTTAGGAGGACAAATATAAGCATAAAGTTTCCAAGGTTGAGCTTTATGATCGTACTCATAGGAAACATCAAGGAAATGAGGAATTTGCATGCGCCAAGGCTAAGAGAGTGTGGATAAGTTTGATTATTATTTGATACAAATTTTTTGCTCAATTTATATGATAACTAGTGATAATTAATGTGAATGTCTATAGCTGGCCCAAATAGTTAGGATGGCCTTTTTCCACTATTTTTGGAGGGGTGAAAAACTTATTTCTTTAAACACATATTTATCAACTTGTTTACCTTTTCGTTCTAACTAAAACAATTTATTGCTAAACAATTCTATAATGTAACTTAATAAATGTTTGAATAACATTGGTTTGGAGGGTACATATGAGAGTTTGGTGGAAAATAATTCTCAAAATTAATCTTCTCAACCTATGTTTGACTTGGTTGCGTGGATTGAGGCATCAGGTAGTGTGCCTAAAGGTCAGTTGTGTCAAGCCCTGGGCCCGCGAGCCCGTTAGACCAGAGAAGTCTCGTCGAACCCACTGAGCATAACCTTGAGTTGGGCATTTAAACCACGGCCCAAAATGGTTATCAATTGTTACACTTGAAACCTAGGGTTCTCTTTATAAACTTTTCAATTTCTCAAACTTTCCAGATGTGGGATCATTAAAGGGTGTACGAATTCGGGAGTCAGTCTCCCCATCAGATTCTTGGTGACATTGCTCATCGTGGGGGCTCAAAATCCAAACTTATAGAGACATACAAATGTGCACAAGAAGAATCAAATTAACAGTTTGCCAAATTGCAAAAGAATTAATATAGAGCAACTAAAAGGTTAGAATCACGCAATTATTAAGATTTTAGAACAATGTCTCCCAGAACATCACGCAGATAATATACACCGAATGTTAGAAGAAATTCAATTGACGAACCACACTCATGCTGGTGGATCAGTGTTGCGAATAGGGGTGTAAGTTGAGCCGAGCCGGCTCGACTCGAGCTCGAGCTTCACGAGCTCGAGCTTTTCTCGAGCTCGAGCTCGAGCCTATTTGTTTCTGCAAAAAGCTCGTGAGCTTCTTCATAATTTTTATATATTTTTTTTTATATTATAAATATTAATATATATATTATATATTTATAAATATTTAATATTATAAATATTTCATATTTAGGCTCGAGCTTGGGCTCGGCTCGAGCTCGAGCTCCTTAAAGTCGAGCTCGAGCCTGGCAAAATCACCAGGTTCGGCTCGTTTACACCCCTAGTTGCGAAACAAGAGTTTGTTGATTGTCTCCGCGAATACGAAGTTATTGTAGTCATGGTGATAGTAATAGAGATGATAGTGAGAATAATACAAGAAGCAATGATGATATATATGATGCAAATGAGGATGATAATGATGATGAGAATTAGAGTATTAAGATGACAGTTAAGGATGGATGTTTAGATTATTTTGATACTCAAGTACTTAGCATATTATGAGTAATTTAATTACTTGATGTTTAAAATGAGTTAATTAATTTAATGTAGGATAATTAATGAGTCTAATTATTCTTTAGTTGTATTTGTGAACGTTTTTGAGTTTTGATTGGGTTTTATTAGATTTTTGTGGATTATTGGATTACGAATCCATGCTTGTTACCATTGCTACGAAAATTTGTTAATGAGATTGTTAATGGTATTTCATAGCTAATAACAAGTTTATAAATATAGCTTCTACGATCCATCATCATGGCTTCAAAATAGCAAAGAAATTCTTATACACTTTTTGTTGCTATAACAATAAAACAACTATAAATATTTTATAGTTATCGCAATAAACATTGCTACAGATATCTTGTCATTATGGTGATGACAATTTCTATAGAAATTCCGTAGCCATGACGATGCAATATGCTACGGAATTCTGTTGTTATCGCAATGAAATGTGCTACGAAAATTTGTATTCCATGGCGACGAGATTGCAACATATTGTCTGTTGGCCTGGCATTCAAATTTGGTACGAACATTCCTACACTATGGCTACAAAATAACAAGGAAAGTTGGATGCTTAACATAACTACGAAAATGGCTATGGAATTTCGTAGATAAGTGATAGCTACAGATTTTTCTAATTCCATAGCCCAGTTTAGCGACGGGGTATCCGCGACGGGGGCCTGCTACGGAAATTGCATTGCGCTAGCTACAAATTCATGAGCAACAGCTACAAAATGGCCATATGATGCGATGTTTTCTTGTAGTGACGATTCAAAATTGTCACTGTTGATAATTACTGACAGATGTATAGTGACAATACAAATAGAGTGACATTTTTATTTGTTGTCACTAAGTTGTGACTAACATGTGTCAACAATTGTCAATAATCGTGTCACTGATTATTAAAAGTGGCAACCTTTTTTTTTTTTGGTAATTAAGAGTGACAACTTAATTGTATACGATTCTTGTCACTGTTGCACATGTCAAAACTATGTTTGTGACAAAACAAATGACTTCATATATATATATATATATATATATATATATATATTGGTAACAACTTTATTTTTGTCACTAATACTTTATTTATTATTTATAATTTTGTAATGAAAAGAGTTGACCGTTAAATTTTGGATGGAATTCGTTTTGGACTAAATGTGAGATATTTTGAAAGTTATGAGACTAAACGTGAGAAATGCGTAATGAATGAGATCAAAATTAAAATGGGGCAAATTATGGAACGAAAAATGTAATTTCCAATGTTTTAGGGCATTAATCAATAGGCAAAGGTTAGATTTCTTTAATTTGTCATATAAATGATGATTGCGAATGTGCATGTGTGAGACTCATAGATTATGATATAAAACCAAGAGAAACAATATACCATGAAATCACTCGATTAAAGTTCATGAAAATTGCAATACGTCCTTAATTCGAAAAACATTGTTATACGAATGACTGAACTACAGAATGGCTTTCAATATGCAGTTCTTTTCAGTTTATTTCTCCAAGTCGAGTTTATCATCTGTTTCTCCTCCCCACTGCTTGATCCTTTTTGCCGCAACAGAAGCCTGTATTGTAAATCATAAAACTTAATAACTATGCATTATATATAAAAAGAAAAAAGGGAAATAAAAAGAAAAATGAATTAATCGTGAAAAAAATACATGCAAGGGCTCAATTGTGCAAACCTCTTTATTCCAATTAGTTTTGTAAACCATCAGAAAGAGGCAGAGTGTTTGTACAACTGTTCCAAATGTCATTCCCCACCATATACCCTGAAAGTGCATAATGGTTTTATAAATTAAGAGTCTTAAATTTTAGGGAAAATTACTAAACACTCTTAAAAAAAAAACTTTTATATCAAAAAAACTAATGATAAAATTTTTCAATTAAAAAAATTCATTCCACCAACTTTTCATTCAAAAAAACCCAAAATTTAGGGTTGATAAATTTATAGACTTAATTGCCTTTGGCCTTTTAAATTAAGAATTAATCAATTGTACTTTTGTATAAAAAATTATTTATTTAGAACTTTCATATTGATAATTGATATTAATTATGATTTGAACTTTAATTTTTGAGATTTTTTAAATTTTGAATAAAATAAAATAAACGGGAATATTAGATAATAACCATGTTAAAGACAGAAATAAATTATATAAACTATTAAAAATATTTAATATTGAAAAATCAAATATTCATTACACAATTTATCGGCATGAAAATCTAAAACAAAAAGCTTTGTTAAAGAAAATTCAATTGATCAATTCCTAACTTAAGAAATGATGGGTAATTTAGTTCAAAAAGTTGTTTATCTTAACTTTTGGGGTTTTTTGAATGAAAAGTTTGTGGGATGCGTTTTTGAAATTGAAAAATATTTTCATAGGTTGTATGGATATGGAAATTTCTTTTAGGGGATTTTAGTAATTTCCCTATATTTTAATTTAATTTTTAAATCCCATGCTATACTTACTCTCACACCCATTTTAAGTGCATATCCAAATATTAAACCCAACGGAATACCAAACAAGTAGAAGCACGCAATATTCATATAAGCAACCAAAGATTGCCATCCAGCTCCAATTGCCACTCCTGCACCAAGAATTTTTTTATCAAAACCCTAAAAGAAATATTTAATAGGGAAAATTACTAAACAACCCCCCCCCCCCCCCCCCCCCCCCCCCCCTCAACACACCACCACACATAAACACAGATACCAAACTAAAATAAATTTTTGTATCCAAAAATTCATGAAAATATTTTTCAATCTAAACAACTCATTCCACCAACTTTTCATTCAAAAATCCCCAATTTTTAGGGTTAATAAATTTATGTACTTAATTGCTTTAGCCTTCTAAATAAAAAATTAATCAATTGTAGTTTCGGGTAGAAATTTATTTATTTAGAACTCCTATATTGATAATCCTATTAATTATAATTTTAATCTGAAATTTTCAAATCTTTTTTACATCTTTTTAATAATTAAAAAATTATTTTTAGATAATTACCATATTAAATTAAAAAATGAAATACATAAAAATTATGAAAATATTTAATATTGAAAAATAGAATACATATTATAGGATTATCAATTTAAAAATTTTAAAATAAAACAATTGGATAAAAAAAATATTAATTGATCAATTCTTAGCTTAATAAATGAAGGGTCCAAAAGTTGTTAATCCTAACTTTTGGGTTTTTCGAATGAAAAGTTGATAGAATGGTTATTTTAAAGTTTTTTTAGTAATTTTTCCTATTTAATAAAGAGAACGTTTTGAATAACCATTAGACATTAATCAGTCCGAATTTAATTACCTGATAGAGCAGGTTGGACATTGTTTAGAACAATGCAAAATGCGAACAATGGTGTGAGCTCATATACAACTTTTCTTACAACTGAACTTTATGTGAATAACGAAGGATATTGGTAACGGAAGACGAGAATAACTATAGGAAAGAGGAGGGCCATCAAGAACGAAGATATCACGACCACGGCGACAGAAAATTTCGCTGCTCGTGGATGAGCTGCTCCGAGTTCATTCGAGACTCTTACGCTGCAAATATATTCATTATTAACGTAAAATAGTAAAAAAAGAAGAGGGAATCTTTTAGACGAAATCATATATTACAATATACAATGCTATACTGAAAAATACAAAAGAAGAGAGTTCTATTTTTTTTTCTTTCACATTGTTATAGTTTTATTTTCTAAAGTTATTATGGCATACTCACTGACCTTATTGCTGCATTGAATCCAAGGGCTACCGCACATGTCCAGCCCAATATGTTTATACTACAATAAATGTAAGAGGTAAAGTTTATACATCACATGACCTAAAAAAATGTTAATTAAGCAACCAACAATATACTCATCAATTCATATAGGTGCATGCATTATTCAAAGTATCGGCGGATATCCGAGAATACCGATTGATAAGTATATAGATCGTCCTTTTCCGACTCGTTAATAAGAAATTGTATTATTCTCAGAATTTATATGTATTACTGATAATATTCAATAATATCAAATATAGCCGTGATTAATAACTCATAATTTTCTTATGTTTGGGCATAACATAAGTAATTAGTCGAAAAATCCAAGCAACAAATATAGCCGTGATTAATCTCTAGTAGCAATGTAGCATAAGAAAGATTAGAGAAAATTGAAAAATTAGTTCTGTAGCTACAGGGGTGGCAAAATTGGTCCCGTATTTTTTGAACTGGCAAAATTTGTCCCGTATCTATCGAAAACTCGCGAATTGAGGACAAATTTGTTCTGAATCGTTCATGTGTCATGCGCATGACGAATTCAATTTGAGATTTTTTCAAATTCGGGCCAATTTTGCACACATGGATTGATGGACATGCTGACATAGGACTTATTTGACACATGGGATGCCACGCACAAATTTTTTTTCCAAGTGATCCAATCCAAAACTAACAATTGAAAAACAAAAACAAATGTGAAAAATAAAAGAAAATAATAATATTTTAAATAAAAAAAATTTAACATTACTTCTTCCCCACCCCACCCCACCCCAGAAGAAAATTGCAGGTCACCACCCCCTACCCTATAGCTTCACCACCCATGCATCGCCCCTCCTCCCACCGTCACTCCTCCACTACACGGTCACCAGCTTTCTGACCGACATAGAGGAGCGAAATTGCAGGTCCTCGTTCAAGAAATTTCAGTATTGAGATATAGAAATTGGAGTTGTGGCGGCCGTGTGAGGGGGAAGAAAAATGCGCGGCCAGCTCAGTAGTTGGAGTGGTGGTTGGGTGGCGATTGGGATTGGGGTTGGCGCTGGGTGGGTTGTGGGGTGGAAGCTGATATTTTAAGTTTCTTTTTATTCTTTGAACATATTAAATTTGATATGTTAATTGATTTGTAACTTTAAAATAGAAATTTTGTAATTTTTTTGCAATTATACACTTGGAATATTTTTATTTTTTTTGAAAATCCCAAGATAAATCTCCGCCAGTCACCCAGCAGAGGAAACCTGTCCATACGCAATAGCTCGCAAATCACGTATAGAGGTAATGTGATACCCCTATTTTCAGCCTTGTGGGCCCGTTCATATTTATTCGAACGATCAAGAAGAGATTAATACATGGGATAAGTAGATTTCGTGATTTATTTGATTTGATTGTCTTCTTAGACTAAAGTGAATTAGGTGATACATAAGTGGTTTACTCGATCTTGTGGATATTCTTTGGCATTAAAATTTTGGTAGGCTTACTTGATTTCGGGCAAAGAAAAGATTCTTCAAAACTTTGAGGATCAAAGTGAAATTATTATAAAGGAAAAGGACCAATATTTGGTGGGCATATATTAAGTAGATTATATGTTTTATGACTGAATTGGAAGGTGGATATCAAGTCTAGTGGACTGAACTGCACGTTTCATAAACGTTGGGGTCAAATTGCAAAACAAAAAAATACAAGGACCAAATGGAAAAATTTTTGGAAGTTAAAGAAAAGCTAGTTGATGAGGAAAGAAAATTGAGGGAGGACACGTAGCTACCTCATTTCTTTTTAAAGGGACACCCCACATGTTATAGACACATAAATATATAAATAGCTTATATAGTTATATATATATATATATATTCATAGTAGATGAGTTTGTATATCAAAATGGTGTCAAGCATAGATGCTTACACCTCCTACTTACTTCCAAACGTGGCAAGGATATAGTGAAGACACCTAACCCTTGATACCTTCTTTAACCAACACCTCATCACTTATTCCTGAATACAGAGCCTGTCCACCTCTTGACTTCAGCATTAGAGTGAGTCTTTTAGCAAGAAAAACTTAGAAACATGCAAGGCATCTTCTTCAACCTTAAAGAAAAAAGAAAAACGCAGTCTGCGCAGTGTTGGGAGTTTGTATATTTGAAGGGTCAAATGACATCCAAATTGCGTTTAATTGGTCTTCATCTCTTCCTAAGAGACATAGGAACACCATTATGGGTTTAGTTTCTACCCATAAGTTTGGAGTTGCTCACAAAGTCCATCTAACCGAGACGCGTCTGCACAGAGTCAAAATCTGCTGCTCGGGAAATTTTGGCTAGCTATGGATTGGAAGTGGGTTAATTCATCTCTCTCAGTATTAGGTATCAAATCCTCACACCTCTAGTGATATATTAAGCATATTTTATTTGGGTTATTGGTTAGGTTGTTAGGTTCTTGTATACATGGTATGAATAGAGGGAACTAGAATTACAAATTCTGAATTTGCTTTTGTGGCTGTATTTAAGCGACTAAATGTGTGAATTTCTTTATGAAAAATTTTCTGGAGAGTTATGGTCATGTCTAGAATATACTGGGAAAAGTTTGGAAGGATTGGAGTTGTTTTGGATTTTATAAAAGTCTTGAAATAAAGCTGCCAGTCTGTTAGCGGAATTGAACGGTGACACTGTTTTGAACCTATTTTACCAACCTGGATAGATGTTTTCATTCCTAAAATTTTTATGTACAAACATATGTGTGTTGGTAACGTTTTAACAAAATTTGGGAGCTTTTGGACTAACAGGGGATTTTATAAAAATATTTGAAACTGGACTGGCTGTCCTAGAAAAACGTTTTCGTGCATTCACATTTTGGTGACCAAATCACCAACCTCAATATGTTAATTAATTCTGAAAATATTATGGCATGTTATGCAATCTGATTCCCCAGTTATTGTGAAGTTTGGGAGAATAATATTTCGTGCATGTTCATGTAGTTCATAGGACCGCATAGGATTTTTCGAGTAGATTATTAAGACGAGTGTTAGAGAATAGATTTCTAATATAATCCTTGGATTAACAGGTGGTGTTAGTAAACCGCTCAAGGACGACGCTGAATAACTTGGAAGTTAGTGTGAGTTGCCTCTCAAAATTATAGTTATATGTCTTTCAAAACTGGAAGGAATACGTCATATATATATATATATATCTATGTACTTTCAACATGCTTTGAACACTTGACATGAAAATGAGTTTCAACACTTTCAAATCAAATTCAGGACTCATTTTATATTCACCAATTCTTGGCACCAACTATTACCTGCATGAATGTTTTCAAACACGTATCTTGCAAAAGTAATTTTTCAGGCATGTTTTGTGAAAATGAATTCGAGGAAAACATTCTTTTAAGGAAATTCTGAAAAACTATTTGTTCGATTAAATATTTCATCGTGAACTAAAATGCTTCATTGCATCATTCGTGACATACGTGATTGCTTACTTATTTCAGATGCATAATTTATATAAGAATGATTTCGAAATAAACATCGGTTTTCTGATTTTCGTGAAATTACTCCATCATTGGTCTTGTATCTTGATCATTTGCCGTGATGGTGTTCTTGTGACGTGTTGCATCTGACGTGGTTGTGTTGGGCCCAAGGTCGGGCGATGGATAGGGCAGGGTTCGGCCGGTCAAGCATGGGCTTGCGGTCTTAAACAGTTCCCGCTATTCACGTCCAGATCCATGCACCTAGGACGGAGTGCTCTGAGGGTGCATGGGTCATTTGTCGTGTGGCATACTCCGGATATGACCAAATCGGGCATCGCGAGCCTGCGTGGGGAGGTATAAGGTGATGGATTTTAAGCCGCGTGTTCAGGGGTGATAAGGAAGAAGCAGCGGGACCCAAAGTGCTGTGGGTAAATCATCGGACGCGATGGTATTGCTAACATGGCCCCCTACTGCTTAAGCGTGTCTTGTACGTGTTATATAAACATGTGTTGAACGTGTTACTTAAACATGTCTTGTACGTGATACTTGCATTGAACTACATGCTTTTTAAAATGCATGTTTTGAAACTTAAATATCATGCCACCAATCGTTCCAATTTTATCATGAACGTAATTTTTCCAAGCATGTTTTCAATGATATTTGACAAAACCTCATCGTGCATATACTAAGACCTTTGTCTCATACTAGCTATTGCTTAATTGTTACTATGATCACAAATTGCTATTCTTATTTAGGATTTCAATGATCCTTTGAAAATCAACAAAAACTATTATTGTTTTTCCCCTCACTAATTTATCATTTGGGTCTAAAAACTATTTTGAGAAACTTGCACACAAGCACTGGCACTCACTAAGCCTTTGCTTACGTATTTTGTTTCATTCCTTCCTTCCAGTTGTAGGTGAGTTGAGCAATGAGACTAGTTGGAGGATAACAGGAATAGACATAGACGATCCAAGAGGTAAAAACTGGTAGTTTTATTCAAGGATATTAAGTTACTTTGTGATGCGGATGATAGTTTCAGGAGTAGGACCCTAAGATACATTGATAAAAATTGGGTCCATGTTTGGAATTGGAACTACAGCTACGATAGACTTATGTATTCAAGTTGGGTCTTTTATGACCCAATCATCGGGGCGTGACAGAGTGGTATCAGAGCTTGGGCTAATGCCTGAGCTACACCGGGATAAGATCTTCGGACTGTGGAGTGTAATGGATTCTAAGTTAAGCTAATGATATTGAGGGATGAATGTTGATAAAATGTTAGTTCGGTGCGGTAGAATCGTATTACATCAATGATAAGGATGCATTTGATATGTCTTTCCACTAAACCAAGATGAGTTCTTTGGATTAATTGGTAATTTGAAGAAGGACATGTTATGCCTAATGACTGGAAAGTAATAGGTTGTGTTTGATTGAAGATAATTCTTATATCCTGGATAAATAATAGAATAAGTATACAAGGATTGACATGACAACGGAGTTTGACTAAGTATGAATCTCAAATAGCAAGTATTACAATATGGTGTCAATAGTTATCGTTACTATCACGATGAGTGCGTTGAATTAAATTATCTCATTGAACTCATATAGTTCCTTGGCTTTAGATCGTGCTCCCCACTCTTTACCCTCTTGGGTAAAATGTCATTTTCTAATTCAGTGAAGCATAATCATTGTTGCACCTTGCCAAATGGGTTCCTATCACGCAAAACAATTGATATTGTCGATGGTCCTTTTGTTTACGAAGCAAAGCTAGAGTTACAAAGGCTAATCTAGAAGATCGCAGTGGATAATAGCATTGAGACGATGACAGCTTCTATTACGAGGAAGAGAAGTAAGATGACTTTTGGAGGCGAATTTGCACGGTAAATAATGCTCCGTATCGAAGAATGGATCCGCATCGAGTCGTACAAGCCACTTCAATGTTAAGTCAGGAAAAAAAAAAAAAAAAAACTGACATAGTGAATGCGGATTGCTTCATCTCGTCCTGCTATACTACTCAATCTTTTGTCCTGTAACGATCGTGTGTAGTGAGAGGTAAACATGTTAGGAATGAACTTTTAGGTTGATTCTCCTTGCTTCATAGAAGATGAAGGATTTCTATTCGCCAACATAGATATACTTTCCCTATCCCTTTCTCGTACCTCTGTTGAAACAAATTTTTATGGATCCATGCTTCTTTGTTATGTTTGGGAATCTAGTAAACTCCATTATTGAAATTTATGTTCCTTTCATAATTGAGAAACTCTCGTATTCGGAATTCTTTACTATTTATAATTTCATTCTTGAGAGTTTCGCTCCTTGTAATTTATTTTTATATCCTCTTCGGAAACCTCTTGAAATTTTGTTCTATAATTCTATTCATAAGTTCCATTACCTGTTGAGTTGTTAACCTTTGAGGCGGATTCACTCTTATTATAGACTCATCATTTTGAATTACATTTTTTATTCTACTCCAACTGTTGAGACATAATAATTCTCTCTTAATTCGCAATGTCTCTTGATTCCTTCATGTGAAAATTGATGTTTGACTATATTTATGATACTCAATTGACCAATCCTCTCATAAAACCTTGAGCTTGTAGCTATTTACATTACTCTCATTCATTTTTTTTATACTTTTCTCGATAAACTGTTGCTTAATCCATTTACATTGAGTAACTCTTTGAATCCACCGATCTTTCAGCTTTATGTTAGACTTATCTTTCGTCTTTATTCTTGAAGCTCATCCACAAAGTCCCTTATTTCTTGGATATTGGGATAACAACAATTTTCATTTTAGATCCTTCCTATATCATATAAGGTATGCATTTGCCAATTGAATTACTTATTTCTAAATCTTGATCACATATTGAACCACTTTTCCTTGCAAGCATTCTCAACTCTTCAATTTATCTATCAATTTGTTCTTTACATTCTATATTCTCTTTCATCGATTTTATCTATTTGAGATTGTTGTTACCACTTTTGACCAATAGATTATTCTTTGAGGATGGTTCATTTTTATCACAGAATCGTCATTTTAAGTCGCGATTTCACTCTACTCCTATTATTGACTCCTTGTAATTGTCTTTTAATAGTTGTACCCATTGCTCATCCTTTTTTTTTATTATTTATTTGACAATTTGACTTAACATTTGTCGATATTCGAATTACTAATCATCTTCTTTGAGATCTTGAATTTGCAGCCATATAGTCTTAAATGTATGCTTCTTGGATACAATCTTACATGGAATTTGTCTCCATTCAAGAAATTCCATATTGTCATCCTATATCCATACTCCTAATTGATCTGAACACCTACATTTTGATCTCGTTATCTTTAAACTTCTCCAAATTGAATCATTTTCCTTCGTGCAGTTTGAGGTTAAGCAATTCACTTTCTAGGATCGTATGTAGTATGCATTTCCCATCTGAATTGTCTATTTTAACCTTGTCCGAAATTTAAATCATCTTTGCCCTGTAACTCTTATTGTGTCTTCTATTCTCAATTGTTGAGAATGTCATCTATATTGTATCTTTCTCCTCCCGTCTATTAGGTCTACGTGATATTGTTCGTAACTATAACTTAGTTACAATACTCTTTTGGCCTACATATTATTCTTTGGCTCTCTATAAGATTCCATGGGATGCTTGTATTTGTTTCATTCAATAAGCTCCTTCCTCGTGGATTGCTATACTTTAGCATTTGAAGACTTCCACATTCTCGTCTTCTTAAACCTATTGTTGATTAGTCCAATTACTCATATCTAATTGCCGTTCCTTTATTGCCTCAATTAATCTTGTAGCTAATTCATGTACAACAATTGAAATCAAATTCAAGTTCCTCCATCATTCGAGTTAGTTACCTCTTCAATTGTTTTATGTTATTCTAATAAACTTTACTCTTACTCTCAAGTATCAACCTAGTTCGGCGAACCAATTGAAAACACCATTAGTCATTTTATAGTTGGTAACATTGGTACTGGCTCGAGTGAATAAGTATATGGATTATGAACCAGGAGTAAGAGACAAAGAAAGTTAGCGGCAACCTTTCCGCTTGTATAGCCACGACCGAAGTGAATAAACTATCAAAGAGAATGACAGCTATATCGGCCCTTCATTTCTTAACAAACGCAAGCAGAAAATCAAAGATGTGGAGCTCTCTAAGAAAACTACAAATGCATCAATCATCGCATAACAAGGGGATCTTCATTTACTCCGATGATTATCCTACAATGATAGTGGAAGATAGAAAAAGGGCAAAACAGAGAGAACTTACAGCTTCAAGGACGCAGAGGAATATCAACATCTTGGTTCCAAGATAGAGACTTCCAGATCTCGTTAAAGAGCTCCAGTATGTCAAAATTGAAGTATTTAAACTTTCAACGAGGTCTACACGTAGAGGTGATCTAAGACGCAATCAACAAGATCCAATAATGATCTATAGAACGTGAAAACGTTGAGCTATCTGGAGAGCTATATATACAAGTGAAATAGAAAGATCAAATTGAAGATCAGTGATAAAGATATCAAAGTACCAGTCAAGAAGATTAAAACAAGAAAGCTTCATTTTTGAGATTCAAGATGCTTTGATCTCTAAAGCATATGATGAAACTGGCACACAGGAACTTTGCTCACGCATATGATGTTTCTCGAGTTCTGGGCGATGATAGTATTAGTTGGACCCGATGCTCATAATATATCAACACATGTTTTATCTAGTGCAAGAGCAACCATAAAAGGGAAATCTACGTGGATAGTAAACCAGAAGGTTCATGAACGGAAGAATAAATGCGAAGACACCATCCTCGATTTTGTTCTCAAGTGTGAATTTGGGGACCAAATTCTATTAAGGAGGGGAGGGTGTGATACCCCTATTTTCAGCCTTGTGGGCCCTTTCATATTTATTCGAACGATCAAGAAGAGATTAATACATGGGATAATTAGATTTCGTGATTTATTTGATTTGATTGTCTTCTTAGACTAAAGTGAATTAGGTGATACATAAGTGGTTTACTCGATCTTGTGGATATTCTTTGGCATTAAAATTTTGGTAGGCTTACTTGATTTCGGGCAAAGAAAAGATTCTTCAAAACTTTGAGGATCAAAGTGAAATTATTATAAAGGAAAAGGACCAATATTTGGTGGGCATATATTAAGTAGATTATATGTTTTATGACTGAATTGGAAGGTGGATATCAAGTCTAGTGGACTGAACTGCACGTTTCATAAACGTTGGGGTCAAATTGTAAAACAAAAAAATACAAGGACCAAATGGAAAATTTTTGGAAGTTAAAGAAAAGCTAGTTGATGAGGAAAAAAAATTGAGGGAGGACACGTAGCTACCTCATTTCTTTTTAAAGGGACACCCCACATGTTATAGACACATAAATATATAAATAGCTTATATAGTTATATATATATATATATATATATATATATTCATAGTAGATGAGTTTGTATATCAAAATGGTGTCAAGCATAGATGCTTACACCTCCTACTTACTTCCAAACGTGGCAAGGATATAGTGAAGACACCTAACCCTTGATACCTTCTTTAACCAACACCTCATCACTTATTCCTGAATACAGAGCCTGCCCACCTCTTGACTTCAGCATTAGAGTGAGTCTTTTAGCAAGAAAAACGCAGAAACATGCAAGGCATCTTCTTCAACCTTAAAGAAAAAAGAAAAACGCAGTCTGGGCAGTGTTGGGAGTTTGTATATTTGAAGGGTCAAATGACATCCAAATTGCGTTTAATCGGTCTTCATCTCTTCCTAAGAGGCATAGGAACACCATTATGGGTTTAGTTTCTACCCATAAGTTTGGAGTTGCTCACAAAGTCCATCTAACCGAGACGCGTCTGCACAGAGTCAAAATCTGCTGCTCGGGAAATTTTGGCTAGCTATGGATTGGAAGTGGGTTAATTCATCTCTCTCAGTATTAGGTATCAAGTCCTCACACCTCTAGTGATATATTAAGCATATTTTATTTGGGTTATTGGTTAGGTTGTAAGGTTCTTGTATACATGGTATGAATAGAGGGAACTAGAATTACAAATTCTGAATTTGCTTTTGTGGCTGTATTTAAGCGACTAAATGTGTGAATTTCTTTATGAAAAATTTTCTGGAGAGTTATGGTCATGTCTAGAATATACTGGGAAAAGTTTGGAAGGATTGGAGTTGTTTTGGATTTTATAAAAGTCTTGAAATAAAGCTGCCAGTCTGTTAGCGGAATTGAACGGTGACACTGTTTTGAACCTATTTTACCAACCTGGATAGATGTTTTCATTCCTAAACTTTTTATGTACAAACATATGTGTGTTGGTAACGTTTTAACAAAATTTGGGAGCTTTTGGACTAACAGGGGATTTTATAAAAATATTTGAAACTGGACTGGCTGTCCTAGAAAAACGTTTTCGTGCATTCACATTTTGGTGACCAAATCACCAACCTCAATATGTTAATTAATTCTGAAAATATTATGGCATGTTATGCAATCTGATTCCCCAGTTATTGTGAAGTTTGGGAGAATAATATTTCGTGCATGTTCATGTAGTTCATAGGACCGCATAGGATTTTTCGAGTAGATTATTAAGACGAGTGTTAGAGAATAGATTTCTAATATAATCCTTGGATTAACAGGTGGTGTTAGTAAACCGCTCAAGGACAACGCTGAATAAATTGGAAGTTAGTGTGAGTTGCCTCTCAAAATTATAGTTATATGTCTTTCAAAACTGGAAGGAATACGTCATATATATATATATATATATATATATATATATATCTGTGTACTTTCAACATGCTTTGAACACTTGACATGAAAATGAGTTTCAACACTTTCAAATCAAATTCAGGACTCATTTTATATTCACCAATTCTTGGCACCAACTATTACCTGCATGAATGTTTTCAAACACGTATCTTGCAAAAGTAATTTTTCAGGCATGTTTTGTGAAAATGAATTCGAGGAAAACATTCTTTTAAGGAAATTCTGAAAAACTATTTGTTCGATTAAATATTTCATCGTGAACTAAAATGCTTCATTGCATCATTCGTGACATACGTGATTGCTTACTTATTTCAGATGCATAATTTATATAAGAATGATTTCGAAATAAACATCGGTTTTCTGATTTTTGTGAAATTACTCCATCATTGGTCTTGTATCTTGATCATTTACCGTGATGGTGTTCTTGTGACGTGTTGCATCTGACGTGGTTGTGTTGGGCCCAAGGTCGGGCGATGGATAGGGCAGGGTTCGGCCGGTCAAGCATGGGCTTGCGGTCTTAAACAGTTCCCGCTATTCACGTCCAGATCCATGCACCTAGGACGGAGTGCTCTGAGGGTGCATGGGTCATTTGTCGTGTGGCATACTCCGGATATGACCAAATCGGGCATCGCGAGCCTGCGTGGGGAGGTATAAGGTGATGGCTTTTAAGCCGCGTGTTCAGGGGTGATAAGGAAGAAGCAGCGGGACCCAAAGTGCTGTGGGTAAATCATCGGACGCGATGGTATTGCTAACATGGCCCCCTACTGCTTAAGCGTGTCTTGTACGTGTTATATAAACATGTGTTGAACGTGTTACTTAAACATGTCTTGTACGTGATACTTGCATTGAACTACATGCTTTTTAAAATGCATGTTTTGAAACTTAAATATCATGCCACCAATCGTTCCAATTTTATCATGAACGTAATTTTTCCAAGCATGTTTTCAATGATATTTGACAAAACCTCATCGTGCATATACTAAGACCTTTGTCTCATACTAGCTATTGCTTAATTGTTACTATGATCACAAATTGCTATTCTTATTTAGGATTTCAATGATCCTTTGAAAATCAACAAAAACTATTATTGTTTTTCCCCTCACTAATTTATCATTTGGGTCTAAAAACTATTTTGAGAAACTTGCACACAAGCACTGGCACTCACTAAGCCTTTGCTTACGTATTTTGTTTCATTCCTTCCTTCCAGTTGTAGGTGAGTTGAGCAATGAGACTAGTTGGAGGATAACAGGAATAGACATAGACGATCCAAGAGGTAAAAACTGGTAGTTTTATTCAAGGATATTAAGTTACTTCGTGATGCGGATGATAGTTTCAGGAGTAGGACCCTAAGATACATTGATAAAAATTGGGTCCATGTTTGGAATTGGAACTACAGCTACGATAGACTTATATATTCAAGTTGGGTCTTTTATGACCCAATCATCGGGGCGTGACAGGTAAGCCGCCCTAGGTTACTCATGGGCGACTGGCTCAATAAGCGTATGGCCCCCCAGGGGAGGATGTAGGAGTAAACCCCTCATCCCCTTCTCCCCATCCCCTTCTCCTGGGTTTCGAACCCGGGTGGGTTCTCACGGCTGAAAGCCTTGTGACCACTAGGTCACACCCCTTTGCTTTACACTTGGAATATTTGAATTGACCCATTTATCATTTTATTCTAAATTGGCAAGTAATGTATCCACATAGACAAAATTGGCCCAAAAACCAAAAACTCCCAAATTGAATTGGTCATGTGCATGACACATCACCATTTCGGGCAAATTAGGGCTTTAAAGCCAAATTTGTCCCCCAATTGCAAAGTTTTTGATAGATACGAGATCAATTTGGCCAGTTCAAAAAATACGGGATCAATGTTGTCACTCTGCTATAACTACAGGACTAATTTTGCAATTTTCTCTTAAGATTATTAGACTGTAACATGTTTATGTTTTGAATTTGAAATGGAATTTAAATTAAGTAAGGAAGCAAAATAGAAAAATGAAGTTTAGCATAGGTATCTTGAATCCATATTATATCGTAGACACCAAGTTTAAAAAGTTATCATGACGTAGGATTTGAAAAATAACTTGGCATAATAATTGAATTGAATATAAAGGTTTTTGTGAAATATACATGGGGCACACACAGCAAAAGAGAAAATTCGTAGATGCTAAATTTGATGGAACTCTTACTAGTGATGATTAATTTTTATCAAAATTAATTTTTATTGTATAAAAATTGTAATAACTTAGTCACAAAACATTTTATTGTTTACTTAATCACATGTATACAAAACAAAAAATATCCGAAAAATTGTCCATTAATATGCAGTTATACCATTGTCCCTTTTTGTCTTTTATATATATATCTATATATATATATATATATATATCAGCTGTCAGGATAATGGTATAACTCTTATATATCTATATCTATATATATATGATATTTACATATATCTAGTATTTATATTAGTTTAGGTCTCTTTTGATCTTTCCTTACTTATATCATATGTAATTCTATATAAACCTTATCAGTCATTAATAATATTTCCCAAGGGGATTTACATTATAACATGGTATCAGCCTAACCCTTCTCCTAGACCTCTCTATAGCCGCCACCGTCCTCTCTTACTAACCGGCCGTCCGTTACTTCGCCGCCATCATCACCAACGTGCCAGGCATGCTATAGTCATCAGCTCCACCCCTATATTTTTCCTTTCTCTATTCGTATAAGTAGTTGTTTTTCCCCTCAATGCATTGTTTTTCTCCTAAAAAGCCTTCAACAGCGCTGTCATCCCATTATCTCGGATTCCAGTGCCTTTTTATATCATCGGATCTACCGGTTTATCCACGGTAATATTTACTTGCGTTTTCTCTTGCGTTTATTTTTTATCATCGTTTTTAGATTTTGGTTTTGGTATAGCTATTAATCATAATAAATTTACATGTATGCCAAGTGATAATTTTGACATTGTCATTTAGCTGTTACCAATTTTGATTAACAATTTTTGTTGTGATGTCATTGCGTGAAACTTTAATAAGAATGTTAAAGAATTTATAAGAGATATTAGTCCCTTGAATGTTGTTCAGTTAGAGATAAGATTTCATAGCTAATCAAAGCAAAATGTGATGAACAATATGTCAAACTATGACGTGTACATATTAGTTGTGATTTATTTTGTAATTAGTTTAACCTTTCTGTTAACTAGTTGGTTAGAGGTGTTAGTTATAGATATTTTGGGGTTAGTTGAGGTCCAGCTGAATTCCACTTGTATCTTTCCATATTTAGCAGTAGGGTTGCTTATTTTGTCATTCTTATGAAATATAATATAGAAGAAATATCTTTCTTCCCCAAATTCTCTTTGTTTCTATTCTTTAGCATGTCATGTGCATTCTTGATTATAAACATGGTATTAAGAGCACAATTGATCCGGTGAATTTCTTCCATTTCAATTGTATCATGTTCTTCTGATTCAAATCAAGCATGGGGAGTACTGGTGTAGGTCATCTAGAAATCACCATTCCTCCGAGCTCTTTCCCTCTTCAAAATTCCGATATGCCTAGTATGATTCTTGTGAATCAACCTCTAATCGGTGTATCTAATTACATTCTCTGGCGTAGATCCATGGAGATATCCCTATCTTGCAAGAACAAGTTTGGTTTTGTCATTGGTTCAATTCCGCGACCTAGAGATGATGATCCTCTGCTTCCGCCATGGGAACAAGTCAACAACATGGTCATTTCATGGTTAATCAGCGTTGTATCCAAGGAAATCGGCAAATCCAACTTCCATGGAAGCACAGCTGCGATTATGTGGTCTAACCTCCACAAACTATTCTCCAACAGTACAGGTTCGTGCATGTTTGGTTTAAGAAAGGCTATTTCTAATTGTAATCAAGATAATATGGATATTGAGTCTTATTTCACTAAGCTCAAGCAGGTATGGGATGAATTAGAAGCAATGATTTCTATGCCTGTGTGTAAATCGAATGTTTGTTGTGATGTGATGCGTGCTTGGGAAGAACAGGAAGCTGAGCAAAAGCTCATGCAGTTTCTCATTGGGCTAAATAACATATTCAAACCTGTTAGAGGTCAAATTCTCCTAATGAAGCCTCTTCCGTCGATTGATGATGCTTATTCGATGATTCAATGAGAAGAGCGCCAAATGGTTATGTCACATTTAAATCCTTCAGAGGATGCTATAGCTGCTTTGTTGACCAATCACACCAAATCCTGGAATCAGAATTCTCAATCTCAACCTAGCCAACATAATTGGGATCCAAGTATTAAGAAGTCATTATGGTGTGAACATTGCCATAAAACTGGACATGTGATTGCCAAATGTCTCAAATTGCATGGATTTCCCCCTAACTACAAGCCTAAGGGAAAGTCTGACACTGGTAACTCTTAGAGGCCTCCTCAATTCAATAATCACAATGGTAATATGGTTAACAGTGTTTCTAGCTACAATCCTATTGCCATGGGTTCAACTGGATGCTATAACATGGGTTATTCTCCTTCACAGTCCTTGAGTTCCAATGCCAATGCTACAACTCCTCCCATTCCTCAACTCACTGCAGAACAAATCACTCAATTACTCATCCTCCTACAACCTCCTTCAAATTCTGCATCTTGCAGGTGTGTTGTCATTGTCTTTCTGTTTCTCCTTTCACCACCACTTGAATAATAGATAGTGGAGCCACTATCACATCACCTATTGTTTCTCTTTGCTTGAATCTCCCTCAAAGATTTCCACATCAAGATCTGTTCATTTACCTGATGGTACCACTACCTATGTTACTAACATTGATCATGTTCCTCTCAACCACTCTTATCACTCTAAAAAATGTTCTATATGTGCCAAGTTTCAAACACAATCTTCTGTCTGTTAGTAAGCTATGTTGTGACTCTCAGTGTCTCATTTCTTTCACTTCTACTGCTTGCCTCATGCAGGATCATTTTTTTAAAAAGGATGTGGCAATTGGTAGTCAAGTAAATGGTCCTTACTGCTTTGATTCATCTATGTCAACTTGTTTAACTTCTATGTCATTGAATAAGTCAGCCCTGTGGCACCATAGACTTGGACATACTTCTTTCGATAAACTTAGACATCCTGTATCTGTTTTACCTGATTTACTCGATGTGCAACATATGCCATGTAATGTTTGCCCTCTATCAAAACATACAAGACTTCCATTCAATAAAAGTCATATTTCATACTTGCAAGGTTTTGATCTAATACACTGTTGATGTGTGGGGCCTTTATAAAATCCCCACTCATCATGGTTTTAGATACTTTCTCACCTTAGTTGATGATTATACAAGGAATACATGATGCTTCCTTATGATTTCTAAGAGTGAAGTTTCCTCACTAATTCAGAATTTTGTGTCTCTTATTTCTACACAATTTCATGTCACTATCAAATGCTTTAGGTCTGATAATGGATTTGAATTTTTCAACAATACCTTAAAGACGTTTCTTACGCATCTTGGCATTTTACATCAAATTGGTTGTGCCTACACTCCACAACATAGGAGTTCCAGAAAGGAAACATAGTCATGCTCTTGAAATAGCCAGGGGACTAAGATTTCAAGCATCTTTACCCATTCAATTCTGGGGTGAGTGTGTACTCACTTCCACCTACATCATCAATAGATTACCCTTTTCTCTTTTCCACCATAAAATCCCTTTGGAACTCCTTTTTCATACTCCTCCTAACTATGCTCACCTCAAGGTATTTGGCTGTCTTTGTCTTGCTTCAACTGTGGCTCACAATAGAGATAAGTGTTCACCAAGAGTTGTTCAATGTGCTTTTATTGGATACCCTCATGGAAAGAAAGGTTATAAACTTTTTGATCTGTCCACTCACAAGATCTTTGTCAATAGAGATGTTCAGTTTGTGGAAGACACATTCCCATTTGCTTCTGTTTCCACATCTCACTCTCTCTTATTCCCTTTCCTAATGATCTTAGTGAATTCATTCTTCCTTCCACCTCTGACACTTCTCCTCCTTCACCTTTTGTTTTCATTCCTCCTCTTGCTTCTCCATCTCCTTCTTCTAACTCTACCTCTCCTACTTCATCCCTCTACCTCTTAGACAATCAACTAGAGCTAAAGCTCCTCCTAAATGGTAGAAAGACTTTGTCTGCTCTACTTCCAATTCTCCTTGCAAGTATCCTCTTGCTACTCTTCCTTCCTCTTTTCATAAATCTCTTAATGTTGACTCTTGAAGAATTACGTATTCCCATTCGTGCTGATCCTTTAACTTCTTTTCTCGATTTAGAACCAAAAGAAGAAGTCCCGGAGCCTGAGGAACCTATCCCTAATATAGAAACAGATCAAGCGACTACGTCAGTCGATGATAATCCTCAGGGTAAGCGTTTCAGTCTTTTCTTTGTAATTTCTACTTAGTAGAAATTTTGCTTGCTTTTCTCAAAAGCTTATATGTATCAGCTCAAGATGCACCAATCGCTGCTGTCCCTCCACTCTCCGAGATTCCAGTGGAAGTAGATGTGGAAATGGCAACAGTTGTGGATATAGCTCAAGAAGCGACTCAAGTCCTTCCAGACGCTGAATCATCTTCAGCGAGTGAAGAGGCTTTACACGCTGAGCGGTCAATAGAAGTGGCCCCTATACCAACTGAAGCAATTGCACTTATTCCCACACCTACAGGATCTCCTCCTCGTGTCATCAATTTCTTTCCACGCGGTTATTCTTCTGATGTTGAATTCTATTATGCCTCTAGAGAACGAGACACTCAATCGCTCGTAGAATCAGAGATCACTTTTCAAATCACGCTCCATCATCCTGATCTCTCCTATTCTCAGAAGTTTGATTTCTTTGAACAGCTGACCGACTTAGGGCTCTAAAACTTGGAGCGCCTCCAATCTCATCTTGAATATATTCGTCGACCAGCGTTCAACAGAGCCGATTTTGACCAAGCAAGATTCAATTTCACCGGTCGCTCTGATGAGTACCGACGTTGAGGATACGCAACCTTTTTGCTTCAACAGCGTCAGATCATTGCAGGCAATATAAGCGCTTTACCAAGCTATAGGCAACCTATCGAAAGCTACATTCGCCAGCAGCTAACCTTATACAGCCAAGGCGGACGCTACTTATACCATCCTCGACAAGCGTTTGTTCAGCGAGTCTTTCCTGACCTTAACGAAGAAGCATCATCCAGCAAGCAATCACTTCTTTCCGGTCAGAGTCAGATTCTTGTCGATGTTTCTGGTGAGCATGCTGAGTTTGCTGAATTCCACAGAAACATGAGAGCAGTAATTGAGAATGCCCAAGCGCTGGACATCTCCTTTAATCACTATTCAAGGTTAAGCGATTTCAAAGGTCACAATCTTCACCCTGTGCTCTTCTATGAACAGAATATTCAATTGGCCAAGATGATTTCGCTGATAAGGCCAGTGGATCTAGCAGCAGCTCAAGCGCTGATGCCTCTTATTTTGGACTTTTTCAACTATTACACTTCAGGAATCGGATTGCCAGAAGGTGTGCAACTTGCACTCTGTACAGAAAAGCGCGAAGACGCTATATTCTTTATTCCGCAATCAAGCCTGATTAGTCCAAGGCATGTGATGGAAGCGCTTGGCCCACTCTGGGTCATTGGTATTGAAGACCCTTCTCCTTCAATCCAATCTGCTCAACCGATTTTTGCTCCTACTGAGGATGTCGCTCCATTTTCTGAGGCTTCTTTGCCAGATCCTTCTAGCACCCCAGTGGTTGAGCCCCCAGCGATTGAAGATCCTTCAATGGATCAAGCGATTGAAGAAGTGCACGCTGAAATTGCTCAAAAGCCTGACGAGCCATTTATCAGAGATAAATCCACAGGCAAGGCTGCAGTTTCTAGCTCTCCTGAGTGTCTTTCTTCCGATTCGAATTCAGAGAGTGATTCAGCCGCTAGAGATTTCAGACAGGCAGTACGGAACTCGCTCACCAACATTGAAGGTTCCTGCTCCAAGATTTTTGAGGCTGCTGATAGACAAATCCGCATAATATCTGATACGCGAAGTCGTGATATTGCAAACGCTTCCAATACCAGCACTATCAAAATAATGAACAGCATATCACCTCTTGTCGCTGAACTCTCATCCGAATTCAACCGTCACTTAGCTCAGAGCGCTTCGGCTGATGCTGAAAGACATACCTCGACCAATGCCGCTGCTCAGAGCGTCGCTCATCAAGTCGCTCTCTTAGTTGATGAAGTTCGACTCTTGCGAAGAGAAGTCACTGAGTTGAAAACCTCTCTTGATGATGCCAAGAAGGGGGAAAAGGAAAAAGAAAAGCATCACGCGTCCAAAGCGATATCAAAGACAGATAATAAACAATGGCGATCAATGTTTGAAGAACTAGTGAGCATCAAGAAGATGCTAACTAAAAAGAGAAAGCCAAGGTATTATCTAGGAAAATATCCGCTTCCAGAATTGGATGTCGATTTCTTGGAAAATATGGAATTTCAACCTTTTGCCGGTCCGCTAAGACGACCTATCAATTGGAAACCGTCAAAAGATCCAAGAAAAGATATCTATCACGATTTAATTCGTGAGCTTGGAATTTCGCCAAGAGAATGGACAGAAAGGTTGTTAGAACTTAACAAAAGCGCTAGACTTCATAGGCATGATTACGATGAAGTTCAACATACGACAATGATCGACATTGATCGTCTATTATTGGATTTAGCGCTAGAAGTTCTCCAAGGCGAAGAAAGAGCAAAGCGACAGAAAAAGTGAATGAATCCTTTCTTTTTATTTGTATTTCTGTTGTCGCTTTCATTATATTACTTTCAGTATAAATCATGTGTGCTTATTCTTTCAATATATGAATGATTTATCGCTGAAACAACTTGTTGAAGCTAATCTAACTTTAGCTAGCCTTACTAACTTTTTAAACGCTAACTTATATTCATTTGGGCTTTTCTTTTAAGTAACTCTTAAATTATAAAAGAGTTATAAGAGTTAAAAGTCTTGACATCATCAAAAAGGGGGAAATTGTTAGGAAATTTCATGTTAAATGTTTTGATGATGACAAGATAGGATTCAATGTTAGACCCCAAATAAAATGTAAGTTTATGTTTTCATAGATCATTGTTTAAGCGTTTGAAAGTTTGTAACTATTATATTATTTAGGCTTGTAATTTTTATCTTTGTAGATTTTAGACTAAGTATTAGATACTGAGTCGCTAATAGAATTCTAGGTGAGTCTATTAGAGAAGCGGTTGAAGATCAGCGTCTGAAGTCAACCAGAGATGAAGATTTGTTACTTAACGTCCGTCAAACGCTAAAGGACCTCATTTCAGGATGTATGAATCAAGCGCTCAAAGCACTTAAGCGACCGATGTCAGATTCACCTGAAATAAATCCTTAAGTCATGAAGGACTTAAATGCAATCATTCAACGGGCATTTATTTCCAACGGGAATTAAACTCAAAATGCATTAAATGCCTGATAAGAGCTTTAAATGTGATAAGTTGTTTATGACTTGTGGACAAGCCACCCTTTGACTTATATTGTCAGACCTATAAAAGTATATACCTGCTCCTGTCCAATCGAAACCAGCAGAAATTCAGGAATGTCAGATAAAGGTAACTACCACGCTCTGAGTGAAAGGCACGCTCTCACATGTGTCCAACGGACAGATCCCAAGAATTGCCTATAAATACCTTACCCCCAGCAAAACTAAAAACAATGGTACATAATATTTTACAAGAGAAAAATTACGTACAGACACAAGAAAAACTTGCTTAGAAAAAGCTTAGAAACTCCATAGCCAAATCTTTCAAGCTTTTTATCTACATTCCAAACAGTCACAAATATCTCAAACCTCTTCCAAAGAAGAAACCTAAATTCCTATTGAGATATTCCAAGTTGTTTGATATTTCCAAAAAACAAACAAAACCTTGTGATAAACCATCAACCTTTCATTTGAGTGAGAAAGAAGTTGAAACCCCTTACAGGCTGTATTTCTGAGTGAAAGAATCTTATAGAAGACGATCTTCATTGGTGCTGAAGTCTGTGTGATCAAGGAGCCTGAGATCTTTTTCATCCTTTACCATCTTGTAGAAGATTCTGTGTGATTCTTCGAAAATCATCCTAGTAAATTCCTCCAAGTGAAAAAGGAGAAGAAGGACGTAGCTGGGAGTACATCACCCAGTGAACCTTATATATCTTGTGTCATTTATATTTTATTGTCTTATTTTCATATTACATCATTCATTCTGAAAAAGTCAAGTAAACTTGCAAAGCGATTAAATTAATCAAACGAACACTAAAATCATTTCCGCTGTGCTAACCCTAATTAAGCGATCTAAGCATTACCCTACCTTGGTAAATTGCTAAAATCACTAAGTCTAAGTTATCTTTACTGAAGCGCCTGACCCAAGCGCTCAGCCTTCTAAAGCGTTCAATTCTTTAAAAGTGATACGAAATTTTTGAAGTCGAAAAAGACTTCAGGGTCTATTCAACCCCCCCTAGCTTCTAGACCCTTTCGTATGCCACTTGGGACCATCAAAAACGTCATGCAATTTATTACTGATAATGCATCGAATTTGGAATCTGCTGGAGATATGCTTATGGAAAGATATCCCCACTTATATAAAACACGTTGTGCTACCCATGGTATTCAATTGCTTTTGAAGGATGTAAGTTTCCATTTTTCATAGAATGATGTATAAGCGTTTGAAAGTTGTAATTTATTATAGGCTTGAAATTTTTATCTTTGTAGAATTTAGACTAAGTCTTAATGACTGAATCGCTAGTAGAATTCTAGGTGAGTCTATTAGAGAAGAAGTTGAAGACCAGCGTCTGAATTCAATCGAAGATAAAGATTTTCTTCTTAGCGTCTGTCAAACGCTAAAAGATCTCATTTCAGGATTTATAGATCAAGCACTCGAAATCCCTCAAGCGACTTATATCAGAATCACCTGAAATAAATCCTCAAGTCATGAAGGACTTAAATGCAATCATTCAACGGGCATTTATTTCCAACGGGAATTAAATTCAAAATGCATTAAATGCCTGATAAGAGCATTAATTGTGATAAGCTAATGTGACTTGTGGACAAGCCACCTTTTGACCAGACTGTCAGAAGATTCAGAATTTCAGCTGCTCCCGTCCAATCGGCTTCAGCGAACTTTCAGGAATGTTAGAGAAAAGGTATACTCACGCGCCCCGTGAGAGGCACGCTCCTACATGTGTCCAACGGACAGATCCCAAGAAATTGCCTATAAATACATTACCCCAGCAAACCCTAAAAACATATAGTGATATACAATTTCTATAAGAGACAATTACGTACAGACACAAGAAAAACTTGCTGAGAAAAAGCTTAGAAACTCCATAGCCAAATCTTTCAAGCTTTTTATCTACATTCCAGACAGTCACAAATATCTCAAACATCTTCCAAAGAAGAAATTGAAATTCCAACTGAGATATTCCAAGTTGTTTGATCTTTTCAAAAACAAACAAAACCCTAGTGACAAACCTCAACCTTTCATCTGAGTGAGAAAAGTTGTTGAACCCTTTCAAGCCGTATTTTTGAGTGAGAGAAGCTTGAAGAAGACGATCTTCATTGGTGCTGAAGTTTGTGTGATCAAGGAGCCCAAGATCATTTTCACCCTTTACTATTGTGTAGAAGATTCTGTGTGACTCTTCGAAAATGATTCTAGTAAATTCCTCCAAGTGAAAAAGGAGAAGAAGGACGTAGCTGGGATTACACCACCCAGTGAACCTTATATATCTTGTGTCATTTACCTGATTTGTCTTATTATTATTATTACATCATTTATCTTTGAAAGAGACAAGTTAAAGTGCAAAGCGATTAAATTAACTAAAAGAACGCTAAAACTCATTTCCGATGTGCTAACCCTGATCAAGCGATCTAAGTGTTGCCCTACTTTGGTAAACTGCTAAAATCACTAAGTCTAAGTTAACTTTTTCTGAAGCGTCTGACCCAAGCGCTCAGTCATCCAAAGCGTTCAAACCTTAAAAGTGATACGAAATTTTTGAAGTCGAAAAAGACTTCAAGGTCTATTCAACCCCCCCCCCTCTTTCTAGACCCTTTCGTATGCCACTTGGGACCACCAAGTGGTATCAGAGCGGTTGAAGTAGAAACCTAAGCGTTTCCGAGCGTAACTGCTTGTTCAGATCCATTTTTTTAAAATTAATCGCTTTTAAAATCTCTCTTTAAAACATCTCATGATGGCTTTTAACAAAATGCCTAAGTTGGTAGAATGAAACTATGATTCTTGGAAGCTTAGAGCATTCTCATATTTATGTTCGTGCGATAATGAAATGTGTGATGTGATTACAGATGGCCCCATTCAGATTATGAAAGTTGTAACTCGAGCCCCTGGAGCGACCGAGGCTACTCCAGAAGGTTATGTCGAGAAACCTAAGATAGAATGGACGCCAGAGGATAGAAAAAGAGCTAATCTGGATAATGTTGGACGAAGTGCACTTTACTCAGCGCTAGGAGATAACAATGCATTGTTCAACAAGATCAAGCAATGTAAAACCTCCAAAAAAATATGGGATAAGTTGGCCATTGTGTGCGAAGGTTCAGCACAAATGAAGGAGAACAAGCTCTCCATAGCCATGTAAAGATTCGAGCATTTCAAAATGCAGCCCAGTGAGACGCTAGAACAATTGGACGCAAGATTCACCTTGCTCATTACCGAGTTAGCATCATTAGACAAAGAATTGACCAACAAGGAAATGGTCAATAAGATTTTCAGAAGTCTTCCAAGTAAATACTTGATCAAGACAGTTGCTATGAGAGAATCACAAACTTTGAAGACTCTTACTCCAGAACATGTGTTTTCAGAGTTAAAGGCATTCGAATTCGAGTTAGGTGAAGTCAGCGACACAACAACTTCAGCGACTGAATCAGGTGCTTTAATCGCTACCACCAAAATAAGGGTAAAGCGGTTAGTGAGGTTAAACCAGTGGATTCAAATGAAGAAAAGGAAATGGCCTTATTAGTCAAGAAATTCAAGAAATTTCTAAGATAGGAAAAGAGAAATCCTATTGGATAAACTTTATTTCAAACTCCTCCCCCAACACCAGCGCCTCAGTATCAAGCGCCAGTGTACTCAGCACCTCAACCAGTTGCGCCAGTTCCATATCAAGCGCCTCCATCGCCTACACAGAATCTCTCAGCGCCAGTTGGATCAAAGCGATTATCCACTGAACAAAAAATGAAAACTAACTTGTGTTATAATTGCAGGAAACCAGGGCACTACCAGGTAAATTGCCCTTATTCAAATGTGTCTAAGCCCACAAGGCAAGACTATGTGGATAGAAATCAATTCAGGAGCAACCTTCGCCAACAAGGTTTGCTAGCGGAATCTGAACCATTTCCCGCACCTGAAGAGGACTTGGAATCATCAGATGGAAGTAGTGATGATGAGCCTACAAGCGACTCAGCGTTGATCTGTCTCATGGCAAGAGAAGATGAAGCGTCTGACAAATCGTTACCAGAGGTAACCAATGAATTATCTCATCTTCTTTCTTATGATGAATTACTTGACAAAGTTAATGAATATTATAAAGATTGTCAAGAGGCCGCCAAAATATATCAAAATGATCTCGCTATTATCTCATCACTCACAAGAGATAAAGTAATGCTCAAAGCAGAGTTGAAAGTTCAACAACAATGCATTGAGAAGAACCAATCACTTGAGAGTGAGATTATTCAATTGAAAAGCGATCTTGATATAATAGTCAAGAGAGAAGCTGATTTGATCGCTAGACTTGCCAAATCAGAGCAGCTCATCTCATCATTATCAAAAGCTTCTAGAAAGTTGGATAATATGACTGAGGTAACTAGATTATATGGTGAAAAAACCGGTTTAGGATAAAATAAATTCGGTAAACAACCAAATAAATCTAATGTTACGGCAAACAACAAAGAAAAGGGTGTTCTCTTTGTTGAGAAAGGTTCACAAAGTCAAACGCAAAATGAACCTAGCGACAACGGTACGAGGCCCAATGAGAAAGCCAAAGCTGACTCAGGCAAGGGTAAGGCTAAAGCAAATGATTCACAAAAAGGGGTTCATCCAAACGCTCAAAAGGCTAAAGGTAAGCTTGAACACTGTGAATCAAGCGCTAAGCGTTCAGCACCAAAAGTGCAACCCAAGCCAGCGCTAAGGAAATAACAACGTCAATATCCAAGACAGTCAAGATCATATTATCGATACTATGATAATTATGATTATGACTATGATTACGATTATGATTACTATTATAATCGAGGATATTACTATACACCTAAAAAGCACACACAACACAAACCGAAACCCAAGAAGGTGAATCTTCCCGTAATGAAGACAAGGCAAATATGGGTTCCGAAAGATTTAATTCAAACCAAAGCTACTAACGTTGAAGGACCCAAAACAACATGGGTACCTAAGAAGAATTAGAACTGCCCTTTAAATGCAGGTACCTAGAGCCAACACCGATACTTCAGTTTGGTACATCGATAGTGGGTCGTCAAGGCACATGACTGGCTCAAAGGATCTCTTGATCAACTATCGTACAACCAACGGTCCTCAAGTTATATTCGGTGATAACTCCAAAGGTAAAACCAAAGGTATAGGTATCATGCATAGGGGGAACATCATGATCAGTGATGTATATTATGTTGAGGGTCTTAAGCATAATTTGTTGAGCATTAGTCAAATTTGTGATAAAGGCTTTGATGTATATTATGTTGAGGGTCTTAAGCATAATTTGTTGAGCATTAGTCAACGACGCTAAGACTAAGTCTACTAAATTAAGAGGAAAAAGAACAAATAATGTGTATTTAGTGGATTGGGATTCTACATTTGATCACAACCCCACATGCTTTATTGCTAAAAGTCAAAATGAATTGGGTTGGTTATGACATAGAAAAATGAATCACCTCAACTTTAAGGCAATCTCTCAGTTAATATCGCTAAATCTTGTAGAGGGATTACCTAAGGGTTCCCTTCAAAAGAATCGCTTATGTGATGCATGTCAAATGGGTAAACAAGTTAAATCATCTTTTAAGAAGAAACCATGTCTATCTACTTCTAGAATTCTTGAACTATTGCATTTAGATTTGTTTGGTCCTATTCAAATCATGAGTGTTAGTGGTAAAAAGTACTCGCGAGTAATCATTGATGATTTCTCTCGCTATACATGGGTAGAATTTCTAGTGACCAAAGATGAAACTAGTGTCAAGCTCACAACGCTAATCCGTCAATTGCAAAATTCAAAAGATCTAAAAGTGACGAGAATTAGAAGCGATAGAGGAACTGAATTTACTAACCAATTTGTTGAGAAGTTTTGTACAGATTTTGGAATACTTCATGAGTATTCTTCTCCTAGAACACCTCAACAAAATGGAGTTGTTGAGCGACGGAACAGAACGCTTAAAGAAGCCGTTAGGACAATGCTTGCAGAGTCTAAGCTGCCTCAAAGGTTTTGGGCCGAAGCCATCAACACAGCTTGCTACACTCAGAACCGGTGTATGATCAACAAGCAACATGAGAAGACTTCATATGAGTTGTAGAAGGGACGTAAGCCTAACGTCTCATATTTTCATGTATTTGGTTCAAAATGTTTCATTCATAATAATGGATCCCACAGCCTAAAGACTTTTGATCCTAAAGCGAATGAGGGAATCTTTCTAGGCTATGCCAAGAATGGAAAGAGTTTTTGCATCCTAAATAAGATCAAATCGAAGGTTGAAGAATCAATTCATGTTGTGTTTGATGATGCTAACCAAGAACCGAGTAAGGTTAATCCAGATGATGTAGGAATTGAAGATCTTGCCCAACAAGCGTCACAAATTAACCTCAATGATGATAGTGATGATGACGCTGATGATGAGATCTTTGTGCCTATTCCTAAGGTTACTCGTGAGGTTACAAATGCTGATAAAGTCAGAATCGCTGATGATCATGAAGAGAATAATCATCAAGAGCAAACTGGAACTGTGAATGATGAAGCGACTGCGCCAGAGACAAATAGGGATCAAGCGATTGATGACCAAGAGTCTCTCAACCCTTTCCAACCAGACCGTAAATGGCTTAGAGACCATCCACCAGAGCTAGTAATTGGAGATATGGAAGCACCTGTTAGAACTAGGTCAGCTACAATTAATGAGGCCATGTTCGCAAGTTTCTTATCTCAAATGGAACCAAAGAAAGTGGATGAAGCGCTCAGTGATTCAAGTTGGGTTGAAGCAATGCAAGAAGAGCTTAACCAATTTGAGAGAAGCAAGGTTTGGATGCTAGTACCAAGGCCAACTCATCAAGGAGTTATTGGGACTAGATGGGTTTTAGGAACAAGATGGACGAAGATGGCATTGTTATAAGAAACAAAGCCAGACTAGTCGCTCAGGGTTATTGTCAAGAAGAGGGTATTGATTTTGATGAGACATACGCCCTAGTAGCCCGTCTTGAAGCTATTCGTATGTTCCAAGCGTTTGCCGCATTCAACAAATTCACGGTGTACCAAATGGACGTGAAAAGTGCATTCTTGAATGGTAAACTCCAAGAAGAAGTCTATGTTGAGCAACCTCTAGGATTCATCAACAACCATGGCAAAAGTATGGTCTATAAGCTGGATAAGGCACTCTATGGCCTTAAACAAGCACCAAGAGCATGGTATGACACTCTCTCTATCTTCCTTATAGGTAAAGGCTTTTCGAAAGGCAGCGTTGACTCAACGTTATTTAAATTACCCATAATGAAAATATTCTCTTAGTCCAAATGTATATTGATGATATTATATTTGGTTCTACAAATAAGCGATTGTGTGAGAAATTTTCGAAAATGATGCAAGATCAATTTGAAATGAGCGTGATGGGTGAATTAACTTTCTTCTTAGGATTACAAGTTAAACAACTCCCTAATGGAATATTTATAAACCAAGTTAAATATACAAAAGATATGATTAAGAAATTTGGTATGGAAAATGCATCATCTTCAAAAATTCCAATGAGCCAAACGCTTAAGTTAGATAAAGATGAAAGTGAGAAGAAAATTGATATCACTAACTATAGAGGTATCATTGGATCACTTCTGTATCTAGTAGACCAGATATTATGTTTTCGGTATGCATGTGTGCACGCTTTCAAGCTGATCCTAGAGAATCACACTTAAATGCTGCCAAGAGAATCCTTAAATACCTAAAAGGCACACAAAATGTGGGCTTATGGTATCCACGGGACTCTCCTTTTGAACTAATGGTTATTCAGACGCAGATTTTGCAGGATGCAAAATAGATAGGAAAAGTACTAGTGGTACATGTCAATTTCTAGGTGATAGACTAGTTTCGTGGCATAGTAAGAAACAACAATCCATAGCGACTTCTACCGCTGAGGCAGAATATGTAGCCGCTGGGAGCTGTTGTGCGCAAATTCTTTGGATGAGGCAACAACTTAGAGACTATGGAATTATCCTAGGTCCTACCCCAATCCATTGTGATAACCAAAGCGCTTTAGCTATGACCCAAAATCCTGTCCTTCATTCTAGAACTAAACACATTGACATTAGATACCATTT
Source organism: Buddleja alternifolia (assembly GCA_019426215.1). Classification (NCBI taxonomy): domain Eukaryota; kingdom Viridiplantae; phylum Streptophyta; class Magnoliopsida; order Lamiales; family Scrophulariaceae; genus Buddleja; species Buddleja alternifolia. Next base: position 21,032,741 of record CM033406.1, read on the forward strand.
CTTGCGTGACCATGTTCAAAAGAAAGATATCTCCATGCACTTCATTGGAACTGACAAACAATTGGCAGATATCTTCACCAAAGCGCTCAACGAACAACGCTTTCTCACTTTGAGAAGTGAATTAGGTATGATTGATTTAAACGCTTAAATCATAAAGCATCATATTTAATAGGCATATAATTTAGGGGGAATCCACCTTATGTTTATGTCTAAAGCGTTTTGACAAAATCTGAAATAAGTTATCAATTTTAGGGGGAACTTTAAAATTGTACTTATAACAATTTATAAGCGACTGTGATCAAAATGATTTAAAATATATGCATTAATCACTAGCGCTTATCTTTATGCATGACGAAGTCAATCTCTAAATAAAATTGTCATTCTAAATTCAAGCGATTGACTTTATCACAAACTTTACAAAATTAAATTTTGTTCTCCAAAAGTCTTAAGCGTTAAAGAAATTCCCCGATAACGCTAAGAAAATTATTTAAAAATCATGCATAGTTTCATCGATAAAAAGATAGTGTGGATAAGTATAAAAGATTAGATTTGATAACTACCCACACGTGTCTATCAAATCAAACTGACGGTTATTGACATTATCTAAAACCGAGACAGTTCAGGTCTGCACGAGTCTGATTACGTGTCAGTGTACTATCAGGCGCGTGTATTTCACGCTGAAAATTTCAAATCTTTTCAAACATTTTTCAATTAATTTGGTAACTGCGGATCCCAAAATTTCGCTCTTTTTGGTAACTGATAAACTATTTTACCGCACTTTTTGCAGCAGATTTTCTAAAACGTATCAGATTTGACTCCTTTCAAAATTCAAAACTTTTGATGCCCAGTGTCAACATCGTAGCACTGAAAAGTAATTTTACCTCTATTTAAACTCTTCAAGGTCTTTACAGTCAGATTTTACACTTCACAAATCTCTCTACTGTAAAAAATCGTTCATCTTTCTCAGGCAAATACGTCTCTCTCCAAAACAGCTTTCAACTTTCAGCAATGGCACCAAGTTTCAAAATCTTCCAAACATCCAAGTCTGCCCACCGACCAAAAACTCCCGTGATGAAAAAAAGAGTCACTTTAACGCAGGATTATGGTTACTGGGACTATCTGTTTGTACCATAACTTTCCGCTTCGAACGATTCTTCCACTCGTTCAAGAATCTGGTTGAGAGATATGGTCAAAACATTTCAATTACTTTGAGGAGGAATCTCTCCACTTTTTCAACAATGCCCAGATTTGAAGACGGAAATTTCCAGATCCTGCTGTCTTCCCATCGCAAAGAGACTTTTGTTCTTACCCCTTCCTTGCTTTCTTCATTATTAGTTCTGACCCAATGATGGCTCTGAGGGGGAACACGTCAATCCGAGG